>OZ010713.1:13359689-13694689 GCA_963932345.1 Ophion ventricosus
TTTAGCATTTTTTTTAAACAACCCCTAATAAGGGTTGCAACAGGGTGTTGAAGTTTGAACGGGAAAATCGAATTCCTTGCTTTTATCTTAATGAAATTTCGAAGATATATTCCTCAAAGAAAGAATTTTTCGAGAATCAACCCCTGAAAAGATGAAATGGGATGTAAAAGCTTGTTTTTCTTGTGTGCATCAACTTGAAACTCAATATAAATATTTTCCAAAGCAAATAATAAAACGTATAATTTAGGATATCTTAAAACAATCCCTAATGAGAGATGCAACTGGTAATGAAATTTCAATGGGCCAAATTTTCACGCGGGTGAAGCTGCGGACGAAAAGCTAGTACTTTGTAAAAACATACCGTCTTCCATAATCGATCTTCGGATTATGGGTGATTATTTGAATTTGAATTTTGGTTTGTTTGGTGATGAACACTTTTATTTCAGTTTCATTTTATTCTAATATAATTTTTATGTTGAATTTCTTTTCTTTCTCACGGGAAGCAATGTCGGTAAATTTTATCTCTGCAGTACTGAATCGCTCTATGGATTAACAGTTACAGAACAATTTATCCCGTGCTACAACCTCTCATTGTAGCTCGTCGATTCTCTTCCATTTCCCTTCCTCCTGCATTCGCTATAACGCGCAGGCTTTAAATCCACGTTTCATCCCCTTTCCTCGGCTCGTACGCTCGTTCAATACCCCATTCGTTCTCCATCTCTCTCCGTCTCACTTTGTTTCCGTACGAATGTTTTCCAGAACGTGTTGCTTTTTGGCGAATTCGATGCTTATATTTTCATCAGTCTAGCGTATGCGAATATCTAAATCGTAGAAGGACGCAACTCTCTGCGCGTATAATGGAAATGTAGTACTCGAAGTAAAGTCAGTTTTTCGTAATTAATTTGACATCATCACTGTCTTATATCGCAATGTTATGTTTTCCGGATTATAATTCGTATGCTCACGTCATTTAAAAAATATTTATTGGCAATCTTAGTTCTGAAAAACTTCTATCTAAAAGTCACTGCGTTATTATTGTACTTTTGTTGGTCTCCTTATTCCTTTTGATATATTGAATAACAATTTCACTCGTAACAGAGGGCATCACAGAATTAAACTACTTTTACAAGAATAACGAGAAAAAAGTATAACTTTTTTCCCCAACAATCAATAAAACAATGATGTGAAAAAATAATGGAATTTTCTCGTCCGCGTTAACCCATGGATTTTCGTGTTCTACAGTGTAAAGCGTTTCCCCCTTTTCGTTTCATCCTTCCGTCTCTCTATTCACGATAATACAAAACATCGCGCACAATACCCTGGATTTGGACAATTGGCGAGATAAAAACGACCGATCGGCTAAAACAAATTGAGGTCCAATCCGCTCTGGTTGCTTGTTACAATTCCATTCATTTTCACCCCACCCCACAACGCGCCCTAGTTATCGAGGTGCGTATCCTTCACTTACTCGCAACGAAGGGACGTACCGTACGCGATGTTACCGGTAAAGTTACGTACTTTTGAGCGTTTGTGTCTACTGTAGCATTCAAATATACAAACCAACGCATCTCGATTCGACTGTCGCATTTTTTTTCATCTAGCTGAAAAATGCTGCATGCTTTTTTCGGCACTTGCGTCAATCGACGATTTTGTTACGTTTTCTCGACGTTTGATTATTTCATTTGATCTGAAATATTTGGAGCCGAGCTAGTTGAACGCCGATCAGCCTACAAATATGTATCAACGAAAAAAGACAATAAGGTTACTTGTTTTTTATTTGTCTGTAATTTGCTCCTTCACTATCTGCATTATAAACACCCGTAAATTTAGTTTTTTATATTGGATTCTTCAGTGTTGGATAAAAATGTATGGTTCGATTGAAAGATTCGACCAATGATCGTTTTTGCATTGGAAGTAGTTGAAAAATAAATTAGGAACATTTTCCAGCGTTATAAGAATACATGGCTATCGAATTGACGTATTTTGGCATGTACGCGAATGTACACCTATAGCAGGTACCATCCTGGTTGGACAACACGCGGCAAGGCTTCGGTTTTACGACCTTCGGGCCATCCGTAACCTCGAACAAAGCTAGGTAATATATCCGTTCACAGATATACATGTAATGTATGTACCGAATTACTGTACATGGCTGCGAGAGAGTCCGGCATGTGGTGCAGTTGCAAGCCCGTTAGCATAGCCCTTCGATGTTCAACAGTGTCTCCAGTTCCATACGAACTTCCGATTTTTCTTTATAGTTCCAACTCTCCAACTTTCCACTTGGCGCCACATTGCGCGTGTGTTGGTGACACTTCATGCATTTTTTATCCGATGTACTTGACCATACGCATCCACCATATTTCTACGCCGATACGCCTGGTTTTTTTAATTGTCCCGTGAGCGTCATTTAATTGTCCCATGGCAGTCTAGACAGTTTATTGTTTCAACAATAACAACGCTAGAACAATTTGTAATGCCTGACAGGGCGCAACAGTAGGGGAAGGTGGAGCTCAATGTGTCACTTTTTTAACGAATTTTTACTCTCACCAAAGTATCTGATTAAAAAAAAAAAAATACGATCATAACCGACTTTTATAGACGTTTAGGCGTACAATAAAGCTACCATTTGTTTTTCGCGAAAAGATTAAAATTACCAAAATAATAGGATCGAGCAAAATTTGCGGGTTGGCTCGTTGTACCTCAGTGGTGGGGTGCAATGTGTCAGATCGGTGGGTACAGTATGTCAAGTACTGTAACGTCAGATCGGTGGGTACAGTATGTCAAGTACGGAACGTGGGGTCCAATGAGCCGATTGGGACTCTGTTATATTTTCGTAACATAGATAAAATTTCATACATAACGCTAATATCATAACGGGTATTATAGATTAGTCTGATAACAGTGCGAACAAGACAAAATCAGTACCAATAAATACACAAATATAGAAACATTAAGGCCTTATATATGCGAAAAATGTCAATTTTTTTTATTTATTTTTTATTCCATTAGCCTGAACGGTTAGGAATATTTTAAGCTTTACAGAATTGAAAAATTCCAAAAATTGTTCCAATAAGGTAAGATTGCATTTATAATAGATACAGCGCGGCGCGGTATCTATTATAACTTCAAAGCCGTTTTTCCACGATTCACTTTTTTGAACCTTGTGAAAGTTCTAACTCTTGAACGAAGGTTCAGATCGCTTTGAAATTTTTACAACATATTCTTAGTATCATCACCTATCGTGTGAACCACAGAAACAAAAATTTCAATGACACAAAAAAATATAAAAAATAAAATACCGACAGAAAATTGAGTAAAAAAATGTTAAGTTACAAATTTTTATTATAATAATTTTTTATTTATAATATTGTTGGTTCACACTGAAGATACATTCATTATGCAATTATAAATATGTTCATTTTTTTTTTCAGACACCCATATCGATGCCGAGAACTTTCACCATCAACGCGCGCGCACAAAAAATACATTGCTTTATTATGTTATATCTCCGCCATTTGTTAATATTTCTGATTTTTTTTTTACATATACTTAACCATGTGCATAAATGATCTGTAAAAAAATGTTGTCAATATATGCGTCATTTTTTTTTAACCGCATCTAGAAAAGTACCTTCGAAAATCGGCGAAATAGCGTATATAAGGCCTTAATAAGCATAATTCAATTTTTAACTCTACATATCACAGGAACGTTGAATATCGTTTTATCGTATTCTTAGCTGATCTGTCTTTCGTCTTTGGCGTACAATATTCGGTACATATTTGGTACAATATTCTCAATATCCTTGGGATTATCTTTGATTATTTTCTGACGTTTAATCAGTGCTCCGTGCTAGACGGGTTGCTTTTTATTTCTCGGTTTTTTTCTTCTTTAGCACAGGCAGTTCTTCTTCTCGACTTCTTCTCGGTTTAGCACAGGATTTTGGCCCTGTACTATAGAAAGAAATCCTTTGGCTTCTTTTTTATTTATTTTTTCCACATGTGACTTTCTTCGGAGCGTCATCCCTATTTTGTTTCCTCTTTTTTGTCGTGGTCATATTATTTGCCAAAAACATTGGGAGTCGACTCATTAGGCCTCACAACTCGCCGACACATTGTACCTCACTAGTAAAATATTTGATTATCGATAAAAATAATTATTAATTAAACTACGAATGGAAAAATACAAGTCACTGAGTCCATTATAAATAATAAAACTACCGATTAGGACTGAACACCCGGGCCGCTACAGAAAGTAAGGTTATATTTGACATTTTCCCAGCAAGCAAATGTTTTTCCGAGGCTCCAATCAATTTTTTATTTTCAATAATTCTTTGTGAGCTGCTATTGACTTTTTTTTAGGTACGACAAAATTCAATATAAATCACGGTCCAACACAAAAAAAAATCGGTTTTTACGAGCTACAAACCTCTGAGAAATCGCACGTAGCTCACAGTGCCCCGTGACACATTGTGCCCTACTCTCCCCTACTTATAATGTTATTAACAAATTTGGATTCATGCATACAATTAACAAAATTATTTTTCATATTTTTTTTTATTCATTACGATAAATATTTCATTATAATTTCATGCATTTTATTCGCACGAAATCATTCATTTATGAAATAATTTAGTTCATTTTATATATAATGATAAATTTTTAGTAAAATTAATTATTTAAAATAATTTCATTCAACAATCAATATAAACTTCACTATAAATACATTATTGCATATATCAAGTTCCCTCCCGAAAGATGAACTCAATATTTTTCGTATCCCTCATTGTGGCTTATCTCAAGACTGCCAGGAGTTTTTTTTTCAACTCTGATTATGATTCTTCATGTCCTTATCATACCCGATACAAATGAGGACGAATTGTATTATAAAGATGCATACTCGAAGATTGAGGACATTTTTTATTGTATCTTGTCGACTTACTTATTTGTTTGCCGTTTAATGTGCAAATGATCTCCGACCGCAACTCTTTTTTTCTACACGAACCGCGTTTGCGTTAGGCTCAATTCTTTCGATTGATAGATCTGCATTCCGGTTAAAATCTCTTTTTCTTTTGCGATTACAAAACGAAATTACAGGTGTGCAGGAATGGCGCCGGCAACCGAAAAAAAAACTCGCCAGTCAGCTCCTGCAGGGAGGACAAAAGGCTGAAAATAAAACAAATGTCAAGCGAGCATGGGACGTCAGGGGGGGCGAAGAGTAATAGAGGGAAAAAAAGTTTGTTGTGTGAAAGTGAGCTCCGAGATGAATGAAACAAATAGAATGAGTTCTGGCACTCGTTAATCCCGACAAAGCTTGACGAGATTCTACTTTTTAGAGAGCTCGTTCTGGGTATCCACGTGTGTGCGAGCCCATTTGTATTTGTTGCTTCGTGTTCATCAATCCGAAGAGCTTATCCCTTTAAGTAAAGCCGGAATTTGTACTCAACGCGGGAGGAGACATTTATACGTACGCGATGACGATGATGACAATGAGAGTTGGATGCTATGTCAATAGATGTATACCAAGTCTGTAAATATGAAACCGGAATTTGCCCGTAGATGGTCCTAGCTGTCAATGTAATCACCGTCAAGTCGCGTCATTGGCTCCATTTGCTTTGTTGACATCTGACTAAGATTTTTAACTCACAACAATACAAGTTTTATACCCCAACATAGTTTGTTATAGCGTTAAACATATCGAATTTTGTGCCTAGAAATTACGATTTGCGGAAAGCTTTAATTTTCTGTTACCATTTGAAGAAAACTGCTGCAGAATCGCATCGAATGCTTGTCGAAGCTTACGGTGAGCATGCTCTTGGTAAATCACAGTGCTTTGAGTGGTTTAAACAATTCAAAAGTGGCGATTTTGACGTGAGAAACGAAGAACGTGGGAGCCCACCGAAAAAGTTGAAGACAGCGAATTGCAAGCATTGTTGTATGCTAAAACCTGGCGAAACTGTTAATACTGAACGCTACCGACACCAAACGATCGATTTGAAATAAGCTTTGCGTGAAAAATGCCCAGAATATCAAAAAAGCATCATCGCATACAGCAAAACTGGTCAAGGAAACGATTGAGGCGTTTAGTTGGGAAATACTTTCGCATGCGGTTTACTCACCAGACTTGGCTCCGTCCGATTACCACTTATTTGCATCGATGGGACATGCACTTTCTGAACAGCGCTTCACTTCTTACGAAAATGGCTCGATGACTGGTTTGCTTCAAAAGAGCAACAGTTTTTTTGGCGCGGCATCCACAAATTGCCAAACAGGTGGGAAAAATGTATAGCTAGCAATTGACAATACTTCGAATAAAATATTTTTCTCCATTTTCATCCAATAAACTTGTATTTTCTATACAAATATTCCGGTTTCATATTTACATACCTGGTCAACAAACAAAACGAAAAAAATATATATTCCATAGCGATTCAACCTGAGCTTCTCGCAATCGATACGTTATTTTCCAGAGCATTCCATAAATTTTGTTTCTCAATAAAACAACGAGAAAACAATAATTTTAGGAAATCACGAAAAAGATCCCGATCAAGAATAAATAGATAGATTGAAATTCATCAGTGAAGTGTCTTCTTCATCAAAGTCTACCCAAGATCTACGAGTCAAATATATAACAAATAATTAGTTTATCATAATATTGAATGGTGCGCTACCAATTAGAACCAGAATTCATCCTGCTAGTAGTGCCCTAAGTGGAAGCTGATAGGCCTTGAATGGTAGCAAGTCATCATTTCCGAATTATTAGATATATATGATAAAAGTATAACTTTTTGATTGATCCGACCTGCAATACATTTGTGTTGATATATTCCATCCACACACACCCGCACACACTTATATACATGGAAAAAGTAAATTATGTACTAGTTATATTTATATAATATCGGCTGTCGGTACATCTAGCTAGTTTGAAATAATCGTCAACATTTTTTTGAGCGCTGATAGTCCTTCTATCCAGTGGTGAACTTTGATAGTCCATCCATCTATTGGTGGTTTTAAAGGCATTAGGACTTACAAAATATTGAGTAATTGGATAATAGGCTACTTTGAGGACGTTTCTCGGAAACCCCTTTCTCCATATATTTATATACATATACATATACGACACTAGCAGGAGTTCTTAGCGGGTGCGGGTGAATACAAAAAAAAGAGAGGAAAGAAAAAGAAAACGGGGCGCAAGAATGAGATGTATGCGGTATGATAGAAGCGAAACGGATTTGAAAAGCGACTCAAAGCGACTTGAACGACGAAAGGTATAAAGAATCCAGCGATGAACACAAAAAGCTCTGGAGAGTTTGAAGTACTGTAGTAATACACGAGTAGTCTTGTTCCTATTCGCTTCTCTCTCTCTCTCTCTCTCTCTCTCTCTCTCTCTCTCTCTCTTCCTCTCAGTCTGTTTGTGTTCTCTTTGGGCTATACAAGACTTTTTTCTTGCGTACAAGACAGTGCCACGATTCCACAGACTCGCCGCTCAATACGCGAGTCAGCAATACCGAAATGAGTTTAAAAGAGTTGAATGGATTCCTAACTTCAGCAACGATTTCTTTTATTTCACATGCAAACGAAACTTCGCGCCGACAAATGACGATGTTCGCCTTCCTCCTATAACTATCATCACCGCTCGCGTTCTTTTGCGCTGCCGGCATACGTCATGTTCGCATGCAAATATGTGCATATGGTTTTGCTTATTCGCATGTATGATATTCTCTTTGACGTTTCGACGGTCAATGATGGAGAAAATCGATGATGGAGAATCAATAAGTACACCCATCTGGTAAAAAGCAAGTCCGTACGACAATTATGATTGTAAATGTAAAATTGGTTTTATTTTTCGTGGATTATTTTTGCCTACCTTCGACTCTCCATCACCAATTTATATTCGTATATGTACATCTATAGGTATAACGGTTCATTATAACGTCAGTCGTGGAAGTGACAGCTTTCATCTGAAATGGATAGCAGATGTGGTCCGTTCGGTGGTTTCTCCGGAATCTGTCCATGTGCATGTACACCTGTCCGTACATACATATCGGATCAATCGTGATCGATGACAATTTCCTTTTGGGACAAATTGCCTACAACTGCACTTGGAACAATGGCCATAGTCGGTTCACACACGTGTGCTGCAAATGAATACACGCAGGGGGGCTCTTGGCCGTGCTACTGGCGCTGGCGTTAGTCATAGTACATCCAATGTCAAATATTGTTATATCCGGAGCGTCTGTCTCGGGGACTTTGCTCGTACGCGCGTGTCGGGAATGTCCGCCTCGGGAAATTAGAGAATTCCCAATATCCACCGCATGCTCGACTTCGGCTACTACTGCCGACAGGAAGAAAGAGTGGCGTTGTTGGGATATGGGCACCCATGCGATCCCGGGGCTATCAAGCGCGCAATCCCCCACATCCCTTCTGGCATCTAGCGGCAAACTATCCGCGGTGCATCGTTGGCTCGAACGATACACTGAATAAAATGAACGCAATCGCGACAATTGTCCTAGGAAATAGGAAACAAATTCATACTGCAACCACGTGAATTGGTGGTGGGAATGGTTTGTGATTAGAGCATTGATCTCGCTTGGTCTACGTGGAGAAAAGTTTATTTCTGTCTAAAAGAAACACACCTTGCGGATTGCACTGCCAGCCCGAATAGCAAACTCTTCCATCGCTGAGAGATTGAACGACAATCTGTGCTTTTAAATAGGGTGCGCTTATTTGGCAAAAAGCTAGTTAGATATCGGCGTTTGTATGGATAGCGGAATAAGTATACACGTTTATGAACTTGTCATCTTGAAGTTATTTTCATCACCGACATTCTATTTCAACCATAATCATTCGTTTCCACGAAATGATCATGAAACGTGGGTTTTGCTGGGGTTGTGAGCTAATGATGTTTACCGAAGCATGAGAAGAGATCTGTGTTAGTTTTATTGAATCGTTAATGGGCCTGGTTGGAAAGGGATGTTAGCAAGAAGGAAGGGGAGAACAGAAACTGTCTAACTAGTCCAAGAGATAATTGAAATCCACGTAGCTCTCCTGGGGAGTGACCATTAATTACAGTCATAGATCACTCGAAATACGTTGTGACAAGCTACTCGACTTGCCAGTATAACCTTCTCCGATCTCTCTTCTCCCTCTCTCTCTCTCTCTCTCTCTCTCTCTCTCTCTCTCTCTCCCCCTCGCCCTTCTGACGAGAGCAGCGTTTCCCAACTCTCTCATCCCTGTCCAACGATCCAATCTACTCAGTACGAGCGATCAAGGGCTTGTCGAGGTGGCTATGTAGTTTGTATCAATGCAACAAACGACGACATCGTGTTCTACAATCTGAGTGAATCTACGCGGGGATACGCGCCGAACTATTACCCGTTCAATAATCTCCCGAAACTTTGATAGTGTTAAACAGACGTCGACATCGTGCACAAATCACAGACCTACTTCTCAATTACGATGCCAAGTACTCAGTGTCAAGCTAAATTTGTATACGCGGCATATAAGGTAGTTATCTTATCTCAGAACAATACTGTTACGTGCGCAAATTCCGTACAACATTCCACGGAGATAATGCCGAATGTTGACACATTCGGTATTACCTTCCGGCTTTTAAGACAGACCGTATATCCAACGATTTCCTTTGACTGATTTGATCGGGAAATCCGGATGCTTTTGAGCGATTAACAGACATTCTTTCATTTCAACGGCCAACAGCAATCGCCTGCATCAAACAAACCCAATGAATGCGACTTGCCTATTCATTCGGGAATACGGATACTTTAACCAAACTCGAGTGTCGCGGGAAGCCATTACCTCTTTGAGTGACAAAACCTTGAAGGTCTTGTGGTATATTTCCGAGTGGAAAATACAGCTCATCACCGTCTAACCTTGAGCTAGTGAAATTATATTTTAAATCGCCACGAGTTAGCCGTTTCAGCCAGTAACTACCCAGGCTTGTAACACTTTTGTCGTGCAGTAACTGGGTACAAAAAATTAGGCGGTGACTAGATCATGGTGAGATACCCACTTGAGAATTTCGTTCATTCGCAACGCCATCCGAAACTCAAGTTAGCTAGCCAGCTATGAGGACTGTTCGCTAGATGATAGTACGTGCAGTCACATAATCTCACTTTGTCATTCGCAAACATGGTTGACTAGTCCAGGATGGCCCAGTTACTAGGCGGCAGTTTTATTGTAACACAGCGATATCGATAATGAAAATCGACTCCCTAGTAAATAGACGAGGGCTGGATAACAAAACATGCAAAATATTATTGGACTAGCTCATAGTGAGGCAGCCATTAGTCTATTCGTAAGAGCTCAATTAGGTGAACCAGTTACTAGCACGTAACTCAGACAGACGAGCTAAATTTCTGTTGGGGTTAATGACTCTCAACTGGACGCCATTTTTTTTTTTGTGATTCATTAAATTTTCCTTGAACAACAAAAATGGAATAGTGTTTTGAATATTCATTAAAGTTCGATGGCATGACATTTTCACCCGCGGGTTTACATCAGTGCTGTCCATTAATCGCGATTGGACTCGGACTTGGCAAAATTGAAATATCCTGATTAGAAATACTAAATGGATTTGCAACAATCTTGTGGACGCAATTCATGGAATCCGGGCCCGAAATTTATGGTTATCGATGCCTATTTTGTTGAAGTGTGCTTCCGTTTTAACTGTAACGCTGTAAATCTACATGATGTGTGTCTGTACGTTAAGACGCAAAAAGAGCAAAGGCTAAATAGCCATCGTCGCCATAGTAATAGTCCGCAGCAGGAGCCAAGATGCTGAAAGGCTTTTATTCGGGTAGGCTCAACGGTAAACAGGTTTCCGTCGCTATTCTTTGAAAAAGGGATAACCCGGGGCTCATTCACGAAAAAAAGAGCATTTTACCTTGCTGTTGGAAGATACAGAACTGTGGATGGAAGAGAATGGTTTAGCGGAAGGTCAAGTTTCTCCCTCTGTCTCCCTTTCTCTCTCTCTCTCTCTCTCTCTCTCTCTCTCTCTCTCTCTCTCTCTCTCTCTATCTCTTCCTCTTGTGCTGAGAAGAATATCAATTGAGACTTCTTCGATCTGCGTTGCATTAGGAGATTGGCAACCAGGATTGCGTTCGATAAAGAATGGATAGGGCCGAGGGTACAAATTTCCTGGTTTTTCCGAAATTTCTGCAAGAGAATAAGGTCTGCAAGAAACTTTCACGGTATGACTGATTTTGTCGGGAAAATCGATGAGTCGATAGAACAAACGAGGGAGGAGCTCTATCCCATCAAATCGCGGAGTATAGGAGCAAAAAAGAGGTTTTTAACGAAATTCTTTTATCTACGGGTGGACCAGGTATATCGTACGTGTACTAGATTCCAATGAAAGGCAGATTTGCTCGAGGGATAGGTGGGGTCCTGTGTGCCATCGATTGATTAAAACGCGAAGCCTTCGGAATTTCAATGACGAATACTCATCAATTTCATTGTTTTTCACCCTTCTTTCGAAATAGTCTTCAAAGGTCAAATATTTTGCATCTGCCACCCGTTCCTCATATCCTGGTTCTTCTTTGGCACGTTTCCCTTCTTTGTGCCATCAAAGATAGCGTTACCGATTCTTCTAAGCAAATATCAATAAAAATTACCCCGAAAGATGAGGCAACGAGGTCGAGAAAGGGCCCCTGACGATAACGAAAATAAATATTTTTTTGGGCCAGATATACCGATGAAAAAACGTATTGGATGAACCGAAAGGCACAGGTCAGTTCAATTCAATCGCTGCTTCAATGACACATACGAAAAATCGATCCATTCTGGTTAAACAAACTCGTGTCCCTCACTGTTGGCCCCATCCTACTGGTATTCAATAGCAGTTCGCGATAAATATTCTCTACAAACTTTTCAATTGCAAACAAGATTTGCACATATATATATTTTGACACACATGAATGTCTATATAAAAAGTAGGCTTTTTTCTATGACTTTCTTTTTTTCTACCCCTCATAAAAAGTCTCGATACGCGGATGAGTAAATAGATCATTAACCTGGATGAATTATCCTGATTGGCATGACAATTGTCCTAGATCATCGTCGTTGGAAACAGCACCGTATGATTAACGTTAAGCGCGAAGATGATCCTTGCGATGAGTCACGGCCGACCATGGTGTAGAGTCTTATCGACGAAGAACTATTTCTTCTCTCTAGAGAGATTGAACAATGGTGATAAATTTTGTATGAAGCACCCCCTTCCCCCCAACCCCCGCCCCGGCAAACATTCCGTCATTTGATTCACAAAACGTTCCACACATTTGTACCGAATCTCGCGAGACGGTAAGTGCAAATAGTTACCCACAGCGATCTTATAGGAAATTGAGGACAGGCTCAGCTGGAAGAGGATCGAACGGGTGGCAATCATTGCGAAAAGTAACGGGCGGTGATGAAAAAAATTAAAAAGCCGAATGAATGAAATTTCCGCTGACGAATATAGTCGCTAATTTCGAGACGAAATCAAATTTCAAGATCAATGTATCGTAGGACCTACCAATAAAAAAAATTGTACGAATGAACAGCTGACGTCACAAAGATTACGAAGTTCGACGTCGTTAGGACTCAACCTCGAGGCGCAAATGAAAAGTCGTAGATATTCAGCATTCTCCCTCACCCCTTAACAATTTTTACCACCTTTCATTACGACTGATCGTTTCGCATCAAGGGAAAAAGGTTCGATATAAAAAATATCGATGGATCTCGTGCCAGAAGGCTCCCTAATCGATACTAGTCGGTGACTATCATGGAAGAGCTCGAAGAACGACAAAATCTGAACCATCTGTTCCGCGGACACGAAAAAACGTAAAAGCTTGAATTACCTAGTGTCCTCAGTAACTCTATATATATATATATATATATATATATACCTAACAATCAGTCCAGATGGAGTCTGTTAATGCGACTCGCCTTCGTTGATGACAAATACAATTCATTTCTAAATTTAGCGACAAATGATTTTTAAAACACTGCAAAACTCCAGTAGTATGAACATAGCGATGTGCTCCTTCGAACCCGAATACTTTTCTACGGAGGAGCGTAAGGAGAGTGGATCCGATAGTTCATGGAGCTGCTCTCAATCATGCATTTGTTTAATTTTTCGGCCAGATCTTGGTAGGCACTTTAAACGTATTTTTCAATGGGATTAACGGCCAAGAAGGTTTTACTGTGTGTTTGGTGGCATTGGAAGGGAATCATCCACTATGCGCTGCTCCCATCGGGCCAAACACTCAATTCGGACCTCTACTGTCAACAACTGACCAGATTGAAGCAGGCGATCGACCAGAAGCGGCCAGAATTGGCCAATAGGCAGGGTGTTGTGTTCCATCAAGACAACGCCAGGCCGCACACATCTTTAAGGACGCGCCAGAAGCTCCGAGAGCTCGGATGGGAGGTGCTATCGCACCCGTCGTATAGTCCAGACCTGGCAACAAGCGATTATCATCTTTTCAAGCATTTGCAAAATTTTCTTGAAGGTACAAAACTGGCCTCAAGAGAGGCTTGTGAAAATGAGCTGGTCAAGTTTTTTACCAATAGGGACGAGGACTTCTTCAATCGCGGAATTATGAAATTGCCTTCAAAATGAACAAAAGTTATCGAACAAAACGGCGCATATTTGATCGAAATCGGATAATCCTGTGTTAATTTCATCGTCGAAATAAAGCGAAAAAAACGCTCAGAACTTTTTACTTCATCTAATATTTCCAAATTCTTAGTTCACCGACAGCGTGTGGGTGTTACCTTTAAGAATCATTTTGATTTTTTGTTTCAGACAATTACAGTGTGAGGGAGAACTACAGCAGTGCGGAAACTTTTTGAGCGACTTCCTCTGAACATCGATGTTGATACGGGCAATTTGCATTGAAAAAAAAATCTATTTTTGGATACTTGAAATATTAAATGAAACACACACAAAGATCCAAATTTCCATGTATATTCTTTTCATGAAAAAAAAAATCATAAGACACCCCTAATTTTTTACCTTCTAAATGATCTTCCCCCCTTAAATAGAAATTGATGATTCCGGGGGAAATGAATGGTGAATTCGTATTCAAGCGATAAAAATAAATCGATAGAAGCATAAAAAATATAACAAATTCAATTTTTTCCGCATCTCGCGCAAAAAAGTGTCTGCATGGAAAAATAAATGGTCATTACCATTCATTTTTTTTCCGTTTCGATATGCAATTTCAATCAGCGTGTATATTCTCGTGGCTATCGCTTGTTACAAAAACTGCCGCTTGATTCATCGAGCTACGCATATTTTTCGATTTTCGGCAGAATTTCAAAGTCGAACCATCTATTCTCACGAATATTTGTTTCTGTTTTACTGAAATCGCAGGATTGCTTGTGGATGAAACTGCAAAATCAACTCCTGACATGCTCCACTTTAAAGCGTGGTTTTACCTCTTCAAACAGTTTTACCGCCAATAAAAAAAAAGAAGTAACATAATTTTTAATGCTCTTGATTCTTTATGGAGGTCTTAACACAAACTGGAAATAGGAAAATGAAAAATGTGCGATAAAAGTGAAAGGGATGGGTCTGTACAAGCAGATACGGGTATTCGAAAAAAACGTTGCAAAACAGTAGTGAAAAAAAATACAAAAGCATTGTAAGGTTTTCGAAGAAAAAATTTGGAAAACATAAAAGTACGTATGCGTACTTTTATGTTTTCGCATATACGTATATATTAAAAGTTAACGTATTTAGAATAGCCGCGAGGAAGGGGAGCTGGGTATTATCAGCAGCCCTTGAGACAAGCCTTTCACCTTTCGCAAAAGATCCTCTCTCTCTCTCTCTCTCTCTCTCTCCCTCTCCCTCTCTCTCTCTCTCTCTCTCTCTCTCTCTCTCTCTCTCTCTCTCTCTATCTCTCACACACACACTCTCTCTCTCTATCTGACTCTCTCGCTCCTCCCGTGCCCCATTTTGTTCGCTTGGTTTCATTCTATATCGTTCAAGTTCGAACGCTCCGGGGCGAGTAATCGATCGTTCGCAATCTATATAGAAGACTCGAGATATCTCGAGCTTTAATTGGTTAATACGCGACGTTCTATTCTCCGTGCCATTTCCGCACTTACTTGCTGTTCGAGTCTCAAGTGTGGCGTCTTTATATTTCCGTCAAATGACAAAACTCGAATATTATCCACACTGTCTGCTCCCCGTGTATATGAGCGTTGTCAAGTGACGAAACAATATGAAAATACGTTTCCTTCACTTTTTTTTTGCCCTTAACTCGTAGCGCCTGGGAGCGCAGAGCTGGCGACGGAATGCAATACTTGCGTCGCCCTCGCTACGTGGGGACGCTAATTAAAACCCACGAGGGAAAGCTCTAGCTGGCGAGGGTGCCTCGAGCAAAATTCATAATGGCGCTCAGACGACGTCATTATCGATGGAAGGCAAAAAAAAAATGAAAAATAAAAATTCTCGTCGTTTATATGGTATACTTCCTTCGTACGATTTTCTCGCGTACTTTCGCGTACCGAGGCATATTCTCGTAAATATATAACAGCATATTGGGTGTGTGGCAACGAAGATGCTGATATAACATTAATGAAAAATGAAGAAGAAGAATGTCGCACTTTAAATAGCCTTGTCGTAATTGCTTATGCCGCACTATATTTTATTAAGAAAAAAACTCTGGTGAGAAAAAAGAGGTTTCTCGTTCAACTCTGATCCACAAAGTGGGTTGCGTGTCGGTTGGAAACCACAGGATATCGAATTTCTTTCAGAATATTGGAAGAAGCATTCTCTCCGTATTCAAATATTTTCACTGCTACGCTATCTGAACTGTAAAAAATTATCGGAATTTTCTTTTTTGATTATTTCACAGAAACAAATGACCTACAAAGTTTTCCTAATTTATATCGTGCTGTAGCCGAGAAATAATATCTCGACGGAATTGAAAAAGTTACGGATGGATCCAGACACTGTGGTTGTTATTATTATTTTCTTACACACTCATACAAAAAGATTACTCGGGCTGACTGAATTCTTAATTGAGAGATACTATCGTATGATTTATTGAAGAAAATGGAATATTAGGTTATTAATGCCGTATTCTAGTGTGACCATCCATTTTCAAGGTGATTTATTGGGAATTAAATTTAGAGCAACGGTTAAATCTACAATGTTTATATTTCACAGTTATATTTAGACATGTTTGAAGTAACATCTTAAATTTTTTCAAAGCATTTTATTCGAAATTGTACATAATATTTTATGTTGCGCAGGTCATGTCGCGAATGTTTTTTATCCTCGAGCGTGTATTTTTCTCAGAGACTACTGGGCCAATCGACTTGCACGTTGCCCGACATGTAGAGAACATATCGGGCTATCGTTCAGCCCTCCATCTTTTTGATTGCTTTATAATTACTATTTTTCTGGGTCGCAAGAAGTGAACATTTTATTGTAAAAGTCAGAGTACTTTTTTTTCAAACGCCGTCATTTCGTAAACTTTTCGTAAATTTTTTATTAGAGGACCGAACGATAACCACATTCGTAACGAATAGAGTTTTTAAAAAATCGTTTGTTTCGGATGACAAGGACAGCCGCAATCACAACGCCCGGCGATAAAAAAATTTCGCGACATAACCTGCGCAACATCAAATAACGTGTACAATTTTGAATGAAATGCTTTGAATTTTTTTAAATGTTACTGCAAACATATTTAAATATAACTGTAAAATACTAACACTGTAGATCTAACCGTTTTTCTAAACTTAATTCCAAAACAATCACCTCGAAAACGGGTGTTCACACTAAAATACGGCCTTAAAAATGATTTATTCCATCGAACTAACAAATGTAAAGTAATCAAATATTTTAGTGCTTCATCTAAATATTTCGTTGGTCTGATGACGAACAATATCTTTGCCCCAAGTGATTTTTTTTTTCTTTGTGCATGCTCTGCATATAAGAGAAACATTTTCGCCCTTCAAAAGCCGTTCAATTAGTGAATGGCTGTGGTACCGAAATTATACCATATTGCAATGACTTTTGACATGCAGCTTATTCTCGAAGCTACTGCTTGTTAACTGAACAATTAGAAACAAAAAAGTATCATTGAATAATTGGTTTTTCGGTCTCCTGGATATGCATACGTCTTATATATATTTAGAAATGTATGTGTAAGTATGAGCGTGGAAGCGCGAGGTGTCGATATTCGTTCATGAGAAATCAACCAACGCTTAATCAACTACGACCAACCAGTCGTACGTCCGAAGGCGGTGGACAACGCATTAATTCCAATAAGCTTTTAATGGAAATGCGCCTCCGCACTGAATTCACCGATTATTATTTTTAATAATTACGCAATCGACAACGATCTTGTCCGATCTCCCGCTTTTTTTACCCTTGAATGGTCATTTCTTCTTTCAACCATCTGAGCTTATAATTAAACATGCATTCAGTTTTATTCTCAGAAAATTTTAATCGAGCAAGTTTGGCCTCGGTCACCTCCGTTTGTTTTTTTTTTATATTTCTAAAGAAAAACATGTTATTATTTTATTTTCAGAGTATTGAGAATAAGCTAATAATGACTAGAGGAGAGTTGATTGCTTAATCTCGTTCTCGGTTGCACCAACCTGGACCCTATATTGCATTGTATATATTATATACCGCTTACGCTACGAGCCTCATTCCAACACTGTAATCCCCGAGCCAGATAAAATTGGAATTGGCCACAGTTTAATTTAAAATGTTTCAGTCACCGCCCCTGCAGAACGTCCAAAGCCTCACCCTCTCGCGGCAAAATCTTTTTTTTTTTTAACCTGCGCAACTTTTTCGTCACGGGCGGGTGAACGTTTCTCCGATAAACGAGCAACGGTGCACCCTCGACGAAGCTGCACGGTCTTTCTGTCACACGTACAATCCCCGACGTATTACAAAATTGAATCACCGAATGATGGATATAGCTAAACCATATATTATTACCAGCGTCGTAAATATATTATCACTCTGTCGTGTCGATTATCATTGATCCTTATTCGATCGAATTGCCGATGAAATTTAGCGACTTGATTTCATCAAAATCCGAAGTCAAGTCGCAGCTATCTCAAATGAAATATTGTAACGTTGAATTTACTATTCAAAATAATAACAATGCCCATGGTAATATTAATCATGTTAAGGCCTTAGGCCACTCTAGAGGCCAAAAAAGGGGCATAATTTGTGATTTTATTGTGAAAATTATTTTTTCACAGCGATACATGTCAAAATGGCGACTGCAGCATTTTTCCGATGATGCCTTTATTTCTGGAAGGTTAACGGCCGGACCAACAGCTCCTATAATTTTTGAGTTATGATGAGACACTAACGTTTTTTTTCGATTATACATAAGAATAGCTATAGAAGTACGTAGGATTTTTTTGATATATTGTTTTTTTGTGAAAATGACGCATTTCTAAAACAAAAAGTATAAAATGCCATGAGAAAATCGTCAGAAAATTGTTTATAAAAAAGGAACTATGCAATATAATAAAAAAAATCCTACGTAGTGCCTCGGAAAATGTAATTCTAAATATACAGTTAAAAGTTCAAGTGAATCGGTTGAAGTTTGTTTGAGTTGTGAGTCCGGCCGACTTGAAAATGGTAGTATTGAGATAAACGCGTTTAAAGTTAGTAGAAAGTCACGACATGAATCAAGAGGGGTTGCGCTAGAATTCGAAAATCGAGTACTTAGAGATTTTTCATACCTATAATTTTTTGGAATATAATTTTATAGCTACAAAGGTAAATGTTTAACAAAAAAAAATCGATTTTGAAAAATCCTGGAGTCGCCTAAGGCCTTAAGAACAATGATGTTCCTACTGTTATTAAGAATTGGTCAATCGACCAGAATCTCGCTACGATAAGAAATTAACTTACAGGTCAATCAAATCCTAGTTGAGACGATGGTCATTGGAATAGGCTGAACAAATGCAAGAAAAATCATAGCATTTCGCTATAATTTGTACGGGCTCGTAAAGTTTTCTTGATATGAGGAAGACGATTCACGTTTTGTTTGCACTTTACATAAACCAAAAGGAGAAAAATTGTAAGTCGATCTGAGGCTTTTAAAGAAACAGACCACTGACCTGAAAATGCTTGCCTCGTATAACTCGATTCGTGAAAAATCATTGCGCGTTTAATACGAAAGGTAATGTAAATTCCGCCAGACTTTGACGCTATTTGCAGCAGGAAAAGATCAAAGACCTCCCTTATTTCTCGTACAGGATATGCAAAAAAGGCAGTCACACTCCTTTGCATAAAGTAGATTCTCGGGTATATATTACGCGTTACTGTATATAGTCAGTCGACTTTCGTTTCGCGACTGTTAGACACCAACATGTAGATTGCTCGTGGGATCTTGGGATCACGGAAAAATATACGACAGGCTACTTCGCTTCTCATTTACTTTTGATGGAATTTGCCTTTGGTGCAATTCTCTTCATGATTCAGAAGCATTTTGTAATGAACCGTCCGGGATCATTTTAATCTCAACTTTTATTTTATTTTTAGAAGATTGATTACTAATTCATGCAAGATGTTAATTTATTTTTATAAACTCTCGTATTTTAAGGAATCATCACCTCGTAATCTATTCCCGGATGCAACAAAAATATTTCAGTATAATTTAAAAAACGTAAATAATTATTTTCTTATTGAGCTCTGAAATATCAAGTACAATTGTGTATGAATTATGTTCGACTTTTATAATTATCAAATTTTGCGCATTTTTATTGGACAGCAGAAAGCATTTCGACAGGGTCCGGAATTTTTCCGCTATACGTGAAGTATATCGCTGTGAAATATTCGGCATCCTTAGAGACCTCAACAACACAACTAACGTAAGTAAGGACGCAAGAGACGGGCGCATAAATTTGAATTAAAAAGTCATAAGTGTTCCTCGATAAATCGTCTCGTATGTAGAACAAATAAATAAATTCAATTAAATCTAACTAACTTAATTCGTATAAAAATAAAAAAACATACTTAATAAATTCGTATAAAAATTAAAATTGACCCACTTTCGAATTTAATCAATCGACGCAACTATTGGACATGATAAGATCCCCATTTTACGTACCAAATGCAGAGATCTCCGTTGTCCACACATTTTTGTTTGGGTTTCTTTGGCCCAATAAAGCACAATATCACTATCATCAAATCGCAATGACGAGCATCGAGTATTGCTCAATAAAATAGTACTTTTATGAGATAAAATATTTGATTTTCAATCGATTTTATCCACGAACGACCACCAAATCAAATTCTCCAGTCCACTTCTCTTCATCCAGCTGACAAATTCACTCGACCATCCGATCAACAAAACTTGTTTCCGTCGATTCATTCTCTCCGATTCCGCAAGATACAACTCCATTCGATCCACTCGAATAGAGAAGAGTGCCACAGTGAATATTCAGTTACACATGTGTATCAATCGCGTGACTCGAAAATCCGGGCGCCGTGAACAGGTACGAAAAGTTCCCTCGATGTATCGAATTGTCGATGTGTCGTAGTTCCCGCTCTCGCCCGAGTTTTTGAACATAAACTGCCATTTGTTACATTTGTAACTTTACCCCGAAAGATCTCTATTCTCGCGTTTCTCTTCACAGTCTGCTAGGTACTATTTACCACCACCGCCTCATCTTTCATCTCTTATCGCTCGCGTATCAAACTCCGTGTCCTGACAACTCGACACATCGAGTATCCATTGTTTGAGAGTAGTAAATACACATATATATATTTTATATATATATATATATATATATATATATATATATATAATATGTGTATATGGATATAAGTACAAGGTGGGGCATTAAAAAGTGCATTCAAACTATTGGCGAAATCTTAAAAAGTTTCAGATGACAGTTGTATTGTTCGAGAAGAACGTCATACGGGACCAACGTAATTTTTTTTCAGTGGAGCCGCCAAAGCTTAGTCAAGGTCAACTCCATTTTATTTAATCGAAGCATTTTTTTTCTTCATGACATCATTACTGACGTTGACACGAGTTCAGTTACCTCCAATACAAGGTCACTCTAGTTACGCAATGTATGAAAATACTCGGTATCATCACTTCCAAACGAATTACAACCTTGTTTTGGGTCAACCTATAAAAGATGCTCAAAATGATGACCCTCGACTTTTATTGTAGGTCACTGTACTCGTGTCAAGGTCAGTAATGTCAGTAAAAAAAATACACATGTTTCGGTTTTAAAAGGTGGAGTTGACCTTGACGTAGCTTTGGCACGTCCACCGAAAAAACGTCTTTCTCCAACAATACAACTTTCATCTGAAACATTTTTAGATATCACCAACAGATTAAGTGACATTGGTTTGTAGCACTTTAAATGCCCCAGCCTGTATATATATATATATGAATACTTAATATTGATGTGCAGTCTCGGTGTGTAAGGATAGAACACATAATACGCGTTGCGGAATACTGATGCTTGGCCAAGTGCAACCGACACCGGTCCATACGTTACAGAAACGTTTACAAACCCGCGTGTTCGAAGGGATTGCTCCAGGCAAGTACCTACACACATACGCACACACTCATATATATGAGAGAGAGAGAGAGAGAGAGAGAGAGCCAGAGAGAGAATATATATATTCACGTGTGTGCACTGAAGTGCATGAATACCTACACGACACAACGTCCGTCTCGAGCAGGTAAACCGCCAACTGGTTCATCGCTGTATTCCACCTAAACGTGCATAGTATACATTTGGTAGATGTATATTTCAACTGGTATACTAGCCATCACGTCGACTAGAGTAGATGCGCCGGGACTCGGAGCTCGGTAGACCGGCCAACACGCGGCGATGTATCAAGGTCTCTCTCTCTCTCTCTCTCTCTCTCTCTCTCTCTCTCTCCCCCCCCCCCCCCCTCGCCCACTGTCGCTCCACTCGCAGATTCGCAATTTCTCCTTCTCGGCCTTTCCTGTAATTTATGGAAGGGCGTTTAACCTCGTAGCGAAGAAGATCTGAAAGTCAGATCGCGAAACTGAAGCGCCATCGCGATGGCTCGACCACCACTCGGAACTTCGTTTGTCCTTCTGGTAAAACCTTCGATGCTTAAACTGCTCCGCCCTGTCTTTTCGTACAAGCTGAGTCGCCCCGTACGCGGGTGAACAAGGAAGACCCTTGTCAATCTGTGAACAAGAGGTATCGATGGCCCGCACATTATATCGCCAGACACGGACTGGGGCGGTGGAGCGCTGAGGAACATGACAGAGACAAGACAGGACATTGGAGGTAACGCGACAATGCCTGAGCAACTGTGACATCGATCCTTAGTTTGACGGAAAAAAATGCCTCACGATACGGGATGACCGGCATTTTCGAGAGCCCTTTTTCACGAGTTTAGTGGCTAGTGTTGTTTTTAGGCATTGAATTGGAGGAGCAAGACAGTTATGACGAGGGCGTGAGAAATAGAAAGGAAATTGTTGGAATGGATCGCTAACCAGTTAATTTATTGTTGTAGAGTTTCTTTTAAAAATTACATAAAAATTTATCGCGACTATTAAATATATAAAATAATGTTTATTTCTCATTAATACATTATAGTTTTATGAACAAATTTAAAAAAAACGAATTAAAAAATTAGAAAACCGTTAAGATATATGTAAATTGTCTAGTGGACCCTCTTTTAAAAAACCTTGCCGATGGTGGAATTTTTTTTCTCTGTCATATGTCGTCTGAGAAAAAAATTCTTGCTAAGAAAGGTAGCATAAATGCTAAAGTGTAGCATAGAGAGAAATGTTTAAAAAATTTTTTTGTAGAGTGTACAGCTGTTCGAAAGAAAACTCTGATTTTTACCAAAATTTGAGATTTATAAATGAATAAAAAATGCACGTGGCATCCAATCAGAAAATAGTATTATAAAGAATATGTGGCATATCTTTAATCAAATTCGGTTGATTAGATCTCAAGATTCTTTGTCCATTAGTTTGAAAAGAGGGTCCTACTAGACGACTTATATCTCCGGCATCAAAAAAAAAATTATTCGTTTTTTTATTTGTTCATAAAACTATAATGAATTTGTAAAAATAAAAAAGTATTTTATATACTTAATAGCCGCGGATTTTTTTATTATTTTTATACCTATTTTTCTGAGCGCCAACTTGGTATACTTAAAGGTTACGAAAAGGGCTGACAATTTTTTAGTAGATCTTTAGTCATCCCGAGAAATAAACAATTATAACGTATCGATAAGGTATTGAGATTAGCCGTTTATTGCAAATGCACATGCGATATTAGTCCGGCAAGAAATGAGAATAAAAGTAGCACCGTCCTACGGGTGACTGCACGGTCATGGTAGGGCTAAGTTACAGCTATTGGGGTCTCAATGTCTCGTAAACTACAAGACCCTCCCAAGTCTCGTTTTAACTCTCATAGATTGTGTACACGTGTTTTTGTAAACCCCTGTTACTGACCCTCGTCACGAAAAAATTACAGGCGAACTTAGAACAGTGTTATGCGATCAAAATTTGTCGCAAAAGTCGGTAAATTTGCAAAGAAAAGTATGGAAATATTGAGAAATGCGTGGAACAGTAAGTCTTCCTTAAAAGCCCGGACTTCATTCTCTGCGATTTCTTTGTGTTCCCAAAAGTAAAATCACACTTGAAAGGAATAAATGTCGGCACTAATGATAACATCCAGAAAGCTGTGGTGGAATCCTTTTGGCGTTTGCATCGTTGGAACGCAACGAAAATTCTTTTTTAACTTTGTTATCACCCAAAATATTTTTTGCAGATTTAAACTGTAAAATTTATAAAAGGTCCTGAAAAATGTTTGCGTGATTCTGGTAGTCTAAAAGTATTAAAACAATTCGATGATAAGAAGTTGATGATTCCAAGCAAATGGATTTTCCTTGCATTCCAAGGATAAAATCTTCAACATCATGAGACGAACACGCTTAACAACTCAACGGAAAATAATTGCATCGATTGTGTCAACGAGTGGGAGAGCTGTTGGCGGCGGTGCGCCCAGTCAAGAGGATTTTACTTTAAAGGTGATAACATTGATTTATAATTTTTTTCCAACACATGATTTACAAAGAAAATGAGTCTCATTACTTTCCGGACAAACCTCATATATTTACTGAACGGCCAAATATCATTTTCATCATATTGCGTCGACTGCATTCACTAGCTCTGTATGAAATAAACGAATATGAATGCGAAACTGTGTCGTACGATCATAGCAAACACGGGATGTTCGCATCAAAGATTTACCTCGTTTTTACGTAACGCTCGATACACCATACTTGATAACGACTTTTACATTATCCCATTTGGACATCTGCAGTGCACCAAATATATAGTTCAACAAAGTAGCTGGAGAAGCTGGAATTCTCGCGTGCACGTAGATTGGACGAAAGCCTCAAAGGTTCAAGATGTATTAACCACGAGAAAGAATTTTTAAATCTCCGCATGTTTTCCCGAGTGTAAAAAAATAAAACGACCAAACTGTTGCGTACAAAAGGAGACGGTGTGGTATACGTTAATGGGGAAAGGGTTACCTTTGAGTCGCGATAAAAGTAAATTTCCAAGGGGCTCGTTAGGAGTTCGTTTAAGCTTTAATGCTACTTTGTAAACCTGAGCGTTGTCTCGGGCTATTACTAGAAAAGAACTCCTCTCGGCTCGAAGAGGCGGACCACCTGTGTGTCTCATCATCTTTGCTCTCTTTTCTTCTTTCTTTTTACATAATTCTCACTGCCTACTGCCGTCATACGGAACAATCTACGCCCAAGAATTTCCTTCATATTTTATCAAGCTCGACAAAGGCGAGTGCAATTACTCTCTCTCTCTCTCTCTCTCTCTCTCTCTCTCTCTCTCTCTCTCTCTCTCTCTCTCTCTCTCTCTCTCTCTCTCTCTCTCTCTCTCCCCGCCCTCTCCTTTGAGCTGTATTTTTTGCTCCCTTACCAAAGGAACAGATAGCGTTGACACTCATATATCCCCTATCTTATTAAACACTCGAAGTATACGACTAATTTAATTTTCGCAATTTCATCAACTTGCACCTAATACCTCGAAATCGCAGCTGTCCCTGACTTAAGTAAATCTTGCGCGACGAGCAAACTAGTGGACCGCCAATCCCGCTGGGCCATGGATTCTCGTCACCAGACTCAATATACAAATTGCCACAACTTTAGCTTTACAAAACCAGTAGCCATACCCGCGCAGAAATTGTCGTACGGATCCAATTGGATTCCCACACTTGTCCTTACTTCCTGATTACGATCCAGTGGGTAATCGAATTGGATCCCTAAAACTAAAACGACACGCTTGTATATCGAATTCTAATCGGTATTCCCCATTGGAATCCAATGTACGAATCCTATTTGAATCCTAAAGGGTTCCCACATTATCGAACAGAATCCTATACGATTGTTGATGGATTCCATCGTATTCCGTACATTAAATGTTCTAAAAAATATATATATATAATAAATGTACGAAATGAGTGGATCTTAAAAAAAGTATAAATAGCTTGAACAAGTATATCGTAAAAATCGATATGAATCATATTACTGAAAATTGACTCTCATTGTCGTTTGTTATCATGAGACGCGGCAACGTCTAGACGCCAAAAGATAAAAAGAAAAAATGTCAACGCCACCGATCTCGACGCCACTGACAAACTGACGAACACGCCGCGAACTCTTTATACCTGTACAGTAACAGTCCGCCACCGATCGTTTTTAAACTTTGAATCGACGTGAAGCAAAAACGCATCGACGAATTGAAAAACTAATGACATTTTACCAATGTTATGTTGTTTTTTACCGATCGCTTTTTCTTGGGTTATTTTTTTATTCGTTCACTCAATCCTAAGATCTCATAATTTACGGCCGAATTTCCGAACGATTTTCTCACCACAAAAATTGTTCTAGACTTGCTGTTAAATCGAATAAAGTAATTTGCTCATATCGTTAAAGTCGTACATACGTCCTTTTGGGAATTGATTAACACTTTCTTAACAGTCGCAGTAGAAGTATATCAGATGCTCTGCGCAGCCGCGAGCCATAATCCGGGGATATGCATCCGTACTCGGTCTCTCTAGTACTCCTTTTTAGACCCAAAAATTAGTTTGACGAAGGTTCTCAGTGTCGCCATTTCTAACCTCAAAAAGTTCTTCGAATACGTCAAACAAGCGGCCCTTTTCAGGGCCGAAAAAAAATTTGCCGAAAGTCCACCGCGTCGAAAATTCTAACGTTAACAAACTTTTCGAAATTGTGAATCGGGGGGGCAAATAGCACATTGAGCTCGTCTACATGAAACTTCACACTGGAGAGAATGAAAGGCTAAAAGATGGAATTTTCTCGTATCGAACCCAGATGAGCAAAAATATATATGTTTACATTCTGAAAAGTCAGAAATATGAACTTTTCATTGCTTAAAGACAACGAAACATGTAAACCCATAGGTATCGAGTGGCGGAAAAAATCAATAAGCTTCGCATCAAGCACAACAAATAAAAAATGTCTAAGCATCGCCAAGCCAAATCTGTAGATTTATTTGCTCGATCGCAGACAGTGACGAATTCTCACCTCCAGATATCGAGAGGCTAACAATATGAATTTTTCTTACTCGAAAATAGGCAATACAAAAATCTTAGGTGTGGGAAGACCAAAAAAAAATGATCCATCTTGAATTAATTAAGAGGCTATCTAATGATATAATATTTAACACTAAACAGAATGAAAAGCCAAAAATATTGAAGGTTCTTGCATCGAGCACAGTTTAAGAGAAATGCATACGCTCAGCTACTTAATATCCAGAAATATGAATGTCTCATACATTGCTCGAAGACAATAAACAATGTATGTATATCGTATCGAGGAACCGAAAACATGAATTTTCGCACGTAATAACTGAGAAATGTCTGTAGGTATTGCAACGTTAAATATATGGATTTGTTTGCTCGATCCCCGACAATAAAAAAGAATAAATTTAGGTATCGCAAGGCTACAAAAAGAAATTGGTCTTGCATCGAATGTCCGCAATAAAAATTTCTTAGGGCTCGGGCTATCGGGAGGCTAAAAATGTGTACGTCTATCAGATGAAAAATATTTAGCCAAAACCTTTTCTAGTGTACTTGTAATAAAAAATTGTGCACGAGATCACGAAAGGATATTTTTTTTTTAGTATTCCAACAAATTCCTGTTGAGAATAAAAAAATGATTCAATGAGGTAAATTGGGAAATAGCGCGGAATTCCCTCGGATTCCAATGTTGACTCCCTACGTGCGGCATCCCTATACGAATGTGGTAGGATTTGAGGACTCTCCAACAAATTTCTGCAAATTTCTCTTTTCTTTTAATTAATTGGAGCCTAACCGCATTCATCAACATACAGATACCTATTTCAAATTGGAATATGAGCTCGTGCATAGATGAGCAGTTATGATAATCACGGATATCTATTGTTTGTAGAGAGAGGGAGAGTGGATGAAATCTCGCAGATCACAGAGTGAGAAGAATATGCTTTCGACGTAATCACAGTTTTGCCTGATAGACCGGATGGAAAATACTACTGACAACGCCCGATGGCTGTCGGAAACAGGTTACACAAACCCCCCCTGCCCCACCCCACCATAGTATATACACATATCCATTCCTTTACTTTTGTCGCTTATCGAAGTCGGTTGAGCGTATGAATACAACAGTATGCCTAAAATACCCCTGGATCCTCAAAATAACACGGGTTGCGTTCTCGAGCTTCCGTACGTGCCCATGTATAGGAGAAACAGACCCGTATCAGCTGGTTTTATATGACATCCACTGTACAGGTGCGACTGCACTCGAATATGCGCAAATATCGTCCATACCACGTGCACGCGAGAAGAGAATTCGAAGAGAGGGAACGAAACGTATACTCGTGTATGTGAAGTGACGTGCAGGTCGCGTCCTTATCGCGGAAGTGCGACCTGACATCCGGTAATGCGAATCCCATGACAGCTAGTAAGAGTATATGTGAACGGGCATAGGAGAAATGGAAATAAAGGTGAGGATGAAACGGTGAGGGGTACGAGGAGAGGGAATGGAATATGACGAGGGGCGTTGGGGGTGGCAAGCGGATCCCATAGTAGAATTCGCAGCACCGCGCGTACTCGTAAAATTTCATATCTCACTCCGACAGCTGGTGTAGCCTCCTTCTTCAACGCCTTCATACTGATGCAACTACAATGTAGGCTAAGAATGCTCTCGCTTTATTTACGCACAACCGGCTTGAAAAAGGAGACATTTCACGGTTGAAAACAGAGCACCTATCCAAGTGGAAAATACAACTCATCATCGCCTAGCCCTGAGCAAGTAAAATGATATTTCAAATCGTCACTAGCTAGTCGTTTTAGCTAGTAACTGTCGAGCCTTGTGACGCTTCCGTCGTTTAGTGACTGGGTATAGAAAATTCGGTGACGACTAGATAGAAAAAATAGCTCACAGCTGTATAATGTTTCTTTTCTAGAAAATGTGCAAAAAAATGTATCGCAAATTATTTATATCACTGACCAATTTTACGATTTTCTTCCGCATTTACCGATTTTGGTGCCAATATAATGATATATTTGCGCTGCCAATATAATGATATATTCATTAGAAATTATATCAGAAAAAGGCTTGCGTGTAGGCTGGTTTCAATCCCGGCACCTCTGGGTGATAAATCCATGACGCTGTCCACTGAGTCAGTTATACTTAGTTAATTTATTACTTTCGCATCGTCTCCAAAACGGCAATCCAAAAAATTGCGTTATTAAGAAATGGGTGGGTTAACAATTTTAAATAACATTGTCGGATTGATTACTTTTTTTGCATTAAGAGCTATATTCGTATAGAATTACATAACCTCAAATTGTATTTGTTCTGTTCCAAACATTTGCATTGGTCCTAACATTTATTCTGGCTAGTGGCGAATTAATGAGCACGATTTTACTGCAATGAATGCTACCCATCACACAAACTACTAATAACGATATAAAAATTATATAAACTAACCACGATCGACTAGGTTTGTTTGGGTCGAAGAGTAATTGCAAGATATCGGCTAGAAGATTTTTTTCATTTGCAACGCCATCTGTAACTTAAATTGCTTAACCAGCCATGAGCCAATCACTCGATGGAACGACAAGTATCCTCATAATCGCACTTTGCCATTTGTGACCATAATTGGCTAGCCATGGACGACTTAGTCAGTATGTGGTATTTTTATCGTAAGGCAGCGACATCTGTAATCAAGATCAGCTAGGCAGTCACATCCCCCACTTTGGCATTCGTAATCATTAATTAGTCCAGAACGGTCTAATTACTAGGTGGCATTTTTATTGCAACGCAGCGATATCTATAGTAAAAATCGACTGAGCAGTGAATAGACAAGGGCTGGTTAACAAAATATTTAGAATATTACTAGCTGATAGTGAAGCAGTCATTAGTCAGTTCATATGAGCTCAATTGGTCGAGCCAGTTACTAGCACGTAACTCCGACAGACTGGTACAATTTCTACTCGGCCATGTAATAGCCCGACTAGAAATTTTGATCCGGCAGCCTGAAGACTGATCAGGCCCTGATCAGGCTGCAGTCCGGAATGCCGTAATACGGCACGCCTGATCAGGGCCGGATGTCCACCGGATCAGTGGAACCGTAGTACGGCCGTAAAAAGGCACCCTGATCCGGCCGTAGTAGGGTAACCTGTGCGGCGCCGTAACAAGGCGTCCGTGGACGCCGTTTTACGGCGCCGCACAGGCTACCTTACTACGGCCGGATCAGGGTGCCTTTTTACGGCCGTACTACGGTTCCACTGATCCGGTGGACATCCGGCCCTGATCAGGCGTGCCGTACTACGGCATTCCGGACTGCAGCCTGACTTGTGTGTTGAAGCCGCCATATTTGCGAGAGTCTTGGCGGTGTATGCACGCGCATATAGGCGTTTTTCCAATTTCCTGGCTGACATCATAGTGCAAAATGGATAAAAAAAAGTCCCGAAAAAAATTAATGGGACACTTACGGGTGCGAAAGTGGCGTGCTATATATGCAGAGAGAAAAAAACAACGGCTAACAGAAGTGAATTCTTCACTCGTACTAGGTATGTATATATATATATATATGTATACATATACATTTTCATTTATATTATATATTCTTTACTTTCAAAATTAACGATATCTATTATTATTTATTAACATGCATAATATCTATTATTTTTGTAATGGTATTTTTAGAGCCAAGCGAAGAATTGCCTACAAATCTTGACAACAATGCCTCGTCGCTTAATACAAATCACACGAGCAGTGCATCCGACGAGTCTGGACCTGATTCAGTTGCATCCAGTACCCTTTCTTTTTTTGTTTTCAATTTAGCCGTGCTTATTCAAAAATATGAGATGAATAATCAACCAATATACCGAAGGGACATCGAAAAATCGCTAGGCAAAATTATAAATGCTGCAAAAGATTGGGACGGTGCACGTCAAGCGAGGGCGAAGACTGGGAAGGAGTAATCGAAAGATTAAAGCGATAGTTTTAATCAACGGATTATTTAAACTTTATTAGCCGAAAATGTTTTATTGAAGCTGTTATTTGTTGAATAAACAAAGATGTGAAGACTGAAAAATTTCTAAATAATATAAAAATAAAAATATAAGAGAGTTTATTATTGTTATCGAAATTATTATATTCATAAATACCAAATTCCCCTTTTTTTAGTTCCTTAAAAAGAGAATCAAAATAACGTTGAATTTTGCATCGGTGGAATGCAACGATTTTTTTTTCTCATTTTTTATTCGTTTATTTTGATCGTCATCAAAAGTCTTTTTTTGTAAATTCAAGTCGTAAAGCTTTAATAAGAATAAGTAAAAACGTGTGGATTACTTTTAGTGCCTAATCAGGCAAAACGAAATTCAGCGGTCAAAAAGTATTAATTTTCATTGCATATTGCTAACTTCGATGCTAACTTAAACGCCATAAAAAATATTGATTGTTTTTTAAATGATGATAATATAAGCAACGAAAAAAGAGAATTCCTACAAGTGTTAGGATGGCTAAGTAGGTAGCGCGTTTAGCTCTAGAATTAGAAGACTAGGTTCGAAACCCGAGGTTAGGCAAAAAACTTTCACAAGGCAAAACACGTTTTAATCCAATTAACGTATATGTAGGACCACAAATAAAGTATATGGAAACAAAAAATACTACCAGAATTTTTTTATTCACCATTTGTTGCCTTTTTTATTTTTCATTCCAGCCACGGCAGCCGGATCAGGGCCGAATCAAGGCCGTACTCGGCAGCCGGATCAGGGCCGTAACCGGCAGCCGCATCAAGGCCTTATCCGGCCGCCGGATCAGGGCCGCAACAGGTAGCCGGATCAGGGCCGCAACCGGCAACCGGATCCGGGTCGGATGCCAAAAAGCGTTACACGCCTGATAAAGCCCTGATCCGGGCGCCTGTTCAGTGCCGTATTACGGGATACGGATGCCGGATCCGGGCCTAGTCAGTCCCGGATCAAAATTTCTAGTCGGGAGACGGTCTTTTGAAATCATGGGGCAATGTGTTTAATGTCAACCACCCCTAATTACGAAGATAATGTATTACATATATTGAACCAGTTTTGGCCAATTTGATCCGAAAATATAAGTTATCTGTACAAAGTGATAATACGTTTTTTTTCCGTCGAGCGATGTACAATCTTTACCTTCGCACTGGTTTGTATTCGAAAGACCAAAAAATTGTGGCTTAGTCGTTACCGTAACCTAATTCAACTGAGACCGCGAAACGAGTCTCAGTTTCGTTGCTGACTTAATCAAAGAGCAAACTTTCGCGGCTATACTGAGAAGTTTCATTGTTTGAACACTATCTGAATAAGGCGGAATAAAGTGAGGCTGTCGTTGGAAAATTTACCCAATCACTTGAGATTTTTATGGCATAATTTCTTGAATAAATAACGATTTCAAATCCGGCAATCCGGCGCGAGTCAAATCTTCGTGGAATTTCTAAAGGCCTACGATCACTTTGAAAGTGAATGTAGTTTTTCGTCGCCGAATCCGACGTATTAAGGAACCTAGTTGTAACAATCGAAAACAGCGTTTTGGGATATTTACAAAAAACATCGTAATCATACATTTCTACAAAAGTAAGGTATTTGAAAAAGTATCATCTTAAGAACACTCTGGAATTTTTTTGTGTAAACATTTTCAATTATAATCGATTTACAGCCGATGTCCGGGAATGCCCTCTCGAAAATGTCTTTTGCGGTGAGCTTCTGAACCAAGTTATCTCAAATAAAAAATCACACAGATTTCTTTAGTAGGGTCGGGAGGGGCATGTTGAGCAAGTTTGGAATGATCGCCCTGTAATTCCTTAACAGCCTGCCGTATAAAAATGAAACCTACTTTGGTCAATAGGAAATTTATCTAGGAAATAAGTCTGTAGACCAAATTCCTGTTATCCTTATTGTTTCACCATATTTGCTCAACCTTCCCTCATGGTGGGGTAAGTTGAGCATGAGTATGAGGTGAGTTGGGCAAAGTAAGAATTGCATAAAAAAACCAGACGTATGCAACATAATTTGGTACAATGCTGTGATAAACAAACAGTTGCTTGTTAATTAGTTAGGTTTTGAAACATTAAAATTAATTGCAATGAACTTTGAAATGTTTTTTCTCATATAATGGTAGAAGAAAATCTTTCAATCACGTTTTTTTTACGTTTGGGTGCAAAAATAATGAAACGTCCCGTGTTACCGTCTCCGTGCCCCGCATGGCAACGGGCGATGGCGTGATGTATTCTCCTCCCCCATATCTCTCTTTCCACCATTTGATGCACCCGCGTGCGGTGCTTACTTTTCCAGATATTTCTTGACTTGACGTGGTGTCCCGACACCAACTCGCCCCGATACGACAAGAAAATGTGTACACAAATACACTTGTGTGCACATTTTCTTCTAGTGCCGAGGCGAATTTGCACTCGCTGTGTACTGCTACGAAATTAAAGTTCTTCTATCATTAAGTTCTCCTACCGTGTACTGCTGCAAAATTAAGTTCTCCTATTATCTGAATCACAACGCCTTTTACCAAGTTATTTCATAAATGAAATCTAAATAAACGAGACGAAAATGGAGGTCAGCACGTCTCTTGTGGCATCTGAAAAAGCAGAGGAATATTCAAGAAAACGAGGTATGGAGGGTAACGACAGAAATGAGGAACAAACTTTGTACGACGATTCCCTCATTTCATTTTTACAGATATTTTATACAGCCCGTGTTCCGAGTCTTCATTCGATTCGGAAAGAAAACGAGAGAGACAGAGAGGACTTTCGCGGTGAGACTACCGTGCTCGTACAGCTCGGTGGAGTGATAGTTTACCGTGCAAAAGTCACTTTGATGCACGACCATACGTAACAAAGTTATAGTCCCTCTTTCTCTCTTCGCCAGGTCTTACATCTATGTGAAGTTATAAAATTGTATGTTCGTACCACACAGCCAAACGCGCCCATCCAGAAGTCCATCCGTGCACAGTACCCTTCTAAGGAATGCCAACCACGACCACTCTCTTCCAGCTGCGTTTTTCTTCCCTTTCAAGAATATCGAATCTCTTCCCGACTTCCCAAAGAGGTAACTCTCACCGACGTGTATTTTCTTACGTTGCTCCACTCTTTATTCGGAACTTTCTCGTCCGGTACGAATATAAAACTTTGCCTGCGCTTGCTCTCCTCGAACCAACGAATATTATTACGTTGTCAACGCGACGAAAAAAAAAAAAAACATCGAATGAACAAAAAGGATGCACACGATCCATCAGCCTGAGAAGTAAGTCAGCTTTTGATATGCACCGCTGTATCCATCGAATTTCCGCCCCAATTTTCTTCAATCTTCCGAAACTGATTCCCTTCTCAGCAGTTGTATTTCTATACGTCGAACACAAACCCTACCCCTCGGAACTGTCGTGTACACCTCACATACGGCCACATCGCCGAATTCAACGTGCTCGCGAACGGAAATGCATATTTCATCGAGGGTGATGCAAATTAAGTGGTGCCTAACTTTTTTAGCTCCTACGACTCCGCGCCCGCTTCCGGAAGCCTCTCAACACTCCTCATGAACTTCGACCCCTACGACTCTTAGACCTACTCCTATAAACAAAACGACATCAAGCGTGTAGAGTTTATTTTCGTTGCCCCGCTTACAAATTCTTTCAACGTTTCCATATGGATCGACGTTACGAGAATGGATAGTTCTTGAATATTTTTATACGCCTGTAGCAAAGATAATCACATAGAATACTTCGTTTAAACGAGACTTGGTAAAGGCGATGGACAAAAAAATACGTACTCGTGCAGAAATTGTTGTAGGAATCCAAGTGGATTCCCATACTTGGCCCTACTTCCTGATAGGGGTCCAATGAGTCATCAAATTGGATCGCTATACTAAAACGTTACGCTCGTTGATTAGATTTTAAACGGAATTTCCTATTGGAACCCAATTTACGAATCTAATTTAAATCCTAAAGGATTCCCACATCATCGAACAGAATCTGATACGATTCTTGATGGATTCCATCACATCCTGTACGTTGAATTTTCTGAACAAAGTAAAGAGTGTCTCAAAATAATCTGACATTTTAAATTGCACGTCATTTTTGTTTTTGTGGCGAACATAGAGTACTAATCTTTGACAACTGGCATCAGGAAGTATCGAGGATTAGTCATAGAAAATTACACGATCGAGGAACGCATAGAAAGTCTGAAAATTCACTAAAAAATAGTGAAATTTTTGCAGAGACGAATCGAAAATTCCGCACGTCTTTTGGTCATCATAACGCACCATCTCGCAACACTGTGGTGAATTTAATCACAAAATTTGAGGTAAATCGTTGAATTCTGATCGCGACAAACAGTGGCCGTCCTCGTACCGGTCGGCCGAATAAACACGTAGCCGCAGTGAGAGCGAGTATTGTCGAAAGTCCTTCCAACTCGATTCGCCATCGTGCTCAGCAATTGAACATTTCAAGATGCTCTGTGCAGCGAATTTTGACGAAAGATCTATATATGCATGCTTGAAAGATCCAATTGACACAAGAACTGCAGCCAGCAGGCCATACCCAGCGCCGTACATTAGCCAATTGGATATTGGAGCATCAACAAATCGATGGTGATTTTTCGAAGAAAATCATATTCAGCGATGAGGCGCATTTTTATCTGAGTGGCTATGTAAATAAACAAAACTTTCGAGTTTGGGGAACCGAAAGATCACAAGTGGTTCACAAGCGCATCCACCCCGTGTCACTGTTTGGTGCGGATTTTGGGTTGGTGGAGTGATTGGGTCGTACTTTTTCGAGAATGCTGCTGAATAAGGAGTAATGTGTAAGCATTACTCCTTATTCTATAAGGAGTAATGCTTACAGGAGGAGGAGGATAATGTGTAAGCAAAGAAATATATTTTTTCTCATGTTCAGCCAAAAGTATACAGTTTTTTTTCGTTATATATAAAAATGGCTTACCTACGTGATCGCACCTGATTCTTTTTGTACGCTTGATATCTCGGGTGTGTTGCTTGAAATAATTTTACCGCACTGCGAGGCTCCTAAAATTCATTTCCTCTGACATAATTGCTTTCACGAGTTTCCCCGTCATGAAATGGCACGAGAAAATCTCGGGTTTCTTTCAGCGAAAATGGGAAAATATGATTCCATAGAAAAAAACTAACTTCCGACGAAAGCAGCCCGTAGACGAAAGCAGTCTACCGGCGAAAGTAAAGAAGGCTACTTAGAAAAATTAGTTATCATTATACGACCCCGTGTAGTAAAATGGTTAACGCAGCGTTCTCTTTTACGATACAGGCAAAGAAGGTGAAAAAAAAAGAGCTGACAAATGTTCAGTCTGTCGTATTGCTGGATGCGAATCCATGAAACGTATCATACCCACATGTCTCTTCTTTCGAGGTTTCGGTGCTGGCGATTTTACGGTCTTGCAGTTTGCGTGCAATAGGATGATGACCGGGTACGTGTTCGGGGACAGTGAATCTTCGGACAATGGAAAGCAAAATGAGAGAAGTGGTGCACGATTAAAAGGGAAAAAAAAGAAGGTAAAGCTTACCACTCGGCTCTCCTGACGCTGGTTGTTCAACGTACTGAAACTTCGCACGAATCTCATGAATACACGGGCCGTATCTTTCGCACACGCACATGCGCCAGTCCTCGCGTACACGTGTGTCAGTGTGTGAACAATGTGTAACATACCGTGGAAGAGTGCACGTGTGCTCTTTCGGCTGTCACACGTTTGAACAGCAAACTCGCTATGAGGTATTAGCTACCCCCGAGCAGTCCCCGCTTCCTCTGCGACTTCACCTACTGGACGACGCGTCTTTTTAAACATTCCTGACACTTGTCGAGAAAATGGCGACGAGCTTGAGCCACTCGTATTACTTTCCCAGCTCCGGCTCGCTCGTCACCTCTTTCTTGGCCTCGTTCTCTCCTGTTGGCCAACTTGTTAAACGCTTTCATAGCGAGACGAGTTTTTTCGGGACTATCTCAGAGGCCCGGCGTTAATCAGACGTGCACCGGCCATCAAATCACCTGCATTTTATTTGCTTTTGAAATTAATTCTGCAGCCGATTGAGCCCTGTACGCATGAACAGACGGAAGCTCGACCGCAATGCAGACTCTGTGACGTCGGCCGCGTCTTTTGTCCTCTCGTAAATCATTATCAAATCTCAAAATCAAAGAGAAAAATATCTATTGGGATCTGTGAAATGGCGATGTGGGATCTGGTGGCGGAAAATCAAACTATACTTAGGGCAAAACCCCTTCAATAAAACTTATACGTAGCCATACGGTGAAAGTATATAATTTTTGTGAATAACATCAATATCAGTGAAAATAGAATTCGCGAAGATTTCCCCGGGTAAAAACGATCGCAAGAACATTAAATGTGCTGTGAAAGATTGCAAAAGCACTTCAAGTAAGGAGTTGGAAGTGCGTTTTCACAACTTTCCTATTGCATGGAAACACTTTGTGTACATGAAAAATTATTTTGGAAAAGTGGAAAAAACAGATATATCAGAGGCTTGGATGAAAGCCGTCAAAATTGGAAAAAGTGAATTCAGGCATGAAAGTGTGCTATAAAGGAATTTTAAAAATTGTAATGGAAACTTGAGAAACATTTAAAAGTAACTGAAAAAAATGTTTACTGCCAAATAATGAAAGGTACTGAAAATGAGAGGTTAACCTTACCGATTGCAATACAGTAACTTCGCAATGATGTGCTTGCATTTTTCTCCCAACCGAGCTTTGCAAGAGCAAATCGTTTAAAATCATCAATCTCATGGGAATTATTTCGTAATCGAGGGGTTCGCAAACAATACGCTTTGAAGCTGACATCAACGATACGGTAAAATCCACTAATTTTACCAGATTTTGAAATGCGCCCAGTCTTCAAAATACGTTCTTCTTTCACAAAATTGCGTTGCTTGGGATTGGTGCTAGCCCCATCACAAATTGCACTAATACTTATCATAATATAACAGAAATTTGCACTAAACTACATGACTGTTTACGTTTCACGGTCGTCTTATCGCCTCCATGTTTTTTAGGCTCCGCCCATATGACAGATCTCGATTAAGGTTGACGAACTCTTGTTGAAAGATGCACCTCCCTTTTAGAAACGGAATGTGCATACAGAAAGTGCTGAGTGCACCTCGGTTACAGCTTTCTCAAAGACTCCGTTCTTCAAATTTTTGAAAACACGCTTATTTCTTTGGGCGGAGGCTATATCGAAATATTGTTGATGAGAAAAAAGCACAAGATAAAAGTCCAATATTCAGTAGCCGTAAAATCCAATAAGGAAGGAAATGTAATCTCGGCGTAGCAGAGTATTCACAGATTGTACCTATATTCAGTAATCATATACACGGCTGCATAGGCAGAAGTCTCTCATCGTAAGCAGGCCGATCCACAGGACCTGTGCAAGGCTGAAACGATCTACGTGACAAGGCTCGCGCAAACACAAAGACACGTGCATTCTTCCTCCCATCGGTGTTCCTCTCTCGTACGACTATAATATCCAACGATAGCAGAGAGTTCTTGTCTTCGTTGGGTTTTCCTCCAACCCCGTGGAGGATTTATGAATACTCCGGAGGAACAGGACTCGGAAGGACGACAATAGTATACGGGATATAAAATAAAGAACAAAAGATTTCATGCACGGCGCACGAATGTTTGGACATGCTTTTGGGATACAAATAACGTGAGTACTTGAACTTAAACCTCTTTTTCTCTTGCTCTTTCAACAGAGAGAAAACGAGATAGATGCAATTCATGCAATCTCGTATAAAATTGGAGTAATTAACCACGAGAATATTATAATAATCCTTATTTGCGTTTTCGTAATAAGCAAGTAGCAAGCGGACAAGAGAGAATTTCAGGTACAATAGCTCTGCACGAGTAGACTACTATGAAAATTTGCATATAGAGTACAGTAGCAACCCTACCTACGACTACAACCACACACGCAAACGCGCGCCTAAATATGTATCAACTCTTGTCTAACGAAAGGGCGTTACTTTCACCAGTTCCTGTGGTGAATTGTTAGAACCGCTGTCACTTCGTTTCTCCGCAGTTGTATGCATAGAATTTTCAGTACATGCTTACACAATCGCTACTTTCGGCTGTACGATCTTACGGGCGATGCTTATACGCAACATGCGTCTGGCAAAAGTTTCTGCGTCGCACGTATGTTATAGCCGTACGTTGGGCTGTATTCTCAAGCCGAAACTTAACGTCTTGCTGTACTCTCTCGGCTTACTTCTGCAGGGGACACATTATTAAGCCGGTCAATTTCACTGTATGGGAAAACAGTGTAGCACAAGCGTTTGTATGTGCCCTTGCAACTCTCTGTATTTTCCAGTTCGCCACCGCGTCAATGTATACACGTGTATATATTTGCAAGAGGTGAAAGACGAGCAAACGGGAGTCAGCTTGAGAAACAGCGAGGGCGAAGCCAAGAGCCCTTCAAAGTTATATAAACACGTCCTTCGTCCCATTCCCTCGCGCCTCTTCCTCCTCTCCCGTAAAAGCGCCATGGCCAAGAAACGTTTGCCGTCTTGTACGGCGCACCGCGGGCATTTCCGTATTTCCTAAAAGGCCGCGTACTCCGTTTCCGGTGTAACGCAGGGAATTGTGCAAGCTTTACAGGGACGTCAATGTCGCTATATAGCTTCGTCGAGACTGCATGCACAGGAACGAGTACTCAGCCGTGTGTTCACAATTTCTTTCGTACGTTTCACTGTTTCGGCTGACGGTTCTAGTATGCGTAGCAACGACGCTGGCTCGCGTCTCCTAGGTTTGATGAGTTGGGGCTGGTGGCGGTGGAGGACGTGCGAAGAATAGAAGGGCAGAGAGAGAGAGAGAGAGAGAGAGAGAGAGAGAGAGAAAGACAGAAAAAGGTCAGGTAATGATATGTTATCTTTTTCATTATCTCATAATAATGCAATTTGACGACAAATTGTACGATATACGTTGCACAAGGATTGCACGAGGGGATTGCCGTTGGCCGATATTCAAAGACATTGCTACGGCTTCGCCTGCAAAAGAGAATTTGTGGTGCAGCTTCCAGCGACATATAAAGCTATGTTGGCTTGTAATACACCGACAGGGCAATGTCCCACAGGAATACCGCCGGGTATGCAGCCGGAACTAGAGCACACTGGAGACCCTATTGTCATTAGGGTCGATTTTCTCACATAAACGGAAAAGCCACGTTCACAAGTTGAACTACCATGCCCGCGCGCACGCTTGGGCAAACAATTTCTCGTTTAATCTCGTTACAATATTACCGCTTAATAAACTCGTCCGATCTCCCACTGGACAATAATTATTACGGCGTAATATCAGATTACATATGGTCGGTGCAAGAGACTCGAGAGACCGTTGCGAATTCAGTAGAAGAAGACGAATATAATAGGTAAGGGGCGATACAGTGATGAATCTCCTCGTTCACATTTGTCATTCGTATATTGCGCTTTTACGTCCCGAAAGTGATGTCCCAAAAGTCCAATCCAATTTATATACAACCTATGATATTCCTGTCCCCGTACTACGGTTTCTGTTAAAAAATAACAGCAGTAAATTAAGGGGGGAAAGACATGTAAACGACGGAAAAATAGCCAATTTTGTTCATTTTTTTTTAAAGAACAAAACGTTTTACATTTACGACCTTTCTGTCCGCCAATACGGGCCGCTCCTAATCGATTGCTCGCTTTAATTTGGCCAGTTGTGAGTACTACTTGGTCGAATCAATCGTTTTGTTGAGTGGCAGCATCTGATGATAGACGATCCCACCAGATAGAGAGCATGACCTTCTTCGGGTGTAATCCATCCTTTGCGACCGTCTAGCAGTCCCCCGGACTTGTGCTAGTAAACATCAAGCTTGTTTACTAGCCCAAGCTTCCGTACATGTATCGAAACAGTTGATTGGTCAATGTTGAGATTATGTTTAATCTCTGTAGTCGGTAAATGCTGGTCGGTGTCGATAAACGCCTTGATTTTATCGACATCAGTAGTAACTGACCGACCGGAGCGAGGAGCATCTCTGAGATCAAAATTTGCACAAGGAAATTTCGCAAACTACTTTCGACACACACTTTCGCTTACGGCATTCTCTCTGTACACGGCGCATATTGTTTTGTGAATTTGCGACGCGGTTTTTCCTTTCCGGAAATAAAAAAACAAAATACATCGAAAATACACCTTCTTTCCTGCCATCTACAAAATACAATCAAACTTCCTATACGTCACGGATTTCGAAGGATACTTTCTTTAAATGCCGGCACAAGTTCAGCCTTCACTTAATATACGACACTTCATATGGTTGACGCATGTGCGAGGGGAGAAACAACTGCGAACGACATCTGTCGGAATTTCGCTACGGAGTTATGCATAGACCCAATAGAATGAATTCCCTCTGAACAATGTTTCATTACGATTGTCTAGTTTCAAGGCTGACATTTCCTGATGGGTCGCATTTTTGTCAACGCAGTTTCTTCCCGCAAATGAAGAATACGACTTATCCTGCCTAATATTGAGGACGACCAGCTAACAAAGCGGCATAATTAATTCGAAGTTGAATTTCCCGTTGACTCGATTACGCCCTCTTCTTGGCCTTTGCCAAATCGATCGGGGAGGTAGGGCTTGGCATGTCCGTACTCTCGGAGAACTTTTGGGCATTTCCTCCAACCCACATGTTACATGTATCACGTGTCCCATTCCAGTGGTTCTCGATATGCTCTCTCTCCTTTCGCTCTTCCTCCCTCTCTCTCTCTCTCTCCCTCTCTCTCTCTCTCTCTCTCTCTCTCTCTCTTCTGGTAGAGTTACAAGGATGAGGAATGCACCCGGTAAAGCTACGTGTAGAAATTGCACGCGCCACGGACCCGTTGGCTTCTCATAAACTGTGGAAGCTTCCCCAACGGGTCACGTGAAGTTTCTGGTGTAACGCAACGATGCGGAAAGGGGCGATGGTGTACATTGGTACCGTCCCCGGTTCCCGTTTGCACACGCGAATAGTCCCGTTGTGAAGATAACGCGCTCGAGCGAGTACCGCGATGCATCATGTCGCTAGTTCGCCCCCCAATTTTCTGAGTCTGTATCACACGTGCTATTGAGTGGAGACGACAAGATCCTGGAAATAAGAAAAAAAAACGTGTAAAATAAATTTAGGAATCATCCGGGTTAGCTGGAAGACATTGAAGTCCAATAATGTGTTCATCGCCATTGCATCGTCTTATTTCGATATAACATTTTATTTCCGTTTTTGATGGTGCCGGGTATTATTTTGGATCTCGTGTGCCATGATGGCACTTGAAAATGTAACACAAACGAGACATTTTTGAGGATCATGACACAGAGGACATAATTATTGTAAGGTACGTCGCAGCGACCAATACAGCCTCCAGTGCGTGACAAATTGCCATCCGCGAAAAGTCCTCACTCCCGTTTCTAACCGAACCGTTGAAACGTCGATTCATCCGAGGTACGTCGATAATTAATGGTCCTTGTGTATATAGAGCGTTAGTCGTGCGGTATCACGTGTTGCGGCTTAATGTCCAAAGACGTTCCCGCGGCTTCGGCGCTGTCGAGAAAGATCCGCGATGGTACGCTCTACCTTCACATACATACATACACACACGCATACACGAACGTAAGAAAGGAATGGCACTGACTCTGTGTACGAGTAGGTACAAATTATTTGCCGGGATTCATCGCCGTGCACGGAGGTCTCGAGGTATACACCGACCGAATGATTTACGAATGCTACAAATCCATTTGCTATATTTCTCAACCGGGAGATTACGAAAAAGCGTAATACGGCTGCAGTTGGACGTGAGCTTCCCCTTGATTTGTAGTGTACTTTATTTTTTGTTGATCGATTTACTCTGTTCTCCGGAGCACGAGAATGATTATTGCCAATCTTGGGGTAATGATCGTATCCCCGGAAAATATCTCGCGTGCGTACCCTCGTGCTGTCACGTCTCGTAATTATATCAATATCCACTTGCGTGTGCAGATAGACCATCGGAAAGGAAGCTTATTTTTTATTTTGGCTAATTTTTCGTAACACTGTTGTGTATCAACTAGCAGATAACAAAACAATCCTTGCCAATCATGATCTATATTATATTTGAGAATGTGTATATGTATTTGTACATACATTTATACATTCGAGGCAGTATGGTCTAAAGCTCTGCTTTGGCGGTGGTTTTTAGGATGGAATAACGGTTAAACGGTTCCATTTTTCTGTAACAATTTCTATAACTCGGCTAATTTTATGAGTATCATTAAACGGTCTTCACAGTCGTATTCAGAACGGTCTGTAGAACAATAAAATAGTACTGATAAAACGATTTTCTACATTTTCTAGATAACAATACTGCCTTAAATGTAATATTTTACATAAGTGGGGGTGTGTGTATATATATGTTTGCATGTACAAATGTATATATATGCATATTGCGACATGAGTACCTTGTCGACGCTGCAGCAAAGAGCATCAGAGTTTCTCAGTTCTGAAACCGAGAGAAGCCGGTTTCAGAACTGAAACGAGAAGATCGTGCTTATATCAACACGGCATCGAAGTCGAAGAGAAGTAGTTCGTGGCGAGCAACTTGGCCGCAGAGTTAAAGTTGTCTAGCGAGGCGGAAGAGCTTTCTACTTGACATATTAACCACAAAGCAGAACTGTTCCAAATTCTTCTTGTTTTGTCCCTTCAATCGAACAAGATAATGAGTTGACGATGTAAATTATGCTGATTATTTAAAAATCAACAATTAACAGGGGAATTGATATAATCGAGAGAGTTTTTTTTTTCTAAGTGACTCGGTTCGTTGATGGTACGAAAACGAATAACACCGATCCGAAGGTTTACTCGTTTTCGTAAAAATTATCATAAGATTTCGACTAGATTAAATCATGACCTACCTCGTTGCTCATTGCACGTTGTATCCACGAATCCTCGCATTTATTCCCAACGCACTCAGCACAAAGTTCAATGCATACTTTCAATTTCAGAACTTCCGACCAGAAGTTACGTGTCACGGTCTGTTGAAAAAGTTACGAAGTGCCAGTCCCCTGCGGAAATCATCGGAAACACCATCCGAAAAATATATTTCGCGCATAAAACTTCTACCCGATTTTATATCGAGCGTATACATTACGTTTATATCCCTCATATTCCACGAGATTGAGCACATTCAAAAGCCTGACCAATTCCGGAAAATCTATAACCATACAATTTATCACCATTCGCAATTCACATCCATCTTGCTTCTGGCAATTTTTATTTTCAAATGTTTTCGGGAGATGGGCAATGCAAAAATCGCCCATTTTATTTTACTTTAAATATTGGATGCCCAAATTTATCTCCTTTCTATGTAAATCCGACCAATAAAGGCTACAATTTTGCATGAACGTTAGAAATAGTTTATTTCACTTTTCACAATAATAAAAACCTAAATTAAAGAATAAACAACGAAGATCTTTTGGTGCATCCCAATAGTACGGAATTAAAGAAAAGAAAAGAATTATTTTTCTCCGAATATTAAATTTCCAAATTTATCTCTTTTCTATGTAGATCTGACCAAAAAAGGCTACAATTTTTAATGGACTATGAAAATAGTTTCTTTCACTTTTCATAATAATAAAAACCCGCGTAATGAAATGAACAACGAAGCCTTTGGATACATCCGCACATAGTACTGAATCCAAAGAAGAAGAAAAAACTGGAGAGCTGTGACAACGGGGATATTTTCATCGTTTGAATACGGCTTTGATGAGCATTTCGAACTAATATACCCTCACACGTATACGCAGGATACACTTTTTTCGCAGTTTCGCTCTGATTGTACGGATCTGCGTAAGCTGTCTCAGCGCAAACGAGATTTCCAAGTAATCGTCCTGTGCAGAACTTGGTCGAATGCCATGACAGTATACATTTTCATATCGCTCCACAGTGACATCGACCTGCACAAGCGCAACGTTTCACCGCCGAGCAAAGTAATTTTACCGAAGCCTTCATGACGCGTATGTACAAAGAATTTTCGTTTCCCACTCCCAGACCCACGCCGAATCCATTAAAAGTGAAAATCCCGGAGACCCGTAGATGTACGAACAATACGACATCGCTGATACGCCGACAGAAATCATGGGTTTCCCTAAACAAATGTTTGCAACCGCGACAGGTGCACACTCGTACCAAGAATTTATTTATATTTTTGTGTACTAGCAGCGCGGGTACACAAAAATGCTGTCGTGAACACGGCAAAAGCGCATGTGCGTGACGAGTAAAAGTTCGTATAGGTCGTATGAAAATCAATGGAATAAATCACTTTGGCTTCAATGGGGCTCGGGATTCTCACGTTATTTCCAGGCTGAAGTGGAATTCGCGAGAAGAAAAGGAAAGAGACTTAAGGAGTTTCGACAACAAAATCGAACTGCTTGTAGACGATTGCAATTTATATCGCCGAGAGATCAATTTAGGATGCATTAACTGTCCAAAAATCAATCGGTTTCACAACATAGTTTCGGAGATTTTCAATGTTCAAGTTGAACCTCTAGCCATTTGGTAATACACATGTCAACTCGTAAAAACCAGTTGGTAGGGCTGTAGAGACAAAAATAATACCGAGATTTAGATTTTTTAAACTGAGCAAACCGTGATTATAGTGTTAGGAATGTCATGATCAATAATCACCTGGGTTCTCTACCTCTTCGATTAATAATACTCGAAAAAAGATGGGAATTTTAAGCTCGAACGGTTCGTTTTCGGACATCAACGAAACGTGTAGGTTGAGCGTGGCGACATCGCGTTAACTGGTTCTGTCGAATGAGCCACTCACAGTCAAGTATTAACTGGCGGATATTTCAAAATCAGCGGATGTTTAAAATCTACATAGTATGACATTACATTTGAACTTTAGAATAAAATTTATTTATTCGTCCGCTCGACATTTTTAACGTTTTCTCGACTTTGCCGAATCGAAAACTGTTTATAAAACGTTCTACGTTGAACATTTTTCACTATGTAAATAACCTGGAGCCGACGACATACTTTAACGATAGACAGTTGTGCCAATGGCAGAAAATCCCGCGATTGCCAACCCTATCGGTTATTTTTTTCTTGAATAAAATTGCAATATATTTATATTTAATTGCAAAAGTCATAAGTATTAATATAATTTCCCGACCCGGTGCGTTGGTCTAGTTGTTAGCGTGCTGATCAGCGGATCGGGAGGTCGCAGTTCCGAATCCCAGTCGCGTTTACTTTCGTCGTGAAATGTTTTTCTTCGACATTTTCTCGACAAAAGGCGACCAGTTCCGTGACTGGGAGGCGAACTTGAGACCGGATGTATCGTTATATGTTTTCCACAGTTTCCCTATGCCCATGTCATGGTGAATACAATACAGAGGGGAAGTCGGCTGCGGCCGCAAGGTGGGGGGGGGGGGTGGAATTGTGGAATCAAAGATAAAGTGTAAAAAAGAGCGATGTATAATAGTGGAGCTTTGTAAAAAGCCGAAAAAAGCAATGCAAGTAAAACTTTTAAAAAAATATCATTTCCCGGCTTGTAAATACAGTGAAACTTCAGTTATACGTTTTTCAAGGGGTACAGCAAGTATAACGTATAAATGAGAATAACGTAGAAGTGAAATACAGTATGTATCTGAATCTGTTTAGCATTTGAAAATGGCGGTTGGTGCATAATTCGCGATGTTTTTTTAATAGCAGTACCTCTATTATGCTAGTATTTGGTTTTCCAATTGAAAATTTGATTGGTAGTAAAGAAGTAATGAGCCAACTCAATATTTTTTTTAATCTTCGTTCCGAATTTTTATTTGATGCGAGTTTGTAACATTGAAGTTTTTATGGTTTAGACTAGAAAATAACAGACTTTTTCGTATAAATAAGAGATAGATCATCCCAGGGTGTCTCAAAATGACCTGACATTTTAATTTATTAATAAAACGTATTATTTATTTGAAAAGTACGAAGATTTTTATTTTTATATAAGGTACAAACATGGAGGTTATGTGTGGAACACAATATCCTATAAATGGCCGACTCGTCCCTGTTCGAAAACGTTCACTCTTTTGGAGAATTTTTCAGAAACATCTTGACATAATAGCGGACTAATTTCATTAATGGTGCGTCCAATCGCTTCCTTGAACTCTGGAATGGTCTGTGGATCATTGGCATACACTTTTCCTATTAGAAAACCTCAAAGATAGAACTTCAATGTCATCAAATCGCACGATCTTGGTGGACAATTCACATCGCCGCGGCGCGAGACAACACGACCATAAAACTTCGTCTGCAATAATTGCATTGTTTCAAATTGTATTTTAACAATTTCTATGCGTTGCTCGATCGTGTGATTCTCCATGACTAAACCAAATACCTCCTGATGCCAGTTGTCAAAGATCATTACTCTATGTTAGCCTAAAAAAAAAATGGCGTGCAATTTAAAATGTCAGGTCACTTTAAGACATTTTCACATGCATACATAGTACGATCGCAGATTTTTACACTGGAAAAAGTTAAGGCACGGGTTGTGAATTTTAAAAAATTCCTGTTAGTTTTCTTTTTGCGTCACAGAACACCGTCAAAAATAGACCCCGAAACGAACACTGGGGAACAAAATTAATCACGTATAAGCGCAAAAAACGTATAAGTGGAAAACGTAGAAAAAAAACTTAATTGCATTCTTTATAGGCGGAATTTGCCAGGGCCAGAAAAATTGAACGTATAAGTGCAAAACGTATAAGCGAGGTTTCCCCGTATTTATCAAAAGTATTATGAGTTAAAAATTGCCCAACAGTGATTGATTTTTACATGGAATTTTATTCGCAAGAAGTTGGCAGTATGCCGAATACTCATTGTGTTCTCACCCCCACTTTGGCAGCTAAAGAACGGTATCGAAACTCCTTAAGTTCGTGATGAAAGAGAGCACGGTTGTTCCGGTAGTAGTAGTAGCGTCGTGGAAGTGTGCAGACATCGCGAGGGTTAGAGACTGGAGGTCAATGATGCTACGCGGAGGATGATGGTAAAACCGAGGCAAGGGGTAAAACCAAGAGCGATGCCCGCATAGCCTGTCTTGTCGTGTAACGTTACGTATCGATAAACGCCCGGGTATGAAGTAGTAGCGACAAAAGCGGAGCCGCTACGACGCCGCGCTCTCGCACGGTGCTAGCGCGTCTCGCAGTAGGGATAGTCAGGTACGAGTCAGCCGGCCGAGTAAGCGCCAGTCTACCATGGGCGCGCGTCGCGACTCCACGTGTGCGACACCCTTCGTCCTTTCGCCAACCTTTACGCGAATCCGAAATCATCGCACGAAATACACCGCCTCGATTTTATAGTGAATTAAGTGCGGGAGGAATTGAAATCGGATAATCCGCCGAATAATTAGCAATAAGTTTTCAACGAATAAACAAAAATTTCAACAATTTTTATGAAAGCAATGTCAAATATTTCGGGCTTTGAAGAAGTCACTGCGTTTCTGTATCAATCGACAATAGCTTATCGTTTGGATTTTTCTCTTTGAGAAATGATACAAATCGTGAAGTGACGTGACTTTTGATCGACTGGTGAAGGGGTGATCATCATCGCTCTATTGATCTTCTCAATTACTGCGAACTCTGAGGCTAAACTTCGACCTGTGTTGTGGTCGATGCAACCACTTGACACTGCGTTGCTTTAAGGTACTTGCACTTTTTAAGTTTTCCGTTTTTTGCATTTTTTTTATGACACGAACATTTTGATATTTTTCGGCAACCGCAGGGTGAGTGCTACGGGAGATTTTGATGGTGAATCATTGAACAGGCACTTAAGAGCTTGAGGTTCATTCGAGAGAGGTGGAGACAATATTAATTGATAACTTCTACGAACGGGTTTTCTTTGTCATTTCCTCGGTCCGGTAAATGTTGAACATTTTTTTTTCTCTCGTGAAGCGTACGGCGCAGGTCAATCTCTTCGAAAGATATTTCAGCTTTAAAAGCAACCTTTCTGTACGTGATCGGAATATGGCCGCAATCCACTAGACCTTTTTCACGCGACCATATCGTTTATTCCATTATATTTTTCTGTCGTATTTTTTTTTTCCACATTACGTCCACTTATTTTTATTTTACTCATTTTTCGTTATTAACCCCCGCTCCGAACGTTTCTCAACTATACCACTATTACTCTGCTTTCGTGTGGGGCCTGCGTATTATCGTGGAGTCGTATCGCAAAGTGTCGTCTACGTAACCCTTTCACCTATTCTACCTTTTTCTTCCTTCTCTCTTCCCCGCCAGCCGTCTCTATCGGCTGCTCGCGAACGTGCGACACACGCGAATACGCAATTTCGTGCTGACGAGCCTCGAGTACAACGGGGTTGAACTTCACCGCGGAATTTCACCGCTCGTATGCAAAATGCAGGCCGAAAACCAGGATTGATTGTCCTTTGCGTCGATATAAAAATTGCCGTTCAGTCCCAAGCGGTAGGACTGAAAAATAGTAATTCTTCAGTCACGAGGAAAAATAATTCATGAATTGTATTTTCGTAATAGACAATAGTGTACGACCACATGTCAGTAAGAATATATTGTCATTCATGTCCATGCGCAAACTGTCATTTCTCCTTCAGAACCTTAGGGATTTCTTAGACATCCTTCGCAGTGTGTGAAAATATATAAATAAGCCAAAGACTAAGAAAAAGTTGTTCTTTTCTCAAAGTGTCGTTCGTAGCATTTTCAAAAATAATTTAATTCTTAATAATGTTCCTGGAAACGAAATGTAAAAAATGATTATATAATAGGTCGTTATTTATTTCGTTCCACAAAATTCCCTCTATGCTTAATTTTATCGTTTTGGGTCTGCGAGGCCGATGCGACAAAAAAATTCGATACTTTATTCGTTTTTAATAACGTGCGAGTAATAAAAAAAATGTATCGCTCTAATTCCGAATAACGATCGAAAAACTGATCGCAATAGAAGGCCGACGATTGCGTGCGATCACGCGTCTCCAATTAATTTCTCACTGGATTGCTAGCACAGTTAAATAATTTAGCATTCAGTCGACAATACCGGAGCATCCGCGACCTTGTTCATTAAATGATGAGCCAACAAACAGAAGTCATAATTAAAAAATTTAAGAACAATGGTTTTGGTATAATTTGTGCGCGGTCGCAATGACAAACCCATTATACCTAATGTGGAAAAAAATAGCGTCAATTGAGCTTTTATGCTTGCTCCACGAATGAGCAACTTCAGTTCTCGATGACAATAAAATTATGAGACTTTGAGGGTAGCAAACTTTGTTTAAATTCTTTTGGTAACCTGCACTTCGCAATAATGTCATAAATTACATGGCACAGCAGCTTTTGCTTGCGTTTTCGTTCGCGTGTATATCGGAAATTCGGTTCATGTGTTTATCGCGATGGGATTTTGAGGTAATATCGTGGTAAGGGTTATATATTAAGGTTATTATCAGAAACACTTATGCTGTATGGCATAAAAAAGACCGCTTACTATATAGCTTAATAAATATTCGTAATCACATAAGAACAAACATCAAACATTGAGTCAGCTAAAGATTAAAGCGCGGTGTTGAAGTTTGCATCGTTGGAATGCAACGAGATTGCTTTTTAATTTTTTTATTTCTTCATTTTCACTATTGTCTAAAACCTTTTTTGTATATTCCATTTAAATATCTCTGATGGAGATCCTAAAAACCGTTTCAGTGATTTTCGTCGCGTAATCAGTCACAAGAAATCGTCTAATACAGAAACATCCATTTGCCATTGGATCCCAATTATGCAAACTTTAAAAGCATATTAAAACATTAAAGCAAATGGAACTGTTTTACATTGAGTACCTACTAAAAAGTGTCCTTGTAAATGCTAAATAGTAGTGGGCGGAATTAAGGATTCAGGACACTCTAGAATTTAACAAAAATTGATTTTTTTTTGTTAAAAATGTACCTTAGTACTTATAAAATTATATCCAAAAGATGATCGGTGTGAAAAATCTCTAAGTACTCGATTTTCGAATTCTAGCGCAACCCCTCTTGATTCATGTCGTGACTTTCTACTAACTTTAAACGCGTTTATCTCAAAACTACGTTTTCAAGTCGGCCGGACTCATTACTCAAACAAATTTCAACCGATTCACTTGCAATTTTAACTGTATATTTAGAATTATATTTTTTGAGGCACTACGTAGAATTTTTTCATTATATTGCATAATTCCTTTTTTATAAATTTATACTTTTTGTTTTAGAAATGCGCCATTTTGACAAAAAATAATATATCAAAAAAATCCTACGTACTTCTATAGCTATTCTTATATATAATCGAAAAAACTTTAGTGTCTCCCCAGAACTCAAAAATTATAGGAGCTGTTGGTCCGGCCGTTGACCTTCGAGGAATAAAGGCGTCATCGGAAAAATGCTGCACAGTCGCCCTTTTGACATATATCACTGTAAAAAAATAATTTTATATAGCCAATTACGTGTATAATAAAACCCCTATTTTGTAATTCCGATTTATTTTACGATTTCGCTGAAACAAAAATCTCAAAATATGCCCTTTTTTGCCTCTAAAGTGGCCTAAGGCCTTAAACGACTCTGGTGGTTGGATGGTCGGGTTTCAGTTCCGGCGGTACTTCAAGTAGTGAGCAATATTGTGTATGGCCGATAATCGGAGCGGTGGCCGCTTAGCCATGCACCGGTTGGCGCATCAACCAGTGAGCGGAAGGTCAATACTTCTGAGACCTTGGTGTAGATACTTGAGTAAACCGTCTGTTCACTAGAGGATCAGAAGTATATGGGGGCGTTCATACCGGTGCGGGTTTTCTACAGTTTCCCCGTACCTTCGGCGAATGCAGTATAGTGTAGCTTAAGACGGCTCTGGACGCAACGAAAGCTAGATTAGATCAGCGAATTGCAGGTATAGAGTGATTGGGTTCAGAACCCAGGAAAATAAAATACGAATAAAATAAAGGCGCGTGGAATTGCCCTCTTAGAAAAAAAATGCATCGTCTTCGGACCCAGATGAAACAAAGTGCAGGGAAGGAAATTCTGGAAGCGTTTATTTTCACATTCGAAAGATTCAAGAAAAAAACTTTAGCCGTTCGATGCTAATACGTTTCAAACGGATCGACAAAATATCCAAAACTGATATCATCTCAGTATCGTATTTTAACCCAGCCACCTTTATTTCAGCCTGCAAAAATGAATATGCAGACAGGCACTGCAACTTTATTATATTTGTAAGGATCATTAAATAGAATGATCACACTAAATATTGGGAAACACGCGTCAGTGACGAATGCAATTTTCCTCTTTAGTCCGATAGGTTATGTCGGCGCGAGATAAAAAATCAGGGGCATTTCACACTGTGAAAGCGGAATAAAAATCGGCTTATTCTCTTCTTGTTTTATGTGCTTATTCGCAGACTTTATGCTCTACCGCATTCTCGTACCAGCAATACTGCAAAATAGAGGTAACACGTAGTGAAATTCAATAGTCCGCTTGTGTCCACCGGAAGATATAAGCTTATTTTAATTTTCCACAATTGCATCTGTGGATGATCGTAACGACTATAGAATGCGAGATTTGCACGATAATATGGAAGAACATTGTAATAGCAAGCTATCGAGGATTTTCGAAATTATGTCCCGTGTTCGCACGTATCCGCGAATAGAGGCAAATCATATCGATACAATTAGTATGGAATCATCACAAATGAGTTTCCAAGATTATCTCGGGTAAATAAACGTTATTTCCTTTGGGGTGAGAACGAAGAGGATGATAATGAACAAGTGGTGCAATTGAAGTAATTTCACGAATATTTACACTACCAAGAATATAGACACTTGTACATAACACGGACCGTTCTAGGTGAACGCATTCCAATTAAACTCTCCGGGTCGACGGATTGTTTTTTTTTTATGATCCGAACTTTACTTTCTATTGTCCAGCGAGGACACTCAAGCTGTATAAACTGCGTAAAAAATCGAAAGGATGAGCTTCTTCATGCTCTAGACGATAAAACACACTGGCATATAAATTATTAAATTGCCGGATAAATCATTTTCCAGAGCCAATATTTCCAAAAAGATCGACTCATCGGGCCTGTCTCTTATTGATGCGGAAGGCATCAATCAGGTGCTTTATTTTTTGCTCGAGAATTGAACGTCCCAATAGAACGCTTCAATCGAAAATGTCAGCCTTGCATGTCACTCGGCCCATCTTCCGTTCATCCTCAAATTTCAACGATATTTTCTGCTACATCGTCCGTGCAGCGCAATTTTCACCGGACGGATTTGTCGACGCCCTGACTTCAATAGTTTTGCGTGTACAACGGCAAATCGATACCGTTTAAAATGTTAACTATACAGCTCTAAACGAGCGCACTCCAGTGCGCTCGTTTAGAGTGTGCACGACTGTGTAGACGAGTGGAATTGCGCTGTGGTACGGAAACGGTGGAGCGCCGTAATCTATACAATTAGTCCGTCACAATTTGCCGGTGAATCGTTGTTCGGTGACAGTTAATCGTTAAGCCGGTGAGCGCTGTGGAATTGCGGTGACTGCGAATGATGAAATCTGTCGTCCACGGGCAACGCGAGTGCTAAGACGCAATGAGAGCACAGATAATCGCCAGAACTATTGTTACTATGGCGAACAATGGTCGCGGTAGCGTGGCTACCACATAGACTATTTTCATTCGATCAACCGTTGCGAAATCAATGTCCACGTATCTGCTACTTTTTCCTTATCGAATAATTATTGCATATCGAATAAAATTTTTATTATCCATTATTACCGTAATTTTGTGCAATCTGGGTACAATCTAGAATTGAAGTCATTATTGTAAATTATGTTTGGCTGTTGACGTAAGCACGCGAATGCAATACGTCTCAGATCTCAAGACATTAGAGCGCTTCAGCTTTATCGTCTCATTCGAATTTTCATCATCTGTACTCATTTTTCAACACGCGAAAACTTGCCAATGTCTCAAAAATCGGGGACGAGGGTTGGCGCAGGTAACGCAATGAAAAAGATCATCGTGCACAATTATCAGAAACACGCCGTTTTCTTTTTTAACAGAAATTAGACTTCTCGAGGTTCGGAATGTAACATGGTAGCTGTTAGTTCAAATGTTTCAAATAGACATGATTCTCGACACATCAGTATTTGAATGACAAAGTATAAGTGACGAAAGTTTCAAAAACAAGCGCTGTATACGAAAACTGCTGTCGACTAACTTTAGCAGAAGGAACTCTTCCGGCGGTTTTACTTATGAGGACAAGACGGAAAAGCAGGAAACTCGATACAGAACTTTGTGGACATACATTTCGTTAACTGAGTACAAACAAATGTGCTCTTTTCCAGTGTTTAATGACCAACAAAAATGTTCATTTGAGACAAGTAGTTCTACAACTGTCTCAAGTGTCGTGGACATTACGATCTATAACACGGACGAGAAATACGTCGAGGGCGGCCCAAAAATATAGCCACGCATTTATCAACTCAATTATACATTTTCATCATCATCTTTATACGGAGGGGAGTTCCCCGAAGCTACTTGAAGAATTATAAGTAATATAAAAAATAGACAGGTATATTATACATTTGATTGGTTGATGTGACACCCATGTGGCCCTTGTTCATTATAATCATGGAGATCAATAGGAAGGGTTCTTGTGACGACTTCCACGCTCTATGATAATCGATGCTATCGTAAAGGGAGGAAAGGGCCTCGAATCGATATCTCGAAAGATTCGCTATTCTGGACGAATGGGCATGGTAACATGGCAACGAGAATCACTTTACTCCTTCAGCAGGCAGTCAGTCAGAAAAGTATATTCGACAAACGTTAAAAATACCATATACCATTGTGTGAAATGGTCTAACGCGAGGATTTGTTACGTGGACAGCTCCGAACGATCTGTCAGAAATGAGGAAGATTTACGACTCCGGTGAGATTTTTCATTAAATAATCTCAGCTATATGACGTCCCGCTTCAAATTTCTAAATGTATTTTCCCTCGGTCAATTGATGAGATGGATCGCCAAGTTGAAATGCACTTTTGCCAAATCAAATCTGTCGGGAAAGTTGGATGCCCCCTCCCCGGATAAGCATAATATGAAAGGATTTTTCGAAACTTTCCGAGGATTGCACAGAGTAGACGAACTGCAAAAGCAGGAGAGAGACATTCACCCCAGGAAAGGGGCGAACATGAAAGTGAGAAATTGTGACGAGAGCATGAAGGGAGATTTCTTCAAAAATTAAATAAGAGAAAAGCCACGATCGTGAAAATGAAAAATATAATGGGAGAGCGTTGGGTCAAAATTTCAGGAAACCCCGGTGATGATACTTTCCATCCTCTCGTATAGTGTCACTTCTCATGTGATCCTTTTATATGTACAATGTGAGTCTATGCACAAATGCCATATGTATGTATAATACCAGACATACCATCGGGTAATTTAATTATTAAAATTGTCCACCTCTATGAAAAAAACACAAAGTCATGTGTATTTTTTGTAATGTAATATTTTGTAGTATAATGCGTAAAAGGATGTTGGATTTTATCGGAAATTCGCCATTGAAGATTGTCGTAGAGCGAATCGATGAGCACTGAGTTGAAAGCTCTTTGGCGAAGAGAGAAAAAACTTTTTCCGTCACGTCATATTTTTCGCTGTTGGCTGCGAGATCAAAGCTCCCTACCAATCGTGGCCCTGCACCTCATCGTTATATACACATATAATCCTCTTCACTATTCGACAGAGTAAAAATTGAACGCGAAAGGGGAAATGCACGAATGAATCCGACTATATATTTTTTTTTTCTCGTAACCCTCAGTTAAAGTTGATCATAACCATCGGGGAGAATTTCTCGATTTCTTTAGACCTGATTCGGTGCAAACGCGTCAAGGAAACTTAATTTAACTGCACTTGCATTTCTTTTCATCTTGAAACGTCTTATCTATCGCTGTCTAGAACCGAATCAACCAGACAAATGTAACTTACCCGATGCGGGTTACGTCGCTTTTGAGACATTGGCATCATATTTGCCGAAGGTCCAGAAGTAAAACGTGAGCTTGTACAAAACATCTTGAGTCAATTCGACCAGGTCAGAAGAGCGTCGCTTTTTATTTTCAGAACAAACCGATTATATATGTACGAACATGCGTATATTTATAACGGATTGCTCGAAAAGTGACGTCCAAAAAGAAAATCTAGATGGCTCCTATCAATATCTATCCAAATCATCCCGGTGTATGTTCTACGATCTTTTTCAGTCTTTGCGAAAAAAAAAGCATTTTCAATTTTTTTTTTTGAGTTTCCTGTATCGTCGGTTTTTATTTTTTCTATTTTTTGCATGTATTTTCCTCTTTGAAGTTTTCAAAAGCTATTGGGAGTCATTTTTACTAGTACAAGTATTTTTTTAACTTTAGATCAAAATCTAAGGTATTTACGTTAATGTTCAGCTGGTCGATTATTCATTGCTTAACAGTGCACTTCATAACGATAACATGAGAAAAAAAAGTCGGGAAGAAAGTACTTACACAAAAAAGAAAAATAAAAAAAACGCTTTTTTTCTCGAAAACGAAAAAAGGTCGTAAAATATACACACGGGTGATTCGGATAGATATTGATACGGCATCTAGATTTTTCTTTTAGACATGACTTTTCGAGTCATGCTGTATATGGAGCTTCGTTCGCTTATACTTCTATACTCGATGACATTACGCGCACGGGGGGCTCGAAAGTTATGACTTCCGGTAACTACACAGAGAGAAAAAATCACTTGAATCAACTTAAATGTTTATTCACAGGTGGCAAACGAAATATTGAAATAAGACACTAAGATATTTCATTATTCCAAGTATTCGTTAGCTCAATTGAATCAATCTTTTTTTTTAATAATCTAATAAGCAAACTATGTAAAATATATCACACAGCCACTAAACATATTGTCATTAAATATTTGCGATGGAAATCGCAAATATTTAATTTATTCGACAAAAGCTCATTTAGGATCAATCTTGAATTAGATGCAACCATCGTTGCACCTGCCACTATCTTTGACAACCTTACTGCGATATGAAATTCAAACAAAGTACATTTTCATCACGGCTAATGTGACAGCTATGTATTTGGTGTATGCTATTCCAATAATTTCCTCGTCGAATGAACATTTCATTGAGTGATAATTCCAATTTCATTGATCAAAGCACTGTCGACAAGGTTCAGACAACAGCCGCGTACCGGCGAAGCAAAAATAAAAGACCCTAAAGGCGATGGGCTTTTGTACGAAAGCTTTCTGTGATGTATAAGAAGTTCGATAGGGACGAATTCCTTGGTAGCAAGATTTCGCGAATCAAACGGACTGACAGCCGTTTGAAGTGTACGGACTCCCTACCTGTGTCTTTCCCCTATAATTAATGACTGGCATACAGAGACAAACTTACAACAAGCAGAGAGAATTCGCTTCAGCCGAGTTTGAAATAAGCCACAGTCGTTTGAAGCTAACGACACGGATGTTGTAATACCATTGCAAAGTTTCTCATCTTTTGCGGTCACTTCTCACATTGATAAAGGAGACTGAAAAAAATTTGGCGAGTTCTTTTAAAGTTCTCAAATACCGAGTTAACAATGCAATACCACGAATCCCACGTCCCTGCAAATTGGATTGGATCCACGAAGAAAGAATCCTACCTTCAGCGAAAAGACCAGCGAAAATGGATGTTGTCCTGTCTTCGACGAAAGATTCGCGACGTACCGTTCAATAGTAAAGAAATAACTCCGTTTACCAGCAAGCCAGACGCCGCACTGCCCTTCGCTGTACACAAAGTGCACTCCCGCGGAATGTGTCAGGACTGCCATGTTGACCGACGATATAATATATTCACAAAATGAAGCTCGGTTCGCATATTAAGTATGCGCGTATACGTGGAAGCGTTATAAATCTAATCCTCGCTGAGGTTGCAAAAGCGTGAACTGTAGCCTGGAGGTTGTGCAAACGACCTTGAGCTTTGTACAGAAATATGAAAGAGACCTGAGGAAATACGTTGACAGTCTCTTTACTATGGATCGTCGGTAAATCGCCCTAGGGTCCCCGAGTTGTCTGTCTATTCCCGTCTTTCTCTCTTTTCTACCCTCCTTCATCTATGCATCTGTAGCTTGGCCCTTCAGGGATACGGCAATATTATACATAGATCTTCCTCCCGCGTCACTTAAAACGTCGCATGTTCCCTTCTCATACTCGTGCCCACACAAATACATATTTGAGTGTATACGTATATCGCTTGATTTGACGCTCCAGGTAGTAAAAAACTGTTACCCCAAAACGGCGTTTAAATCCTTCCGAAAATGAGACCATATTGTATGTGATCATTTCATTCTCGTGGGTCCTGAACGGAAAAAAAAGGAATTCCTCGCCCGAACAAATAATTTTGGCGTCGAGCGTCCTCGGAATATGAAGAAAAAAAAAAGCTCCAATCCACATACCTGACGACGCTCCCTTTGGCGTATGTCATTTCGTACTAACCACGATTATTTTTTCTCTCTTACGGCAATGGCCCTGTTTCGTAACTACTGCTGGAATGAAAGTTTATCGCGTGCTCGGTTCCAGACAGCAGCAAAACTGTCCAAACAAACTCTAAGAAAATTAATATACTCGTACGTGAAACTTTCAAGCTTGTTCCAGGTATTAAATTTTCATATATTCGTGACTACATGCCTTCAAGTGCTGGTGAATTGATGCAAGTTCGATTGAACAAGTGCTTGTGATTGACGCAATCCCAAATGAACATTGATAGGCCACATATGCGTACACGACATTTCTATACTACAGTGACTGATAATAACTCTATTGATATCGGAAATTAACGGAACATCCAAGAACTATGTCAGTGTATTTACGTTCGTATGTGTGTGTGTATGACCTCATATGAGGTCGCACGACCTCATAGACTCGAGAGACGCTAGCCTATAGCGCTTTTCGTATAATAACGGAGGGTGCGATGCTTCGCACGCACAATTCCCGAGATATTGTCCTAGATTTGAACATTCAAAGCAATCTGAAGTACCCTTGCACTGGCTTAATCTGCAACTAATCTAACAACTTCTGCAGCCGGTGGTCCGAAGTGAGAGTTAACACATTGGGTTCGTAGACATATGTATAGATACAAGGTGATCGAAGAGTCACGTCCAAAAGGAAAATCTAGGTGGCTCGTATCAACACCTATTCAATTATCCCCATGTATGTTCTACGATCTTTTTCAGTTTTCGAGGAAAAAGCATTTTTAATTTTTTCTTCGAGTTTTCCTGTAGCGTTCTCTTGTAGGTTTTTATTTTTTTTCTCTTTTGTGTATGTACTTTCATCTTTGAAGATTTTGAAAGCTTTCCAAAAACTCCCACGAATTGGGAGTTATTTCGATTAGTATACGTTTTTTTCTTATCATCTGAACTTGAATGGCTGATCCTGATAAACCTATTTTTTCAACTTTTGATCAATATCTAAGGCATTTACGTTAGTGTCCAGTTGTTTATTTACTTATCGCTTAACAGTAGTGCACTTCATAATGATAACACAGGTTTAAAAAATCGAGATGAAAGAACATACACAAAAAAGAAAAAATTAAGAATTTTTTTTTTCTCGAAAACTAAGAAAGACATACGGGGGTAATTGGGATATATAAGGTGTAGTAAAAAGAAATCCATTATTTTTGCATGAAATTGAAGGCTTTATTTAGCATAATTAGAATGATCCGATTTAGGTCAAATATTTTGATCGATAACTTCTTGCCACTTTCACAAGCTTCTCTTGAGCAAAATCATTCGCCATAGACAGGAACAGGTGGTAATCACTTGGTGCCAGAGCCGGACTATAAGTTGGATGCATAAGAACCTCCCAACCAAGCTCCCGGAGCTTCTGGCGAGTCACTATCGATGTGTGTGGCCTGGCGTTGTCCTGATGGAACACAATTCCTCTCCTATTGGCCGCTTCTGGGCGATTGCTTCCTTCAGACGGTCCAATCGTTGACAGTACAGGTCCGAATTAAGAGTTTGGCCGTAGGGGAGCAGCTCATAGTAGATGATTCCCTGCCAATCCCACCAAACACACAGTAAAATCTTCCTGACCGTCAATCCTGGCTTGGCCACCGTTTGCGCCGGTTCACCGCGATTCGACCACGACCGTTTTCGCTTGACGTTGTCGCAAGTGACCCACTTTTCATCACCGGTCACCATCCGCTTCAGAAGTGGGTCGATTTTGTTGCGATTCAGCAGCGATTCGCAGATGAAAATTCGGTCCATGAGGTTTTTTTGCGTTAACTCATGTGGCACCCATACATCGAGCTTCTTTTTGTATCCAGCCTTATTCAAGTGATTCCAAACGGTTTTTTGTGCAATGTTTAGCTCCTGGATAATCGAAACAGTGCTTACATGACGGTCGGACTCGACGATTTCCATTATTTTATCGACATTTTCGACAATTGGCCTTCCAGAGCGTGGTGCATCTTTGACATCAAAATTACCGGAACGGAATCGGCGAAACCAAAATTGCGCGTGATTGGCTGTTACAGTATCAGGACCATAAACAATATTCATATTTTCAGCCGCCTGGCTTGCGTTTTCGCCTTTATCGAAGAAAAACTGTAAAATATGGCGTATTTTCACTTTGCTGGTGGCCATCTTTGACGCGCGCTCAAAAAATATTGAGTCAACGAATCACAAAACTGTCTGAAATGTTTATTTTAGTACGAAATCTTATCTTTCTAACGCCATCTAGCGCAATCCGATCGCACTTGTACAACGCGAGATACAGATTACTAAAGCCATCTATTGCAAAAATAATGGATTTATTTTTACTACCCCTTATATGCATTGATACGTGGTTTCTAGATATTCCTTTTGGACGTCACTCTTTCGGCGCCCCTATATATGTACATACATACAATTACATACTAACAATAACCTGTCGCAGTATAAAGATACCGGAGTCCCTGCTCAGTTTCGTGTCACCGTTTCTACGCGCAACCGTGGAATTGTAGTAATTGCAAACAGCGCAGCATAAAACTCAGCTGGCTTGTACAGAGATAACGAGAACGGGACATTGATTCTTATCCGGCGAATATGGAGATTGCTTTGTCTCCTATTAAATGATAATTTGCTGCTACGCTTATCCTTAGTGTTTTTCTCGTCTCTTCTTCTCTTCATCTCGTCCGTTTACTCTTTTTGAGGATATTTCCAGAATTGAAGTTGCGATGGCGACGATGAATATCGGGGCTGCGGCTTACCAATGCTATTTACGCATATAGTTGGATGCATGTGTTTTCGATTACGATCCCGAATTCTGATGGGGCGATGCCACTCGCTGAAGTTCGTGAAAGCATACGGATTCTCCCGCTGAAAGAGCTCGAATCTCAGTAATCAACACCCAAAGGGATGTAGACCAGGCGAACGTCCAGATGATCAATGGGTTTGAGGGAGACTACCAATTCAGAGCCTGGAAAAAAAAGAACTTCCGGGCTAGAATCTCCTCCAATTATCAGACTTGAAACGAAAATGGAAAATAATTTGATTTTTAGATAAGATTTGCCTTCGAAGTACCTAAGGGAATCGAAAACGATCGATTTTCCATGAAATTGTGTATTTAAGAAACAAAATGTTTCCGGCAAAAAAAAATCGCCGATAATAATTGTTTTCGGAAAACGTTTTCTACATATCAAAAATGCGCTCCCTACTTCGATGTAAATTGTTGTTATGTGGTTCTAAAAAAAATTCAAATAAATCGGTGAAGAATTGGCGATGTAACGTTAGCAGCCGCAGGATATTATCAGACAAAAGTGACTCGCTTTATCCAGCCTCGGCACCACCATTTTCTCCCAAAATCTGGGAAAAAAATTGTATAGATATTCGAAGGTATGTAAAATAAAACATATCCAATGGAATTTCATTCTCCAGACTGGATATCCATAAAAAAAAATGTCAAAATTCACGTTTTTTCCGGGCTCTTGACTAGTACTCTTCATAACTCACTATGTCTCTATAAATTATCTCTATGAATTGACTAGCACTCGAATCATAACCTTTAAGAAAGTTATGATTTGGCCAGAGATTTCACTTGTACCAACACGAAGTTGTATGCGTTTGCATCAACGCGAAGAATATTCATATGTAGTTCAGATGTTGTAGTCCGTGTAAAGAAATCTTTGCTGCGTTGATACTTTTTCACCACTTGGATGCACTCTCGGCAAAAGTTTCCTCCGATTCTTGCAAAAGTTTTTTCGAGTCTTCGACTTCCCGGACGATTTTCTGGTGGAATGAAATCAGGATTATCTCGTTTCTTATTACTCGGAAGTACTCTTGAGCAGGGGAAAATAGAAGTCTACAATAGCGTACATACAGCTTGTACCAGGATATTTCAAATTTGTGATGTCCATTGCCGATATGATGGATTATTCATTGAACTCATTATCCTCAGTGAACTTTGCTCGATTTTTCAGCCACCTATATCCCAATAAAACATAGACAATACATGATATTTAACAGATTTTTTTCCCATGGAATGGACCAGATTTTCTGCTTTTGATCAATTTCCTGAAGAACGTAGGCAGACATCAAACGCCTGCTTTGTTACGAAAAATATTGCTGGATTTTTCATTCGCTTGACAAGTAAACTGGATAGAGAGTGCACCCGTATCCATCAATTTGCCTAATGGCCAACGAAACTGCGAAAGGCAATACCGAGATAGGTGCGAAATGTATCTTCTTTTATACACCAGCCACGACTTTTTTCTTTTCGTGGTATTATCACTCATTAAACCAAAACTTTGTCTCGGCGTTATTGGACCCCTATGGACAGGAGCTTCCCCACTAATTTCCATGAATAATGTATCCAAGGCGGGGGTGGGCAAAAAGGGAGGTTTATTAGCCCACGATAAAGGGTCCGCTATGACTGTGGGATTATATCCAGCTGGGATTTAACCCCTGGCACAATTCTTTAATATTCATATTATGGAAAATGTGGGAATTTATGAAAGCCGAGTTCTATTTTTAACGTAACGCCCCTCGAGAATGCAATTGGTATTGGGATTTGAAAAAACGAAGGAATTTGCATGCTTGCATTTTACGGTAATTCTTTTGCACGGTAGTTGAAAAACAAAGAAGGATGCAAACAAACTAACACCCATTCTCCAGCTCGCCTGGACACATTTTTTTAAAAGCAAAGTTTTGTGCGCGGAGCTATATTCGCAGGGATGTATGCGTCGTTTTGTCATTGCTGTTCAGTTGTTGCGCGTAATTCGAGGAGGAAAAATTTGTTCTCTACCGACACGGTTATAATGAAGTTGGGTATACGCAAGTTTATTCCTGGTTTTCTGTAATGTGAGTGAGACCGTTATTCACATTCATTTCCGTCAAGCTTTTCCCGTTTTATTATTTCCGGTAAAACAGGATATTTTCTTGCCCCGCAGGATTCCGCTCGCATGAATAATTTCATCGCGTATTGTAATACGTGACATACACGAGTATAATCGTTACGATAGGAATATTTACAAATGTGTATACCATAAATTCTCGAGGATGTTGCTGTACCTTGGCTCCTGTCCGGAAACACTGAGAATGGAAAATACATTTTTTAAAGCCGTTATATATATATGCAATCTCCCGTTACAGATTTTGATACATTTGTATAACAAAACAGGGTAATAAAAATTCAGCTTGGTTGGGTATACTTGAGTTGCCCACATCGACGCTTGAAATTCCTATTTTTTTGCTAATCCGAGCGATTTAACGTTTGAGCATTATAAAATTTCAATATTATAAAAATGGAGAACCAGATATCTAGAAAAAACAATAATTACACTGTTTTACTGTTATCATTATATATATTTATATATATATATATATACAATATTTTTACCCCCCGAATACCAGATCTGTAAATATGAAACCTGAATTTGCCTATAGATGGCCCTAGCTGTCAATGCAGTTACAGTCAAGTCGCGTCGCTGGCGCCATTTGCTTTGTTGACATATGACAAAGATTTTTAACTCGCAACAATACAAATTTCATAGCGTTGAACATGTCGAATTTTGTGCCTGGAAATTACGATTTGCGGAGAGCATTCATTTTTTGTTACCATTTGAAGAAAACTGCTGCAGAATCGCATTGAATGCTTGTCGAAGCTTACGGTGAGCATGCTCTTGGTAAATCACAATGCTTTGAGTGGTTTAAAAAATTCATAAGTGGCGATTTTGACGTGAGAAACGAAGAACGTGGGAGGCCACCGAAAAAGTTTGAACATTCAAATGATCGATTTGAATTAAGCTTTGCGTGAAAAACGACCAGAGTATTAAAAAAGGCAACACAAAGTGATTTTGCTTCATGATAATCCACCATCACACACAGCAAAACTGATCAAGGAAACGATTGAGGCGTTGGGTTGGGAAATACTTTCGTATACGCCTTACTCACCAGACTTGGCTCCGTCCGATTACCACTTATTTGCATCTTTGGGACATGCACTTGCAGAGCAGGGCTTCACTTCTTACGGAAATGTACGAAAATGGCTCGATGACTGGTTTGCCTCCAAAGAGCAACAGTTTTTTTGGCTTGGTATCCACAAATTGCCAGACAGGTGGGAAAAATGTATAGCTAGCAATGGACAATACTTCGAATAAAATATTTTTCATCATTTTCATACAATAAACGTGTATTTTCTATACAAAAATTCCGGCTTCATATTTAAATACTGGTACGAATTCACCATTCATTTCCCTCCGAACTCTGCGTTTCTATTAAAATTCGTCGAATGTGTATGCAAACACGTTTTTCGCGTTTAGCCAGCATAATGTTGAGCTTTCGCTAAAAACTCCGTAATTTTGTGATCGGCTGAACATTTTTTATCCGATAAACCCTTAAAATGGTGTAAAAGTCGAAAAAAAAATGCTACCCTTTTAGCCATTTTTTCAGAGTCGCCAGAGTCCTAAAATTATAGATAAACCCTATACAATCGGAAAAATCAAAAGTATATTCTCACGTCAACCGGACAATGCGGACTAATCTTTTCGACGCTCTCTGTTCGAGTCTTGCGTAGTTCGATCAGATGAGTCTGGACATTTCTCGTCGTGTCCCGGCACGCCGCAGCGCACCGCATTTATGTCTATCGCTCTCGCCCCACTCGTGATTCTCGATGTTAAGTATTATTAGTGGACTTCTTCAATTTAAAAGTGACAGGTGATGATACGATGAAAACAAGTAGAAATTGAACCATGGGAAAATACGCATATTTTTTTGCCTTCATTCGCTTATCCCATGAAACTTTTCAACTGTTCCAACGTGTCCTCTGAGTGATTGCTGAATCCTCGATCTCTCGAGGTTTCGCCGAGTGACGGTGTCAGAGGTAGAGAATGAAGAGAAAAAGTAATTTAATTCCATATCCCGAGAGTTTCCATCTAGGCGTTGGATAGACAGTTCCCGTCGTCTATATGGTTACAAGCACGGTCGGTGGATCTAATTGTTTCTAGATTCTGCACGTTTTCAATGAGCGTTCGTTAAGCTCCATCCCCGGCACCCTATTTCCTTTGCATTCTTTACCATTCGCTATATCCCCTATATAATTATTTTCATTTTATCCGTTATACTATTATTTTTTTCATCCCCCAACTAATTTGGGAATCCAAGCTGTTGTAAGCAGATATTTTTGACAAACCTAACTCAATCTCACAACAACCCAAACTCACGATGATGCGACAATACGAAAAGTGGCGGAATAGATGGGCCAGTACATATTTGTAGGGCAATTGGAACAGTTTCGAGTATACATCAAATTACCGCCCCTACTATTGGCTTTTCAAAACGTTTTTAGCATGGTGCAATTAGCTACTCAATCGACATAACGTTGAAGTTCGCTTCGTTGTTTTTTTTTTAAATTTAATCGTTCAAATTTTTGTTTTAATCGTTCATTTTTTTTCGCTCTTTTAGGCGGTGAAAATAATGCAAATCATTTTGGGTATTCTGATTTACAACCTCAATTTGCGAAAAAAAGGTTTAGGATAATGATAAAAACGAAGAAATGAAGAACGAATGAAAAAAAAACCTTTCATTGGAACGATGTAAACTTTAACGTCATCAAACCGACTTCCTATTCCCACAATAAACTTATATTAATTTTAATAAATTCGATAACTCATAGCGCCATCTATTTTTCGTCAACTTATCGCAGTCTCCAAACCTCGGATGAGATAAGTATTTAATAATAGTGTAATTTATTATACCCACCTATTCACGTTCCCTTAATTGGATTATTCGAAAATATGATTATTAATGTATTTTTCGTACCTCAGTCGCCGAATTTATTTCTAAGATAGGCACGCATCAGGTTTGCTCTGATTGCATCTTATTCGTTGCGGTTCAATAAAGCTCGCCCGAAAGACCCAGTTCTAAGCGAAGATCAATAAAATAATCGTTTGTCGTTTTAGAAGGAAAAGCACCCACCTACGATTTTTCTCTTCCCAATGCCAACTGCAATGCCTAAATGCTGTGTGTGTGTGTGTATGCGTATGTATGTGATTCAAGTAGGTCTCGGGCTATATATTTCAAAGCCCCTTCCCCTCCTTCCCAGAGACCGAAAAGTGTCTCTCTTATTTTCTCATTGTGTTATCGCAAAAGACGGTGGCTTTTGCTACCAGAGTTTGGAAAACGATCTTACGGCTGTCGTCCCGAGGATTGGGTCCCCTGGGATCTCATCTATTTCGCCTAAGTGCGGCCACCAGACTCGAGCGGTAATTGAGAAACTTTCGATCCGGTCAAAGAGGCTTTGGACACTTTTGCTCTGTGACAATAAAATCGCTGGAGACTTTGGTCTCTTCGAACCGCAATCCCCACTTGTACCAATCGATACCTTCTTTTTGCTTTGATTCCATCCTACTCGTGTAAAGACGATGTGAATTGTACGAAGTATTGTATTATATGTGGTGTATATGAATAGTGTAAGGCCAGAAAGACCGAGCTTTGCTCGAGATGACGGCACATGTGGAAGATTCGATAAATCGACACGGAATTAAGTTCGACATCATCACCAGCCTGGTACCGGAGTATCAGAATCAAAAAAATGCTACACTGTTGCAGCAAATAAGAAGTGATGAATTCAGTACCCTCCACCTCCTGAGCAATGGTACTCCCGTACCCAACTGCCTGGGTATTCAGGCACAAGAGGTAAATAACCCGAGATAATAGAAATTCCATTAGCATCCGATGAGAATTTTTTATCACTCTAAAAGCTTTTATGGAATGGCACAACGTCTTGCTCACGTCTGTGTACGTCTCCGTTTGATTAAACGTCTTAATGATCTTCGGATATATCAGAGAACATAAAGTAGATAAATTCATTGTTCTCCATGAAAGTTCTCCAAGGAAGGCATCAATCGCTTAAGGGAGTCAATTTCAAGTCCATCGGTGAAGAATTGGCAATGTATGTTGCCGGCCGCAGGACACTATTATACAAAGGTGACTCGCTTCATCCAGCTTCAGCGCCGCTATTTTGTTACAAAATCATCATCTATCAAGTGGGTATCGATGGACAATTGTCAAAATTCACCTTTTCTCTGGGCTCTAGACCGGCAGTCTCTCTTAGTACTTCACTTTGTATTCATATTGGATCATTGTGTTGCGTCGTTCGAATTCTGTAAAAATTATTTTTTTTTTTAGAATTGTCCAAACTTTTGCTCGAGAAATGTAGACTCCCACAGCCAATGAAACGTTTCTTCTGAATTCTTATTAGAATTACAGAACATAAATCTTCACGAAAATACATTTTCTTAATTTCCATCCAGGTATTTCGAAATTATCTCGTTATCATATGAAATCCTGATAAATCGATGAAGCCATATTTAACGAACTTTATCAAGCGCTGTCTTCGTATGCCTCAATCTAAGCTGTCAATCTGAAGGCATTAATGTGTCAGCAGGTGGGGGATTGATTTTACGGAATCATGAAATGTTTTAAGGATTTACAATCTATTTAAGATAATGGTATGGCCGATCTGTCGCGGAAAGTCACGAATATGGATATGTAGCTATTACATAAACAAGGTCGCTAATCGACGTCACCTCCCTCATTAAATCTTCAATATCTATGCAGCCCCGACTATTTGAAATTTAATCAACATCACAATAAATAAAACAACAGTCAATAAATAAACGAGATTTCTGCTCTGTTAATAAGTGGCATCGCATTACGTGTGCAACTTCTTTCAAATTAATAGGTTACTGGATAATTTATATTTTCCAAGATGTATGCGAGAAAAACTTGGCCAAAATGTGGTTCGTATCACGGAATTGACTCGATAGTGCAACCCAAAAAACTAACAAAAAATCTCACGACTACTCAAACATATAAAAATACTTTACTGCTCAGCAGCAACGTTACTCTACTTCTGAGATGCCAAAGAAAGATGTCTGCCCAGCCAGCATTTTATGACCCTCTTTCTCGGGAAATACAAGCACCACTGGAAAATTGTATTCCTTCTGGAAGTAGATAGATCGATGAAACTCGCGAAACAGCTTGCTTACGATTATTTCACAAAATTTACTTTCTGAAGCAATGTTGAAAAAGTGATACGAGGAGTAAATAAAAAAAAAATTCAATAACTATAGCATTATTGCAAATAATAGTGAAGTTATCAAGAATGATCGAATGTTTTACCGGTTCATGTCAAGAGACGCTGATTTTCTTTAAGCGTGATAGGTAGAGTAAAAGACTTTGCAGTTTCCCAAATGAAATCTTCGGTGACAAAGAGTATTAACGTCAAAGGCCAGAGCTCAGGTATCTTCAAAAAATATTACTCTGACTAAATGGACAATTATTCATAAGAAAATGTACGAAATTTTTGGATTTTAATATTTTCTCGAAATTCATCAAACTTCAAAGTTGAAATTTTTATCGACAAATCTAATTTTTAATGAACATGCACATCCGGAAATTGTCTGACTTTTTTCGAGGTTGCAAATGCAAAAACGTATCTTATTCAGAGTATTATTTATTATCGGGCAATATACACTTATCGTTCTCGCCATCAAGTGCTCCTATGATTTTTTTTCAGAAAACGTAAATTAAGTTGAGCTCTCGGTAAGGTGGAATTGTAGCCGTTATTGGGGAACGTCCAGAAGCCATAAAGCGAGGGGGCAATTGAGGGAATCGTCTGTGAGTGCTTTCCGTACGTTTTGGGTCGAGGGGCCACACCAAATCCAATCTTAATGTAACTCTCTTGACTGGTCGACATATAGGTTCGTTTTGCGGTTATGATCATATATATCCTCTCGATAAAGACGATTCCCTGGTACACATACACTTACATATGAACATGTATACATACATGAAGATATGGATAGGCCTGTGTGAGAACGCGTGATATTCACGAGGTGCCCGAAGGAAATGGACTATGTGCACTCTGGATGCCGGATACGGTTCATCAAGAATAACCAACCACCGAATCATTATGTACGATATTATTTAAGGTACAAACATATACTGGCAATTTAGTACCCAGTAATATCATATCCGTATCATTTGAAGTGACAAGCAAACCTTCTCATTTTATTTTTCATACTGTTAACAAGTATACGTGAAAACAATGCCTGTTACGCTCGTTAAACTGGTATGAAAAAACCATTTAAGAGAGACTACCGGTCAAGAGCTCGGAACAAAAGTGAATTTCGGTAATTTTTTATGTATATCCAGTTGATAAAATGAAAATTCCGTTCAGTGGTCTTTATTCTATATATCTTTAAGTATCTGCACATATTTTTCACAAGATTTTGTAAAAAAAATAGCAGCGTTAAAGTTGGATGAAGCGAGTCACGTTTGTCTGGTAGGGACTTGCGGCCGGCAAGAGTTCTTCAATTTTTTATCTGGAGCGTAAATTCAAAGTAATTGTAGATTCTAGATAAGATTTGCCATTAAAGTACGTAAGGAGTCGAAAAATATTAATTTTTGATCAAATTGTGCATGTTTGAAAAAAAATAATAATTGTTTTTGGTACGAAAAAAACGCCGAAAATATTTTTGCGGACGAAGTTTCCAACATATCGAAACCTGAAAAATTGGAAACAGTATACGCAACGGCGAGCGCTTGGACTCTTCGATTAACTATTTGTGAGCGCCTCACGGATGGCAATGAGAGCCCATTTGCCAAATGATACGCTAAATTAAGACCACTGGTGCTGAATACCAAATATATGGCGAGAAAATATAGAGGTCGACAAGCCCCATGCTGTCCATCCATGTCTGTACCGAATTTTCTACCAACAAGAATTCTTAAGCAAATGCCCAACACTACGTCCACCAATAGAAAAACTAGGTTAATCTATGAACTCGTAGCTAATCAAATCACAGCTAATAAACTTTTACAAACGCAGAATCGTCCTCTAACTATTTATCCGACTCAAGGACGGAGGGTTTAAATTTTTGAGAGGCGATTTGGGAAGCGTTCTGCCTTGATCTCCTCGAACGGTACGGTCGTTGAACAACAAGCCAGTTGTATATTTGTCAAAACACTTTGTAACAGTTCTCTAAGAGCTATGACAGCGGCGGTACAGCATTTGGTAGTTTATCTTCAATGTGAAGCCTTAAAACTCGAGTCGTACAATTAATTTCAGAGTTAGATAAAAGTTTACATCAACATGTACCTTCAACATCTACTTCATCTTCGACATTCGACATCGACCTCGATAATACTGTAAGCCCATGGCTAACATCCCTTCCGATAAAACTAAGGTCAGCATAACGTTTTATAAAATGGTTCCCGATATCCAAACAGACATCTGTAGACACTAGCTACCTCAGATAATACTTGAATTCTTCTGAAAACTTCAGCAAAAATATTAATGTTTCTTTCTACACTTCGTTACATTGTTGTTTTTATTGATTTTCTGCATCGTCCTTGTTTAAGATTTTATTACAAGACGACTATAAGATGTGAGAGAACGAAAGTGGTTCCCATTCCGGCTAGTCGTGTCACAATCGAAATCCCTAATCTAGACAGGTCAACCTGTGCACACCGAGTTGTAGACCCAGAGACTCTTAATGGCCATCGGTTGACCCAAAGACGTCAAATTACATTGGTGAAGTGACCAAGCTACTGATTAGATAACCGAAACGCTGCTTCGACTGTATGAACCATTGATCTTTGCAATTCAGAACATTTACCTTTAACCCCTTCCTACGCTAGACGTACATAGTAAAGGGGGATTACCAAAATTTCCGCTCCATCCCCTCTCGATATTGTGGCTATATTAATGTATAAATTTAAACATTTTTAGTTACGTTTAACTTTCGATATTGCTTGCTTTCACTATTATCACGCCAGAGTCGGAAGTTTCGTTATGTCAACTTCTTGAAACCAAAAACTGCTGGAATGTCTGCAATGTGAATTCGCTTCTGTATTTTTATAATATTTCGATAACAATTGGTCAACCCTGAACTCTGACTTTCGTTGTGTACCATAAGAGGTAAAATGTCGTTTGTTGTAGTGAACACAAAATTGTCGAGATCTGGTATCATGAATCGCATGTGTACCAAAGGCAGACAAGCGCCCGTGTAATTTGTCGTGACTTTTTGATCCTTTGAGATCCCATAGAACTAAATGGGACGGAAACACAAGGGCAAAAGCTTCCCAGATATCTATGGTTCTTTGTGACTTGTACTCAAGAGCAAACGGGAGAATGTTGAAAAGAGAAAGACAGAAAGAAAGAGAGTGCGAGAGAAAAAGAGAGGGAGAGAGAGAGAGAAAGAGGGAGAGAGAAAGAGAGAAAGAGAGGGAGAGAGAGAGAGTTGGTTTTTCAAGTTCTGCGCCCTTACGAGTTTCCATGGCTCGATGCGCCTTCTGGCAAGAAGACATCGGGAGGAAAGAAAGTGACATAAAAAGTGCGAGGATAAGGCCAACACTTGGATCGCTCCCATGAAAAAGTCGGCTGCGGCTTAGAAAAGAAGACTTTCTTTCAACACAAACACCTCCTTTCACAGACACACCTCTTTCAGCCCATACATACATAGTTATAGAAAGGAACCATCCGATCGCACACCCTTGCAGACCTCGTCGACTATTTTTTTTCTGTCGTTTCGATTCACTGGCTTTCCAAATGAGTACTCTCTTTTCATTCGATTGCAACTCTACAATCCTTTATACGCTACTGCGCTATCCCCGCTGAAATATGTTACGTAGCTGAAGTACATGGTGGAAGGGAGGAATAGATAGCGTAGGTACATGTTGTCGCCAAACGAGCTTTCGAGCTTGTTGCTTGACGAGCACAAACGATGCGCGATAAGGAGAACATGTAAAATAAAAGCAGTTAAGATGACACTGATTAACAGCAGCAACAGGATAAGACACCCTTAACTAGGTCTCCTATATCCTGAAGGGCTCGTTCTTGGGTTGCTCACAACTAAGCGAACCGTCGAATAAATCATTTTTTTTTCAGATTAAATTACGCATCAAACTGAAAGATTTTCACCCTCCAACTAAAAACATTATTCTGTTTTTTTTTTAAATACAGAACAGACATTTGCTTAATTAACGATAATAATTTTACAGTGGTTCTTAAACGCTAAACGGAGAAAAAAATGACTTGGATCAATGGAACTGTTCATTTACAGATAGCCAATGAAAGGCTAACATATTTTATTATTCCAAGTATTCTTCGGTTCGATGGAATAAATTATTCTTAAAATAACGTAGTATACTATTTTTTAAATAAATAATTAGTTGGGCGGAGTCATTTTTTTTCAGTGTATCTACTTATAGCGAATTATTTTTGGATTCAAAAGTCACAGATACTGACGGCGGCGTTGATATACAACCTGATATACGATACAAATTGTAATTACGATCTGTTTCGGAGACTTCACAATTCAGCCTCTGATTATATTGAATAGAGCGTCACCAGAATCGTTGTCTCTAAAATATCCAGCAACTGACAAAGTTTCATTAACGTTAAAATTAGCTTTATTTCATTGTCCATTGGGCTATTACACAATATGTTCGGTTCGTTTGAGTTACGTGTAGAATTACGAGAGTTCGGATTTTGACGCAATTACATTTCCGGACAGAGAGGTGATATCAAGCACATAACATGAAACTGTAATTTCGCACTTCTCGTTAAATGAGGATGAAAAGGCACTAGAGCTGACTCTTCACCAGCACATACGTAGAGAATTTCGGTCTAACCCTGGCTAGTGTAGAAGGCAATCCCACCATCAGATATTTTTCCACATAGCTTTGATAAATTCTAATATACCGGATTTTATTGTAATTCAATAATTAATTCAACTGCCTTGACAAAAATAACCGTTGGAACTTATTTTCAGAAACTCTCGATTTTAGAAAAAAATAATATGAAAATTAACGCGGCCTTGAAAATGAACGTTAAAGCAGTGAAATTGAGAATGGTTGCAAATCCCTAATAACCGAATGAGGGGGGGGGCACAAAAGTGGGAACGCCTGTAAATACTTTAAATAGAACCGACACTGGTAGATGGGTGGTCGGGGTTCGACTCCGGCGGTACTTCGAGTTGAGCAGCGTTGTACATGGCTGATACTCAGAGCGGTGACCGCTTAGTCGTGCACCGGCTGGCTCATCAACCAGTGTGCGAAAGGCCAATACTCCTGAGACCTTATTGTAAATACTTGCGCAAAAATCTATTCACCAGAGAACCAGAAGAATATGGGGCTGTCTATACCGGTACGGGCTTTTCAGAGTTTCCCCCTACCATCGGCAAATGCTGTAAGTGTAGCCTAAGGCAGCTATCGACACAACGGATATTAGGTTAGATCAGCGAAGTGTGGGTAGTGATAAGAAAGAGTTCGATTAGGAAAGGTTATACGTAAAAACCCGCAAAGGTATACGTTGGAACTCAGGAAATATAAATACTTCAAATGGCATATGCATATATACATATATCGCTTAGTTAGAAAAATGAGTAACACTACTTTCCCATTTTTTGCTGCCCAAATATTCGATTTCTGAGTATTTGATGCACGTAATTTGACATGGATTCTTATAGCCATAATAAACGCATTCTAAAACAATAATCCCATGCATCCCATCCCGTTCCCATTTACAGCAAAATGCCCCATCGTGTTGAAATTGGCATCATTTAAATGCAATGAGAATTCTTCAAAATTTGTTCATTTAATTATTTTTCATATTGTCCCTACTGTTATCTTGCATATTCAGGCTCAAGTTCTCCAATCAGGCTCCTAAAAACTTTTTCTATTATTTCAGGAGCCTAAAACAGTTGAAAAAAAAAATTCCCCTATAAAAAAAAGGTTATTTTCTTCAAACGATGCAAGCTTCTCCATGATGTAGCTGTACCACGAGCAGTTTGTATACGCGGCAATGTCAAGCCATTCAGTTGTCCAATATTGTGTAAATGAACGAATGTTTCGCGAAACAAAGTATTTGTCTCCGTGGACCGCAAAGGCCAACTTACAAAGCTCCTTTCGCCTCAAATGCGATATCCTCCCCCGCTTGGCGCATCCGAAACACAGATGGATAATTACAAGAGAATATATTCCCCGTGCATGGACGGTTTAGATGCCCACGAAGTACGGAATCGTAACGAGGTGCGATAACTCTTCCGAGCAATGAAACGACGGAGCTATCCGCGTGGATTATTGTAATTCGCGGAGGGCACGGGCCCATGGCAAACTCTAACCTACCGTTTAACACGTGTAACACGCCGGGTTCGTTTTTCCAGAGGTGCACAAACGACGCAGCATTCGTATTCCGTCTTCGCTTTGCGCCAAGTCGTCTAGAAACACACTGTAATATATTCGTGGGCGTTATTTCCGAGTACACCAGGTCCACGGTATATGAGCGTCGTAAATTTTCAATTCATTCGCCCAGAACCCGGGCGTTTTATCTGAATGTGAGCATGAAAAAGAGCAGCAGGCGAGGTATAATATTTTCGGTGAAACGAGAACGAGAGAACGTCGCTCGTACGTCGAAGCTCCGTTATCGATACAATCCCTGTGGAAAATGGGTATACACAATGAACATGTACACATATCTCAAAAGTAGAAGTACAAATATTATCTCAAGTTCTCTCTCTCTCTCTCTCCCTGTCTCTCGCTCTCTTTCATCGCTGAAATTCGATTTTCATAATAAACCATTTGCACGGTGCAAACAAATAGCAGCAACTACGGAACAATATTAAATTGCATCAAAGCCTCATCTGAGTACCGAGATTTTCGCGTGTCGTACACGCGATACATAACACAAATTATCGTTGCACAACGGCACGCACGTGCCCGCAACCGGAACCCCCGGGCGATGCGAAATCATGACGTATAAGTGTGTACACGGATGAGAGAACTGAATCAATTCGGTCGCAAATCCACGGATTCGCGATATGTAATGACGATACCTTGATTAACCAATTGGCGAATAGCCCATACACAATTTCCTCATCCCATAAATATCTGATTACAATTTGCTATTCGTACGAAATATATACTCGTTTGTCTATAACGTGATTGTTCTTTGCTTTTATATATATATATATATATATATATATATATATATATATATATAGAACTCATATATTCGTGTTCGTATGTACAGCACGTAGCAAGTACCTACGAGCTTTTCCACGTCAATCGAGGCATTTTAGGATAGATCAGTTTTACGAGTTCTCCATTCGCACAATTCTTGCCACGGATGTAACAATATTTATAGGTGGGCGCAAATCTAGCATCCCGTGGGACTTAACGTTGCTCGAATTTCACATTTATTTGTACGAGATTACAATGAGGGAGAATCGGACTGGCGAAACAGCAGACGTTAAGAGTTGTCGTAACAGAAGGGACTGCTTCGAAGACCCGAGCCAAGGCTCTACAAAGAGTCCACGGAGTTCCAGTCGACTCCGTTGAGCGGTTGAGATTAGGCTCCTCTGACAACAATGAAAGCGATCCATATGAACATTTTTTTATCAGCCGCATTATTGCCCGATGTACGTTATAAATAGCCATACCCTTCTGTCTATTTATTGCGAAGCCTATAATCAGCACATTTTATTTCCTGGTACATAATGAGGAAAGAGGCAGAACTCGTGAAATCTCAAACACGTCGTGACAAAAACAGAAATTTAGCCGTTGCCATGTGCGGATTCTCGAAGTATTGCACGGGGAAAGGACGTTACGCCGACTGTGCGACAATTACCATCCATTACTTTGATGTGGGCAAATTCGTATAACTGATTGGTATTCGGCTGGCGTACCGCGTCCAAGGGACCTAATATGGTTATGCACAGTCACGCACACACGTAGCCTACTTGCGGTTCTGCCATATCGGGCGAAAAGCACAACGACAAAGACTGATCGATAACTGAAAGGAATTAAAGAGAACGAGGCGAAGCGAAATGTGTGGTTCAGCAAAGGGTGTGTACACGCAATGCGGTTATAGATTTGGCGGGTAACGCTTTCTCTCATCCTCCGCGTGCTCCGACGGAGTTAGGATCGTTGTCTACCACGAACGGATCACTGGCTCCAGCAGCGGGAACATGTCAAACGTATATGGAAATACGCTATACCGTATGTCACGTCCCTCAAAATTTCAACACTCCGCAGTCAAAGGGATCCAACGTAATTATCTTCGAGTCTGAAATCGCACTGTTGTCGCCCTTTTGCTCGCGAGGCTTTCTTGCACACGTATACGGTAGTGCACTCGCGTGTACATCCCCCCGTGCACACCACATGAGTACACAGACATACATTATGGATAGCCGAGAGATATACGTAGCTATAAGCAACCCCCGAGCGTGCATATACCCACAGTTGATCAACGGAATATCCTGAATACACAATGGATTAGAACAATTAAAAATTCGATCAGTATTGTACCAGGGCGGAAAATTGACCAGCCACGAGAGAGAATATAGCGAACTAGGTCATGAAAGAATCAATAGAGGAATACTTGAAATTTTTCGTTGAAGAACTTTTTTACGTGAGCAGGTCCCGAGATGGAAGAATAATTTCTTAAGAAACCCCGGACAAAACGCGACAACTTTTGGACCGTTGTAACGGGCTGTCAGTATGAGAGAAGGGTTGGGAAACCTATTCTTGAAGTGGATATAGAATCTCGCCCATTTACATATCCGAACTATAACCGATGGAAAAGTTTCCACGAAGTATTCGAGACGTTATCCATTGCGCAAAAGGCCGAGAAAAATGTCATCGTGAATAGAGAATTGTCGGAAAGTCGACGCAGAGGCCTGCTCAGTAGTCTACAAATTTTTCCTCTTATCACGCGACGAAATCACTGGTCATCCTCCACGCATAAATAAATATCTCGAAATAGAGGATAAATATTACTCGCTAGCTTCCATCTTCATCGAAAGCGATGCAATCTCATGCAGCCACCGTTCAATCGGTTGTTCCATTCGTGGTCTTTGTTCCAGATGCTTCCAAAAAGTCTTTATGAAATTCCGATATGTTCGTATATTTTTTTATATCCGAAATATACCGAGGTTCTATTTGCACAATAGGGGAGAGTCTCCCCTACTCAACGCCTGGATGGATAATGATTCATAGTCAAAGTAGAATGTCTATCCATCGTACTGAATACACCAGTATAAGTAAAAAAGCACCACTCGACGATTGAGCAAAAAAGGAGATTTCGGCCAAAAAGTTTTTGGCCAAAATCTGCTCTTTTTCAAACAGCAGATTTGCTGGGAAAGCTTTTTCAAACCCATTTGACATTCGAAAACTCTGTTTCATCGTTCAATTGGGCCCAAACCAATGGCTAATTAAAAAATTAAAAATGATGCGTTATTTACAAAAACTGATTAATTCAATAATAATTGTATCGTTGCGAGCAATCGAAATCAAATGTAATCCAGATCGCTAATACTCCGGTAAAGGTACAGGTATTATTTATGTCATGTAATATAACTATAATAGACTTCTATTCACTGTCAATTAGGAATCAATCGTGAAATTGAATCGGAATCGCTAATGCTCGGTGAAAAGCCATTCTCCAATAAATCATCGCTGGAAATTACGCGTCCTCACTACCAATACCCGCTGTATCGATTTATACGTCAATCTCAAACGAATTGAAATTGATGCGCGTGTACTGAAATTTCTTCATGATCACGTTTATCTCGCGTTTTTGTCGCTACCACATCCACCCATTTTCCTCTGTATGACTTCAAACAGAGTTGGTGCTTCACACGAGACACACCGATGTATTAGCACTCGGACACGAGCTAGGACGTTCCACACCGACCGCATAGTACGAGAACTACGAAAGCCGTTAACGGCAAAAGACCCTCTATCACTCGCTGATTTCGCAAGTGTTGTCTTCCCCAGCTTTAGTTTGCAATAGTGGCACGTTCGTTTTTCCACGTGGCTAGCCGTGAGGTCACCCGAGCCAGACCAAATCTACGGAGAATGCTGTGTGTAGCTTTTTCCTGACACTTCGAAATAAAAGTTTTGCCGATAATTCTTCGAGCAAAGCCGCATTGGGGTGGCGCGAAGTCGCTTTCTCGCGGCGTTGCACGTTCTCGAAGTATGTTCTTCTTCCATTGGCTCTTCTTTACGACCACGTTTCATTCCCAACCTCGTCCTCTCGTGCCTCTTGTTTCTCGCCAGAACTCTCACGGAACTTAACAAATCGCTCGTACCAGCGAGATGGGCACCACGAAATCCGTTCACAATTTTACGAAAACATTTGTCGAAAGATTCTAGGGAGCATACAGCGAATATATTTTCCTAGATGTCTAGGAAATCCTAGATCCTAGGCTTGATGTCCTCAACCTAGCCAACTGATTTGTAAGTGGATGAAGGATATCTCAATCGCAAGTATCGTTACAAACGAACAACCACTTGTGACCACGAGTTTTCAGCGGAAATGGCAATATTTCCATCTACCCGGAAACAGTATCGAAATGGAAACCAATTTTTTTGCGACTCAAGGAAAATAAACAAGTGATGCAAAAGATTGGAACGAAAAAGTGAGTCGAATAGAGTCCTTAGAACGAGGGTGTGGAAGCATGTTGGTCGGTCGGTATAATTGGCGGTAACTCTGCCTCAGCGTGGCTATCGCGAGTATAAATCTTCTTTAATCACCGAAATAGTGGCTCGGCTAAAACCCCCGCTCTCCACTTCCCGTCTCAACTGGGGTTGCGCTCGGTGAAGCTTTGCCGAGTATAGCGTATCAACTACCACTATAAACGAAAAGGGCGCAATTCATATCGTTATGCGAATTACATCCCTCGAGTTACGTCCTTTCGATCGCTCTCGCCCAATACACATACACGTATAAATAAATATACACCCACACACATATATATATATATAGAAATAGATATACATATTCACATGGGCTGCTTTCACCGGCTCATAGTCCATACAAGAGGCGTATCGTAGATCGTGCAGCTGCATCGTGTCGTGCCCTGGGCATGTACGCTAGGGTTGGGTATTTTTTATGGACGTTTTTTTTTGAAAATCGGTTTTCATCGACTCATACTCTGGACCAGCTGTTCGAATCTCTGGATCGTCCAGGCAGAACCCCCCGTGGGTCTATACGGTACGCGTATCAGTCCTTCTGTATCTATCGAGCGCTTCCATGCCCTTCTCCACGTCATTTGTGTTCGTGATTCTCCCGTAAATTATTCGCTGTAATTGGGTTCGCCGGGCGCATAAAATTCACGGAGCAATATCGCCCCTGGTCTCCAATCTCGCAGCCGACAGCCTCTCTTATGCAACTTTGGATAAAACACCATATACGATGCCCATATCCATAAAATGACCGTGTTATATGCGTTTGAGTGGTGCTCGGATAGAAGGGGTACTATTCCGCGATGGTGGTTCGTATCATTTCGAATGCATATGTATACGTATGCGCGTGTTGGTGTCAAACAATCGAGACGAGGAACAAACCGTATCGATGCGCATTTGCGCTTCGTAAACGTTTTATGTTGTCATCGCAGAAACGCGCCATGTAAATCAACGTTGCACGACCACGGGGATGGTCAGGCATAGTACACGCGATATTCACTATTTGCCAATATCACCAGGTATGGAAAAGTTTACGTTCTTGTGGCTACGACATTTCGTATGTTAAGGCACATTCGCCGTTCCGCATGATGCCAGATATCGGTTTCTCATTCATGCCACTGGATTTTTACCTCCGTACTGATCCGCGTCCACATTAGAAAGGCCAATGACAACAATGGGGAATTTTGGCAGCGTCAAGGTCTTACGATAATACATACGCTAGTTTTCGTCCTAATTGGGGAAGCTTCAGTTTTGTGAAAAAGCACAAATGTTACGGAGATTTTCGAATTCTTCCGTTTGATATATTCAATAATAGCTGTAAGAATCGCATATCGGAACTTCATTTCGACTCATGCCTTTGGCAGTCTCAAAGCTCTCGCCGGATTTGTAATTGAACTCAACTCAAGATTGGCAGTATTATCGAAAACCTCCTTTGAATATAATTATCGAAGAGTAAAGAATTTTGGCGTTCCTGATTCCACAACGAGGATCTAGGTAATATTGCTTTGTCGCTTCAAGGAAGCTTCTCAAAAGTTAGCTGGCTGTTCGAGCACTTGCAGGAATTTATGTGCATGTATATATATATATATATATATATATATATATATATATATATATAAATGAGTGCATGCATGCATGAAACAGCAAAAGCAATTTCAGAAGCACCTGATTCGGTACCTCTCAAAGCACAGAGCACATTTGATTTCTTTGAGGTCACGGTCTATAGTCTCCTTCCGCGTCATTCAAAGTTTTCGTTCCCCAGTCATCGGGACCTCGAGAGCTCGTCGCTTTTTATCAACTAGCTCGTTTCCTCGTATTTCTTTTGTATCCCACGACACAAAGTAGAAAAGCGCGGAAAATCCCCGCTCGTACGACTGAAAATTCCCCTATTTCATTTCCCGAGAGGTTCTTTTCATGCTCCATATTTTCTTGGCGAATGGAAACTTCTACCAAAGGGCGCAGGTTGCCAGTGTCCCTAAAAATAAATTTGTTGGTGCATTCGGCAGATCTGTAGGAAAGCATATATCAAAACTATTCGTGTCGTTATGAAAAAAAAAACCGATTACGAATTCACAATGTACCAAACCAGATTGGCTACTCGTACGAACCAAACTCACTGCTTGATAATTTCAACTAACCGTATAAAAATCGTATCACGGTTCGAATCAGTGAAATGCAAAATCGATTCAACGGACGTGGGTTCAACAGTTTAACGCTTGAACGAAGCGAATGTTAATCATACTCGTAATATTTGTAACGGCAAATGCAAATTATATTTTGTGTTTTATATTGTGTGGGAGAAACGATCAACCGGTATCGGACAATCGCAGCTTATTACAGTATACATCCTCTCGGTGGGTATATTTAAAAAATATTATATTACAAAATGTACCATTCGTCCGTGATATTTGTTTTTAATTTTATTCACAAATTTGATTTGCCGGTGCATTTAATAAACGTTGATGTCATGCATGCATCCATTATCAGGCAGATTCTTCAAAATCATCCACAATTATGTAATTGAGAAAGGGGGCGTCGACAAATTACGTAACACAATTTGGGGGGAGGGAGGGAGTCTGGCCAGGCGTTACGATCCTACATACGTAGGGGGAGAAGGAGACCAAGGTATGCGTTACGTCACAATTTTAGGACTGCCAGAAATAGCAAAATTTCTGCATGTTCAAGTTTTTAATTTAAAACTCGGGCGCAATTTTACCGTGGAAAGTTGACAGCTTTCTCCACTTTCCCCAAGAAAAAATTTAAAAACATTTTTTTTTGTTGTTTATAATTCTTGAAAGTGCATATATTCAAAAATATTTTGACAAAATTTTAAGTCACCAGTCCGAAAATTGACATAGTTAAAGTCACTTTAGTGAGAACAAGTAGCGCGACCCGTTAGAAGCCTCAATCCCTACAGGTGGGGCATCGTTCACAATAGATGAAGTGCAGGGTCTTATTATTTGTTAAATATAATGAAGATGAAGAACCGTCATATCGCCCGCGACTAGATGCTTCAATGTAAGTATCAATATTCTAGAAAAAAAAACATAATTTTATATGAAGAAAAACGGAACAAAAACTTTGGACGCGTTTTTCTTGAACCAACTTTTTTCGACCTTGTCCCAGCGAAGACTCAAAAACTTATCAACCGATTTTTAATTTTTTGGAAATTTTGGTAATTACCATGTTTAAAGACTGCTTGAATAAAAAAAGGGCCTTGAAAATAGAAAGAAATGTGTAAACCGTCGCCATTTTGAAAAAAAAACCAAAATAAAAAAACGGCTACGCATAACGATAGTTACATTTGATAATTATCGAAAAAATGTTGACTTTTTATTTACAGATGACCTTTCATTTAGATATCGATGGGACAATGAAGAGAAAATTTTTGTTTTCGTCGTCAAATCGAGGCATATATCTCGGTTAATTTTAAAGATTTTTTCATGAAAATTTGTATAAAACTAGTTGAATATATTCTTAATACAATTACCATAAGCCCAAGACGCAACGATAGAAGTCACAGAAGGTGTGGCCACCGCCAAAGCCGATTTCGATTCTGATTTGCCTCTGATAGAATGCGTGAAAGAATGGAACAAAAATCAAAGTTGAATAAAAATAAGTTTGTTTATTAAAAAATGAATTATTATTGGAAACCAAAAAAACTTTCATTCCTGAATATAAGCCCAAAACTCTTTACAACGCACCCATTACGTAACGGAATAGAGGCGGGGGGGGGGGCGGCGCAGCGTTACGGTCTTGGTACGTGAGGGAAGGGGGAGGCGAAAATGAGGGACTTTGGCGTTGCGTAATTTATGAACGCCCCCAAAATAGTCGATCACTTTCGAGCCTACTCCGCTCTTTCCCTTATTCTACTTTGATAAAATCAGGCTATACTATACATTTATTCCAACCTATTTGCGTTTGTTTGCATTAGCGGGTGCCGAACAGATAGAGAATTCTGCAAAATGTTCATAATACATTTAATATTTCCTTATTAAGGCGTCTTCCCATCTTATCGCGTCAAAGTATCCTCGTCGAGTTAACTACCTCAGAGGCTCCGAGCTTAATACAAAATACAACATCAGCAGTAAAAACTTCAAAGTCTTTGCAAGTAAAATAATGGAGATTTATAAAGTAAGTTTACCATCAATAAACCTTGCCCAAAGAGTAAATAATTATTTCATAGAGGATGCGTTTTTCCCCTATTGAACGCTTCACGTTTTTCTTTTTTACCTGTTTACCATTAATTATTTATTTTATTTGAAGCCGGTCCATTTAGCCAATCGAATTTTCATTACTGGATAGAAAATATGATGTAGCCAAAAATTTGCTTTGGCTTTCGTCAAAAATTAATTCATGCTTACCTCGGCGTCGAAACAACCACCGACACTCAGATTTGGACAACAATATTTCGTTTGATACAGGCAAGTTCGATCGGTAAAATACGCACTCGTGTCAGAATGTGTGTTCGAAAGCTTGAGGCTCATGGGTCACGATTAAAAATGGAAGCGCTATAGAGAACGCTTCGTTGGACTTAAATCGATAAAAGCGACGCTTTTAAGCCTTTAATGAAAACTGCTAAAGCTCTTCCATATGGCTAGAATCGGTTTACCGGATCAAATAACAACGGCGTCCAACCCGTTACCCATTTATTCCAAATGGGTTGAATCAGCTGAATTGACAGGATTTATACGGAGAGCATCGATTTTTGTTCCCTCGGAACATGCAAATATATATCTAAATATGAGAGCTCGCTCATTTGTTAAAGGCAGATGTTGGCACAGATTTTTTGAATGTTATGAAAGATATAAATTAATGTATAGCTTTAGAGCGGTCGTAAAAATATCTATTAAGAAAAAACCACCCAAAATGGTAGCCCGGCGGTTACTGCAATTATTATTGTTTTGGAGAAGGGCAGATACAATTTGATTACTTCATTCGGTATTTTTGCTTATCAGACAGTTCACGCTACATTATATCATGCGACGCTACCGTATATATGTGCATATACCTTCAGAGCCGTCTGAATTAAACATGTAATAGAGCAAATTGCAACGCGACGAGAGCTCAGGTCGTTATATTGTGTGTGACGGGTATGTGATAGGTCGTGGCCCTTGCACACCTTGCCTCAAACAAGGGCCTGTCGTCGGTTAATTAAGACGACTGGGTTATCTCAAGGCAAATCAGACGCAGCTCTCAGGCAAAGCCAAGCTTCTTCAGTGGTGAAAGTATGCAAAAGAGGTAGCGTAAGGGGGCTCAGGCTCGGCTGAGGATGTTGGTAGTTGAATGTGTTAGGCGAGTACCTAGGATGATTTCTCACTAGCTGAAAATGCAATAAGAGAGTGCATTGTTCAGTCAGTAAATGAAAAAAGTCTGGTTGCAAAGAATGAAAACAGCCGCTTTATCAGCAACAGTTTCCATCGGTAGAGGATATGATTTTTGACATCATCAGTTACGACTGGTGTTCTACGCTATTGTGGCGCTGAAAGCCGCAAATAAAAACGCTTTATACAGGCAAAAGGAATTTCATAAGCAGAAAAAAAAGATGCAAGAAATTGAGGAGATCGTGCGACAAACGAGTCACAATGGCCCGACGATGTTGTCTCAGATTGAAGATTCTACGCGAGCTATGTTATGGAGCTTTTTCGAAACGTACACGTTTGCCGTGTACGATTTTATACCTCAGGTCTTCAGCGCAGCGCACCCTTTGCTCTTTCATTCCTCCTACGACTCTGTATCGCGCTTAGGTGCTTGCTTGAGAGACCAGTTGAAGAATGTGCACTCAGTGTGATTGGTGCGCGCCAGAGCGTTCTGGCTATAAATATACATATGTATGTATATAAACTGTGCGTGTGTGTTCCTCTGGTGCTGTCACGGGAACCTGCAAGCATTTCTCCCAGCGCTCTGTTGTCTCTCACCTTCTCCATCTCTCGCTCTTCCGTTCGCCCCCACATTCTCGTAGCCTGCCTCGTTGCACATATATCCGAATAGACTATAGTGGTAAAAGTGTCAAAATACATAGAAGAGACCGCTGTAGTGGATGTACCGTGTAGACCGTCGCTGCGGTTCACGCTCACACCTCAGGTATACCCTCATTTCCATTCTCGCTCGCTCTGCTGTGACATGATTGAACTACCCTCTTGTCTGGCCCACATTTGCGGAGACGACGACGACGATGACGACGGGCGTGTACTTCCAGCAGTTCCCCTCTCAGGCTTCAACCACTTTGCGGCTCGTGTCGACGATAGAGCACGCCTAATAGTGCACTATACCCAACCTCTAGTATCCACCTCAAGCTGCGAGTGTTTCCGGCTCGACTTCCGCCAACGCGCTCTATACATCTTAATTTTACCCTTCGCGAAATATACATCGTACTACTTATCGCGAGCGACTTGATCGATCGATCGGCATCTCGTTTGCTCCGTAATAGAGCTATTCGCGCCAGATGAGATACTAGAACGCAGAAAACATACTCAGGTGGCCGGCAGGTATACCGGGATGTTAAAAAAAAACACGCTTATTTTCTTGAAACTAAAATAACGTCTATTCATGGTCCATTTTTGAGTTGGATGCTTCACGAGGCTCGTCCTAGTTTCACGAACATTGTGTCAAAGAACCGACGGAATTCTTTGTTTCTGCACGAACAGACCTGTTCCATATTTCGAAGTGAACTTGTGTTGGGCAAAGGGCATTACGTCTAACATGCACGCTTCTACTATCCGAAACATTCGGGTATGAATTTTCATGATTTGCAACTTAAACGTAGAGTTTCCACGGAGAATGACTTACGCCAGCCACATCAATGGCTTACGAAAGTACAATCTGTTTGACACGAGAATGTACGGCAAAACTCAAAAACTATTTGGGAGAAGGGATTGAAAAAAAATACAAAAACACTATATGATATAAACCGTCATGCTTTATTATTAATAAGTTGTCCAGTTGCCTCCACTATTAATAACCACCTGGCATCTCCAAGGCATACTTTCCACTAATTTCATGGCATCATCTGGTAACAAAGAACTCCATATAAGACGAACCTTTCGGAATAATTGCCTGACGTTCCAAATCTTTAGTATCCATTGGTGTGGGTGGACCGGGTTTAATTGATGGGAGAACGTGCCCAAAAAGAAGCGACGTCCGAAAAAATTACGTTATTCCCCATCGCAATCCAAACTTTCTTTCGCCTCAGCGACAACTGACGCTTTCTATACAAAGCATCTTGGTGGAAGGGTCCCGCGACTTGCCCTCATTCGAATCTACCCTCAAACGGTTTTCCGGAAAAAATGTTGCCATACACGCTTTTGTCGAACAGGCTGTATATCGTTGATTACGAGTGGGTATGTAAGAAGGAATAAATAACTATATGATGAGGCTTCACCGAATGGTTAATTTTTTATTTCTGCATATTCATAATATTGGTTAGAAAAATGTTCGTCATTTATTCGTAATACTATTCGAGCGTATTCAAAGATTGAATACTCGCCACTAAGTTTCCTGTGGAGTTGCGCGTATCAAATTGGCTCGGCTTATGTTGATCTGTGAGGTCAAAAAATCTCTTCCTCGGAGGAAAGTATAACCGACGCGGCTCCAGGCAAATTGAGAACCGTTGTGTCCATGTTGACACCGGACGGGATTCCCGAATGTGTGCTCGAGGCATAAACGAACAACTGTTCAGGGATGTTCATCCAAGTTCTGGCGTCAACGACCACAGTCGATTCGGAAAAGTTAATTAGCAGAGCGACGAGGCCAACTGCGGGCTCTCTGCGGACGACCCCCAGGACTTCCTCATCGATAAGAATGACTTCCATGCTACCAGTCTTCATGAGAGGTTGCTTCTTCAATTTGACAAGTTTCACGAACACGGAGTAATGTGAAATCGGTGTAGCTTTCTGCACTGCCAAGTTGAGGGACTTGTAGTTCGGATTAACGGGAAGCCAGGTCTTGTTGCTGGTGGAGAAACCCGCGCTCACAGTCATATCCCACTGGAACGGAGTTCTCTCGGGATCACGAGATTTCAGGTTATATCTCGCAGGACCTGCGTTGCAACCGGCAAGGTCGAACGTGTCGTTGTACGACAGCCACGTGTCTTCCATTCCAATTTCGTCGCCATTGTAGATGAGACCCACACCAGGAAGGAGCGCGACAAGCATGGAGAGCTGATCGGCCCGCTTGGAACTAAATCTTGCGGCGACCCGATGGTTGTCATTGGTACCGACCACCCAATTGGCTGAGTGTCCTTTCGGCATCGCGTTCATCCACCGGTCGATCAAAAGCTTGAAATCGAATGTACGCGAGTTATTGTTCAAATGGGATACGAACATGAAATTGAGAGGTGCATCGGAGCCAGCCTCAAAGTACTGCATCGCCAGAGGAAGAGATGTGGTAGCAGCAGTGAGAAGCATTTTCGGTTCACCCTTGCTGGCTTTTTTCGAGTGAGCGTCGATCAGTTTGCGCCAAGATTTCAGCATGAGATAGGTATCATTGAGGTCCTTCGTGTATATGTGATCTAGAGTATCGTAGTTATCTGACGGGAGCCCGTGCCCAATTAGCTCAGGCTCATCCAAGAGACCAGGATCCTCGAACAACTTGTCGATGTCATTGATGCAAAAACCATCGACCCCGTTATCCAGCCAAAACGTTAGTACCTTCTGCATCTCAAGATCGAGGGCGGCGCTGCGATAGTTCAAGTCCGGCTGACCAACAGCAAACTGATGGTAATAGTACTGACCTCTCACTGGATTCCATTCCCAAGCAGATCCTCCATGCACGCTCAACCAGTTGTTCGGTGGCTCCTTTGTGCCGTTTACCAATTTAGCGTCTTGCCATATGTAGTAATCGTCGTAGGGCTCGATCTTCTGAATACTCTTCTGAAACCACGGATGCAGGTCCGAACTGTGATTCGGGACAAAGTCCAATAGTACTTTGAGCCCGAGTGACTTGGCTTCCGCAGTTAGATTCGCGAAGTCACTCAAATTGCCGTAAACCTGATCTACTTCGGTGTAGTTCGCGATGTCATCACTAAAATCGCCCATGGGCCTCGTGTAGATGGGCGAAATTAGCAATGCGCTTACGTTCAGATCGACCAAGTATTCGAGTTTGCTGGTAATACCGTTCAAATCGCCAATACCGTCACCATTGCTATCCTTGAAACTTTTCGTATATATTTGATATATGAAACTATCTTTCCACCATTCTTTCGGCTCTTTACTGGCTCCATCGACACCCAGAATCGCAAGCCCAATCAGACATAGTGATATTCCATGTGACATCATGTCGAATACTGTATTCCTTTCGAGCTATGGCGTCTCCATTTATACCCGTCGGAAACGCTTTATAAAAAGCTCGAGAATCTGAAACAAACAAACTGTCACCTCGCAATTTGTTGTTTATTAGTGGGACAACACTCCGAAACCGGCCTTCGACGTAAGTAGGTATACATTATGGTCGTTTGCCAGGTAACAATAAGAGTAGATAAGATATAGCAGTTATCGATTCTATGCTCTCGTAGCGAGTAAACATTCATTTTTAAGACCTCGGTACCATACCTTATTTACCATCTATTTTTCTTGTACTAAATGCAGAACAACAAAAAATTGATGGTAAATAAGTCCAAATAAATACATTCGAAGACACTATAAAAATTAATGAATATCCCTGAGTCATTAGTATCATCTATTTTTTTAATCACTCATTCTGAGATAACAATCGCATAATAATAGTACAATTAAAGAAAAATCCTAAGTAACTCAATTTCGTTTCAAAATTCACTAAATCTTGACAGCAAAGTTTACAGGTCAAACGCAAATTTTCCATAAAAAATTTGCTAGCCGAATACGGAATATAAAAAGTAATATTCTAAAAAGATGATATTAGGCTGCTAATGAAATATATTTTATAGAACAGCTTTGTAAATATCATATCGTATAAAACTACAGCATGTACCAGTGTGAGACAACAAATTGCTGATTCTCACAATTTGAGAGTCAAATTTGGTGGTACGAAAATCCATACGAGTACTCCCACTCACGTCAATTGAATAATCAAGATTGCTGAAGATTCGATTTTTATCGCTTAACACAGCTTCATTAGTCTCTGTGTCCCTCGATTGGCCTACCGTCATTGCTATGTGTATCAAAGCGGAACATCTAAAGAACCTCACCGATTTGCCAAGTACTGAGCTTGCACAAAAAATCTTACTCGAAAAATTTTCTCCACAAGGTTGCAAGAAATTCGAAATTCACTCGTTTCCATGAATCTCTTACTAATGACTTTTATATATATCGCTATGTACGGCTTTCTAAAAGACGCCGAAAAAATAAAAATAAAATGACACCTCTGCAGCTGATATTTCCACGAAGATTGAAGGATCGAAAGACGTCGGAAGAAATTAATGAAAAATCTTAGTGATTCGCTAGATAAGATATATTTTCAAGATCATGCAACAAAGCGAAATAAACTCCTTCCTATATTATTCCTAATAGATTCCTAAAAGACCAACGCGAAGAAACTACAATATAACTTACGCATTTAAGGGAGGAGAATGTAAGGAAGAAGAGGGAATTACATGATCATATTGTTTATTATTTATACATAAAACACTGCTCTGGTAGATGACAGTTTTTTTAGCCCCTTGAAGGATTCGTATTTCTAAGACAGAATTATGGAAGCAGCTCCCGGCAACTGAATTGCTGCGGTGTTAACAATAGTACCTGCAGAAATTTTCGAATCTACGCTAGCAACATCGACCGCCAATTGCTTCGGAATATTAGCCCAGGCGTTGGCATCAATCTGCACGGCCGATTCCGAAAAATTGATCAGAAGTACAACAGGTGAAGCCTGAGGCAGCCTTCGAACAACACCCAAAACGTTTTCAGTAACGAGAATGACTTCTGTTCTGCCTGTACTCATTATCGGTCGTTTCTTCAATGCCACAAGTTTCTTAAATACGGAGTAATGCGAGACTGCCTCCACTTTCTGGTTTGCAAGGTTGAGGGTTTTGTAGTTCGGATTAACAGGAAGCCAGGTTTTGTTACTTGTGGAGAAACCGGCGCTGACTGTGGCATCCCACTGATACGGAGTTCTCTCTGGATCGCGAGACGCCAAGTGATATCTGTTTGGTCCAGCAATACACCCAGCAGGATCAATCGTCTCACTGTACGATAGCCACATATCTTCCATGCCGATCTCGTCGCCATTGTAAATGATTCCGATACCTGGAAGCACGGCAGAAAGCATGGAGAGCTGATCGGCTCGCTTGATGCCAAATCGTGATGCCGCGCGATGATTGTCATGATTTCCTACCACCCAGTTGGGTAAGGAGCCTTCGGGCGTAGCGATCATCCAGCTGTCGATTTGACGTTTGAAATCAATAGCACGCGAATTATTGTTCAAATCGCTCATAAACATGAAATTCATAGGGGCGCTCGCACCGTAGAGATAGTATTTAACGACTAGAGGCAGTGTGGTGTACGCTTCGGTGAGAAGAATCTTCGCTCCGGTCTGAGCTTTCTTCGCATAAGCGTCCAGAAGTTCGCGCCATGATTGCACAACCAAATAAGTGGCGTTTTGGTCTATCGTGTAGATGTGGTTCAAGGTTTCCCAGTCGTCAGGGGGAAGGTTTGTTCCGGGCACTACTGGCTCGTCCAAATATCTCTCGTCCTCAAACATGAAGTTTATCGCATCAACGCGGAAGCCGTCGACGCCACGATCGAGCCAGAAAGTCAAAGCATCCTTCATTTCTCGATCGAGTGCCTTGCTATGATAGTTCAAATCGGGTTGACCAGTAACAAACTGGTGCAAGTAGTATTGACCTCTCTGAGCGTTCCATTCCCACGCGGATCCTCCAAATCGACTCAGCCAGTTGTTTGGTGGTTTCCTTGTTCCATTCACTATTTTTGCGTCTCGCCATATATAGTATTCGTCGTAGGGCTTTATCTTCTGGATACTTTTCTTGAACCAGGGATGCTCGTTGGAGCTGTGATTCGGTACAAAGTCCAAGAGTACCTTGAGTCCCAGAGATTTGGCTTTTGCCGTGAGTTTCGTGAAATCGTTCAGATTGCCGAAAGTTGGATCGATGTCCGTGAAGTTTGATATATCGTAGCCAAAATCGGCCATCGGGCTTGTATAAATCGGCGATATCCAGAGTGCACTCACGTTTAAATCAGCCAAATGTTCTAGCTTACTCGTGATACCGTTCAAGTCACCGACACCGTCTCCATTGCTGTCCTTGAAGCTTCTCGGGTAGATCTGATAGATGAATCCATCCGTCCACCACTCTTTCGCGTCTTTGTCAATCGCATCGATGAGAACGGCCCCGGAGGCCACGAAAAATACTACGAGCAACCTCGACAGCATATTTGCTACTATCGAAGACCACGGTCGCAATTGCTCATTTTATATCATGAAAAGTTTGCAATGACAAATCATCTGAGTAATCGATTCTGTAGATCAAAGTGGCTTCACTCGACTCGATGATAGGAGGTAAAAAAAATTATAAACGTTTCCAGCCCCCTCTTTGTGGAAAATTAAACTCCATCTCCGAACGTGTGTATCGCATTACAGAGATAACAACCAATAGATATGTTTCACGGTCACCATGAGAAAAAAATATTAATTTTTCCAGAAAAATAATGAGTATCTGCGATTTTCCCGATAAGTTTGAATGACAGATAATCTTCACTGCTTCAAGGCTTGTCGTGCATTTAGTAATAGTTGCATTATTTTCGTTTAGGTACGTATAATAATGTCCGCCAAATTAATAACGGTTATGTGGCAAATTCCACTCGATAGGTATAAAGGATCTAAGCTAGAGTAATATAATATTTTTCAATCTATAGCTATATGTTCTGCTTTAAATATGTGTAGATTAGTTTTACTATCAATAGTTCGTCTTTAGATTTGGGTTTTTAAGATTTTACTAATATTTTATGGTCATACACCATGGCGTGCAAAAGTTTCGGGCCACCCTATTTTTTTGAGTAAAGTGATAAAATTAACTTTGAACTCGTTAATTATTTCAAATTTTTAAGGGGAAAAAACCCTTTAGACACCCGAAAATGAGCCATTTATTGTACATTTTTTTGAGGGTAATGAAATAATCGCATCATTTTTAAATTTTAATGTGATTTTATTATAGGTTTAAAAAGCTCAAAAACATTTTTTTTGCAAAAGAAAATGGCGACGTTATAGCCTTTTCCCCCAGGCGTTTTTCCTGTGCCATAAAAAATGCTCAATTTTTCACATTTTTACTGTTCATCTGAAACAGAAAACAAAAATATTTTTTGATTATTGACATATGTAGGGGAAGGATAAAACTATAAAATTATTAAAAAGTAGAAAATTGAAAATTAATCAGACTTTTCAACCAAAAGTTCAAATTTTCGACCATTTTTCCGACAGTTTTTACCCCTAAAAAAATATTATCTACGCGATATCCTTTAAACTTTAGGTTTATCCTTCCGGTAATATCGTAGACAGAAACCACTCAAAATTTCAGCAAGATCGATCAATAACCTTTTGAGCTACAGTGTGAGCAGTTTTTGAAAATGTGGTTTCGAGATAACCGCGTTTAAAGTTTCAATACGATAAAACTATAAATTTTAGTGACTTACCGATCAATCAGCGATTCCAGGTCCATACACTAACCCTTTAACTTCCTCGAAAAGCTGATTTTCTTCCATTTGCTGCTGTTTTCAGGCTGTACGAGCTGCTTTTGTCGAGAAAAGGCTCATCCGGTTCTGCCTTTCTATCCATGCCTCGCCGGAGTTTTTGCCGAAAACTCTGGCGTATGTCCCTACAATTATGACCAACGCATTCATAATTCTTAGAATGGAGGAATAGCCTTTATTAAACACCCAAGCAGCAATGTAGGCCGCGATTTCAACGATTTTGAGCCCAGAATGGAAGGGTTTTGGAGTCCTACGTCCTTCAAATAAAATGTGATGGTATTTTTGCTTGAAATATTCTCACGAACGTCTGCTGTACGAAAACAAGCGGTACAACAGGTATATACAAGAGTACTGGGAAGAAAAAAATGCTCCGCCAAAAGAACCAATCATCAGGAAAAAGAATCCAAAGGCCAGATTAAATTTTGCAAAAAATATCAACATTGGACAGCATCAGATTGACGGAAAGTGCTTTTTCCGATTAATCCAAATTTCAAATATTCGGAAGCGATGATCCGAAGTACGTGAAACGTCCAAGAGGTACCAGATTCAACGTAACGTATCAAATTCCTACCATAAAACACGGTGGCGGGAACATTAAAGTTTGGAGAGCATTACCCGACTGCGTTGGTTCGCTGGCAGAAATTCAAGGATATAAAGACGCTACAATGTACAGAAAAATATTGCAAGACCATATGCTCTCATTTGCAATGAAAAAAATGCTGCGTGGTTGAGTTTTTCAACACGGTAACGATCCTGAACGTGCTTCACGTCTTGTAAAAGATTTTCTTCAAAGAAGAAAAGTACGCCTTCTCGACTGGCCATTGCAATCACCGGATTTAAATCCAATTGAGCATTTGTAGCAAGGCCTAAAAGATCGTGTTGGAACAACAAATCACTCTAACAAGACGAAATTGTGGAATCATTTGCGACATGAGAAGAAAAACTTATCACAAGAACGGATCTCACAATTAATAGCGTCCATGCCTCTCGAATGTGCCGCGGTTATTGCTGCTAAGAGCGTGACAATGAAGTACTGAGTCAAGTGAAGACGGTCAAATGTTGTGTTCTTTTTTAATTTTTTTTTAATGTTTTTCACACGCAATAGTAAGTGGCCCAATACTTTTGCACATTCGTTAAATAGTGATAGATAATCAAATATTTCAGAACAATATCTATATATATAATTAATTGTTTTTAAAGATAAGTGAATACATGTTGTCATAATTCGTTAATTTTTTCTCCGCCGTGGTATTTCAATGCAATATACCTGGAAAATAAGATGGCCCGAAACTTTTGCACGCAACTGTATGTGGCGGTTTTATATAAAGCTGTTGAAAATTCAAAAAGATGAACCGTTCGTATTGTTTTTCAAAAATTATTATTGTACGAAAATGTGATATTCTCTGTGAGAAAAAAGTACATACTTACCAGATTGAAATAAAAACTACTGGATGGAGGAAAAAATAGTAGGTTATTTGACTACTTTCGCATTACTTTATTTTATTTTTCTCGCAAATCTTCGCAAATCTAGATTAACAATAATAAAATACGACAAACGAGTTGTATTCCATTAAACTCTAAAGTTTTACGCAAAAGATGTAAATTAAATCGTGGGAATTGGGAAGTACAGGTAATTACTACGTATAGAAATGATACATGATAAAGACCGATTTTTGTTTCTTGTTTGAAAAAAAAAACAGAGTAACCCTTATTCGTAAATAGCGTGATACATCATTGGTGACAATAAAACGTCGGTCGTTTCCTTCGCCATGAATATAATCAACATATTAGTACAAATGGTACTTGGCAAAAATATCGAAGACCGTTTTTTGGTTAGATAATATTATCGTCGCAGCCCCTGGTATATTGAGTGATGCTGTATTCACAGTCGAACCGGAGACCAACTTCGAGTCCAGACTGGCGGTATAGATCGCCAAACTCGGAGGAATATTTAGCCAGCTCCTGGCATCAACGACGACGCCCGATTTCGAAAAGTTGACGAGGAGAACAACAACATCAGCATTGAGTCTTCTTACGACCGCCAATACATTGTCACCCACGAGAATTGTTTCAGTAGTGCCGTTGACCAAGATCAAATGTTTCTTCAGTACAACGAGCTTCTTGAATATCGAGTAATGAGATACAGCTTGCTTTTTCTGGGCGGCCAAGTTTAGGGTCTTGTAGTTTGGATGGACCGGAAGCCAGGTCTTGTTGCTCGTAGAGAAACCAGCGCTGGTCGTATCGTCCCATTGGAACGGCGTTCTCTGGGGATCTCTTGATTTGAGATCATATCGACCAGGTCCGGCGTTGCATCCAGCAGGATCAACGGTATCCTTGTACGAAAGCCACACGTCTTCCATGCCAATTTCGTCACCGTTGTAAATAATCCCCACACCAGGAAGGACAGCGGCGAGCATCGAGAGCTGATCGGCCCTGTTAAGGCCAAATCTTTCGGTTACACGGCGTTGGTCGTGATTGCCAACGACCCAATTAGCCGAGTTACCCTGCGGCATTTGATTGAACCAGTCGTCGAAGGCTCGTTTGAAGTCCACATGTCGCGAGCGATTATTCAAGTCGCCCATGAACATAAAGTTGAACGGTACGTTGGAGCCATAATTGAAGTACTTAGTCACCAGCTCAGTAGTCGCGTATGCTTCGGTGAGAAGAATTTTCTTGGGTCCCGCTGGGTCAATAGCATCGGCGAGTTCACGCCATTGCTGCAGCATTAGATAAGTTTCATGAAGATTTTTTGTGTACGGATGATAAAGAGAGTCGTAGTCGTCCGCGGGCACTCCCGATCCAGGTATCACAGGTTCGTCGGGAAATTTGGCGTCCTCGAACATATGATTTATCGCATCGATTCGAAAACCATCAACGCCGCGTTTAAACCAAAAGGTCAACGCATTTTTCATCTCTTGGACGAGAGCCGCACTGCGGTAGTTCAAGTCTGGCTGTCCACTGGCGAATTGATGGAGATAGTACTGACCTCTTTGGGCATTCCATTTCCAAGCGGATCCTGTAAACGTGCTTAACCAATTGTTAGGTGGTTGCCTGGTACCGTTCACCACCGTGCCATTTTTCCAGGTATAATAATCGTCGTACGGCTTGATGTTCTGGATACTCTTTTTGAACCACGGATGTTCATCCGAACTGTGGTTCGGCACAAAGTCGAGAAGTACCTTGAGTCCGAGGGTCTTGGCTTTCGCAACGAGTCTGTCAAAGTCAGCCAGAGTGCCGAACACTGGATCGACATCAGTGAAATTAGAAATGTCATAGCCGAAATCGACCATCGGACTCGGATACATCGGAGATATCCATAATGCGCTGACTCCCAAATCGGCCAGATGTTCCAGTTTACTCGTAATACCATTCAAATCACCCACGCCATCTCCGTTGCTGTCCTTGAAGCTTCTTGGATATATTTGGTAGATGAATGTGTCCTTCCACCATTCACCGGAACCATTGGCGGCTCCTTCAACACGCACGGCCCCAAGGGCAATAACACACAGTAAAAACGACCTTAAGAACATGTTGACCACATATGCTTAAACATGATCGCGGCATCTCAATTTATACGCGCTGGAAGCCGGGAAAATTCTTAGCTACTCGGTAGCCTTGAACAAACAACTGCAACAAGTGTCCCACCGTGCCTATCGCATTTCAACAAGATAAGATACCGGAAGAGTTTTTCATGAACAGCGCAAAAAATGTCGCACTTTGTCGTGCGATTCGATCATGCTTTGACCATGAACTCCCTTCCTCTTTTCTTTCCACTTACAGAGATACTGATCCTTGTCTCCACAAAGATAATTTTGAAGAACAGCAACTTTTTCGCAAAAATTACATTTTTTCTCCACAACAACGTACTTCTACTCCGATGTTCGAGTGGTTATAGCTAGAAGCTTGTGTTTTTTAGTCCTTGACCACCGTACGCACTCCAGACTTGGAAATACCAGCTTTATGACGACTAATAGCAATCCGAGCTAGACAAGTTACAATCGTCGAGCCAGTGAAAAATTTCCCTCTTCGGGTTATTTTTTATTCGCATATATTGAAACGTTAATAGTAGGATTTTACCTCGTGCGGGGAAAATAAATTCATGCACGAAATCCAGCCGAATATTAATAATAAAACGACATAATCATCGCTAGATTTCTCGATCTTACGTCTGGAAGAGCATTGGGTACGATAGAAAGCTGAAATCAAATATTTCGTTCAATGCCAGGAAAGAAGAAAGCGGGAGAACAGGAAAATACATGAGAGCAGTCGTGTAAGTATACGGACAAAAATCGCGAGAATACCTTGCTCAATCGTCTAGGATACTGTGCAATATGGAAAGAGCACATTTTTCAGAGACTCAGGTGAATCTCGGTGAGATTTACGCGAGGGTCTGCGAAGCCTGAAGGAATGTGTGGCTCGCATTCACAGTCTCACGTTTGATCCATATTGTAGTAAGGGATACGGCTTAGGAAGATGAACATCGTGGGAGGCTTATAGACATTCGGGTGGAAGATATTTTTCACCCGAAGTTATGCAGCTGACAGATTTCGAGTACACCAGAGGAATTTCATTGAACACAACGTCAAGTTGTAATATAAATGGATGATTATTCGAAACACCAAAGAACGTCACCGCGCCTTGATTTTGGCAATGCTCAATCCACCGCGATGGCAACAATCATCAACTCAGTTGGACCACTACTTGGCCTTTACTTGACGTAAAGCCCTTCACATCGCAGGATTTGTTGAAAAAATTTTTTCCTCAAATTGGCGCCTAATTGAAATTTACATTCATTTTTCAACCTAAATTTCTGACCATTCTGGCTTGATAAAAAAAATAACAATTGACTAAAAAAAATCCTACGATACGAAGGGCTTTATATATGATATTTTAAGAATCTTTTCGAAATTTAGTCTCAGATCAACCGACTGCATGCAATCATGGAAATCGCCAGCGAAGGACATGTTTTTTGCCGGCCACAATAACAGTGCTCCCAGTCAATATATATTTATTTTACAAATTTGTCGCTATACCTCGTTATTTAAAATTTCGAATAAAACAAACTTAGATGAAATCGAACAACTATTTTTTAAGATAATAATTCCCAAAATTCACCTATTTTTTCCGTCGTCTGCTCGGGTGTGTTCCCTTAAATACGTTGAAAATTGAAGAGAATAATTAAGATTTCACATATTTAACAAAAAATGATAATTTTTTATTTGTCCCTTGAATATCGATGAAGTAAAAGGATTTATTTGTCTTTCGATGCAACGTTACAGGGATCTTTCGAATTGATACAAATGAAAACAGTGTACAAAATGTCTAATGTAAAGATAGTACGATTGAAGCAGCGCCTGGTATATCGAGTTTAGTAGTGTCCATATTTAGACCAGGAACAATATTTGAGTATACGCTCGCGGTGTAGACAACCAATTGCGAAGGAATGTTTAGCCAACTTCTAACGTCCACGACGACTTTGGATTCCGATAAGTTGATGAGAAGAACAACAACTTCAGCATTGAATTTTCGCACAACAGCAAATAGATTATCACTCACTAGAGTCGTTTCCAGACTGCCGTTCACCATTATAGGCTGTTTCTTCAGCGCAACAAGTTTCTTAAATACCGAGTAATGAGATACCGCCTGACGTTTTTGCACTGCCAAGTTCAGTGTCTTATAGTTCGAATGCACCGGAAGCCAGGTCTTGTTGTTCTTAGAGAAACCGGCACTGGTCGAAGCGTCCCATTGGAACGGCGTTCTTTCCGGATCTCTGGATTTATATTGATAAAGATCAGGTCCGGCGTTGCAACCAGAAGGGTCAACCGTATCCTCCCACGAGATCTGTACGTCTTCCATGCCAATCTCGTCACCGTTATAAATTATTCCAACGCCAGGAAGTACAGCGGCGAGCATAGAGATTTGGTCGGCTCTCTTAACTCCAAATCTTTCGGTAACGCGTCGCTGATCGTGATTTCCTGTGACCCAATTAGCCACCTGGCCCTTGGGCATTTCGTTGAACCATCTGTCGATGACACGCTTGTAATCAATGTTCCGCGAGCCCTTGTTTAATTCACCCATAAAAATAAAGTTTAACGGCGCATTAGAACCGTAATGATAGTATTTCATAACAACTTCATTCGAGCCGTAAACCTCGGTGAGGAGAAATATTTCGGTGCCCGGCGATGCCTCAGAGTCGCAGAGTTCACGCCATTTCCGCACCATCAAATACGTTTCATCGAGATTTTTCGTGTAAATGTGGTCAAGAGTGTCATAGTCGCCAGCAGGAAGTCCCGTCCCAGGAATAACAGGTTCGTCGAGTAATTTCTCATTCTCGTACAAGTGATTTACCGCGTCGATTCGGAAACCGTCGACACCCCGTTTCAACCAGAATCTTATCACATCTTTCATTTCATTCTCGACTCCCAAATTGCGATAATTTAAATCCGGCTGCTCAGCGGTAAACTGATGGAGATAGTACTGACCTCTCTGCACGTTCCATTCCCAAGCGGATCCTCCAAACGCACTCACCCAATTATTAGGTGGTCGCATTGTACCGTTCACAACCGTACCATTTTCCCAGATGTAATACTCATCGAAGGGTACAATTCCTTGGACACTCTTCTTGAACCATTCGTGCTGGTGAGAACTGTGATTTGGCACGAAGTCGAGAAGAACCTTTAGCCCGAGTGATTTGGCTTTTGTGACGAGTCGGTCGAAATCAGCCAGAGTGCCGAATATAGGATCGACGTCGATGAAATTGGAGACATCGTAGCCGAAATCGACCATTGGGCTTGGATAGAAAGGTGAAATCCATAGCGCATCCACACCCAAATCTGCGACGTGTTCAAGTTTACTGGTAATACCGTTTAGATCACCAACGCCATCTCCATCGCTGTCCTTAAAGCTTCTTGGATATATCTGATATATGAAGCTTCCCTTCCACTGACTGAAATAATCTTCGCTGACTGCCTGCGTTTGCACGACCCCGAGAGCCACCAGACACAGTAAAATGGACTGTGAGAACATCGCGATCTCATGTGCCTAATCATGAACGCACCACATCAATTTATACGCACGGAATGTCGATTGAAAGATATTTGTCTCACAGTACAGGCTGAAAAAAGTAATCTCAATGAAGATAAAAATCTCCCGATCATTCCAGGTGAGATAAGACGTCACAGGAGTTATTCCGAATGACAACACCCTAAATTTTGGTTTTGTCTATTATCGTCGACCAACATTTTCTACAGATAAGCCGATTGTGTACGAAAAACTCTTGACAAATAACTTCACGAAATTATTTTAAAAATAAATAAAAATAATGTAACGCCCTCGTCAACGCTGAAAAATACGTGTAATTTAAAACGCTCAGCCGATAAGCACTTTGAAACTTGACCAATTGCTGGGAATAGAATGTCCATCGTGTGAATTACTAAAAAAAAGCTAAATATTCAATGTTAATTTATACTTTTTCACATGACTAAAAGAGGATAAATTTTGTATCTTTATTTTCTCTCGACGAACTCGTTTCCTTCTCGGGTTCCGATGTTCCAAGCTGCCTACGTAATGTAACGCATCCAATTCGCTTGACTTCGAGAGAACTATATTTCTCGTTGCCAGAAAAGTATACCTTCGTAGAAAATCGAAAATCCTCGTCTACTCGCGTATCTTGTTAGTTCTCCCAAGCACATACCTCGTTGAATAGACTGGTCTTCACAGTCCGCCAGATCTGTACTGGTTGACCTCACCGGATACCGATGACGGTGAACGCAGATAGGTAAATTCAGATTCTAGTACGCAATGTTGCAAAGTTCCGCAAGATAAATCCAAAGATCATCCTTCTTCGGCACGTCCGACAAACATAGCTAGTATCATCGGGCTGCCAAGCTTTCCTTTTTTTAAATTGCTTCCTCCTCTCTTGCCACTATTTCTCTCGCTCTGAATTTCTTCCTACACGTACAAATATGTACATCCTTATCATTCTCATATTTGCGATGCTGTTGTTCGGCAACATACAGACGACAATGGAATCTTCGCTGCACCGACTAGATGCTGAATTCCCTACAATTTGTGGAATGTTTATTGTTACGAAACAACTTGTGTTAACCGGAAAAATAGAAAAATGAGCGTCGCTGTTGGAGTGCAATACAGTCGAACATAGAGCTAAGAATGAATAGGCTACATTGCGAGCAAGCCTCTCTAATCGTTGATGGTACGATCAACGGGGATTTGACTGCACTCTTACGCATGATTTTTACAGACCCTTGTTCCGTATTACGTGTACTCAAATAAACGAACCTCTCGCGATTTTCCGAGTATATTGTTATCGGGTCACTTACACTCGAAGAAGCAACGTACGAGGCTTACATGCCCCTTAAGGGAAGGTTGCCGCCGAGAAGCATGAAAAATGCATAAACTTCGGGATTTTTTTTAAATATAAAATATATACTTTTAATAATGGGTTTTAACATATTTTATTCTTCTATCAATGGCGAGTTAATTCCATTTATATTTATTTTTTTAATCCAAAATAGCGGCTTCAGTTCCCGTCGAATAAAGCTATGCACGGCGTGTTTTGGTCTGCGGGAGGCGCTCTACATTCTTGTCAGTTCATCTGCAACGAAAACGGGTTAAAATTATTAAACTAGAGTAAATTTGGGGGGCCTTATCGTTTTTTTGTTTTCGGAAAAACCTCTGCATAACAAAACGGCAGCCGTTTGAAAAAAAAACAATCTTTTTACCCGGTTTTTTTGCTTCAACGAACGGAAAAAAATTCTAAATCAATTTTTGACAAAAATCGCTTCCTGATGGCCCCCCAAATTGAATTTCATTTCAAGCGCCCCGCGCGTTGAAAAATCCTGTTTCCAGAAAAACGCATTTAAAGTTTAACGTTTAGGCTGTAAGTTCTAAAATACTTTAGATATTAAAATATCCTTTTACCCTGTGTTCTAAACACTTTAAGGCGGCTAATTATGTATTTAAAAAAAAATCGAATTTTTCACCGCTATGAACGGTAACCTTCTCTTAAAAGCCGTCATCGCGGATGTAACGTGGAATATGAATGACAGAGATCACATGTTGCCAGGGATATTATAATAGACTCTCCGAGCCCTCTCTCCTCGTGCATGGAAAATTGCACAAATGGACCCTGAGTGCCATCAACCTATTCTCTACTCTTCGGATTGAGCCCTGCGGGGATAGGATTAACTCTGGTACTGTTCTCAATGTACCGTTGATCCGACCTGTTCCAGGTTGTATATCTACATACACTTCCTTGTTACATGGACTTCTCATTTACGCGCTACGTCTGCAATGTAACGCACGTTCTCACCGCTGAGCTATATCGCGTACGCAAACAGCTCGCGTGCCTTCGGCATTTGAGTGTGGCAGTTACGTGAATGCTATCGTCCGGTTACCTAATTATACAGGCCGCTGTCTAACGGAGAATTTTTTCTTTCATCGCCTAGCTGAAGAGGTGCTTACCTCTACACGTATAGTAGAGTTCGTATGCCTTACGCTTCCTGATTCAAATATGTCCAACAACCAACCAACGAGCACCCATATCTCGTGTAAGTTTATATGTATCAGGGTATATGAAAATATGCATTGCAAGCAAGGTATTACAACCCTTCCAGGCCTTGCCTGTTATCTTGATGTGGAATATAGTTCTCTTTCCCCGTCTTCAGCTGCGCAACGTAAGGGAAAAAGAGGAAAACGCCGACAAGCAAGCCCGTCATTGTTAAAAGAAGACTTCATTGTGCCGGTAAATCCTTTATATCGCGTACAAAGGAAAACCCAGTGGTTGTAACTCAAGACCCTTGCAGTGGCTACGAAAATTCCTCGCCGTTTAATTAGCAGTCATTATTCCGAAAAGAGAACCCCATGAATTCTGCAAAAAAAAAGGAAAATATTAATTGCTTTCCTACAACTCATTGACATCATCGATGCACGTTGCGTTGTATGTGATTGGCAAGAAAAAAAAATGGATATACAACCGCTTTTCATATAGATTTTTCCGGCCACGCTGTCAAACGTAACGATAGACTGCACGATAGGCCAAACGCGAACACAAGACACATTCAGGTATGCCCGGTCTTAACGAAAAGAGCAACCCGCACGAAGATGTAACGAGACCAACTTACGTCAGCCTGGCAAACTGCCGGAGCCACCCCTAAGTTTCACTGAACAGCCGAGAGGGGTTGTTAAACAAGCTCGCCGCAGTGTACGGATGTAATTAACTCGCCGCGTTATTAGCCTTGGCTATACGCATGTACGTATGTATACATTTGCACCCTCGCCTCTTCTTTACTTTTGCAACTAGATTCAGGCTCGATCGAGCCCTAATTGCGCAAGATTCGTGCTCCTCATGAATATTGAATACCGTACTTTGGTTCGTCGGTACATCCACTACCTTAAAATCCAGCTATAATCTTCATTTTTTAGCTTGCAGTCTTACTTTTGGAATATCCTAGCTTCGAAGCATATAAGCCATACCTGCCTTGCACTGAAAGTCCGTATATCTTTCACTGAATCACGAGAACTGTCATGGAGCTTCAACTTATTATAGCAGCTTCTGCGAGAGAATTCCAAACTGGAATTTCAATCTCGCGATTGTAACAACATTTTCAGTATTATTCCGGTATTAGACCATATTTTACCCAAAATATAGATAGTAAGAGAATTTTAAGCCTATGATCATGAGGCCATGGGATATTGGACCAATGTATCAAATAAACTCGAAACTCAATTGAATTTTGCGAGAAAAAAGAAATTCCTGTGCGAGATATATACACGGCTGGATATCTAGGGGCCATCCGACAATGGCGGATCAACCGCTACCCTCTCAAGATCCTTTACCGCACATGTCCATCCAGGCACATGAAGGGAAAAATCTTGAGATGATTCACTACTGTTGCGACGAGGGTGGCTTGATTCAACGCACCACGTTGCACGCTATCTGCATAAAGTATCTCTCTCTCTCTCTCTCTCTCTCTCTCTCTCTCTCTCTCTCTCTCTCTCTCGCTCTCTTTCTCTCTCTCTTGTCCTTTCTTTTGGTGTATTCATCCATCCAGAATTCCGCCTGGTATTTTCAAAGCAAAAATATTTGTAATCTATTTTTCATACATACATAATTCAGGACATATATTCGTTACGTTGTGTAGAAACGCAGCATATATGTATATCTATGGGTATATATATATGTATATTATATGAAAAAGTAAGTGCATGAGAACCATCTGCTATCGTGGCTGGACATTATGATTAGGGCGCGCATAAGTAAGCATGCAAAAAAATGGGCTGATATAAAATACGCAGAGAATTTAGAATCGCGACCAATTTTTCATAATTGAAGTAGTTGCTCCTGTAACATTGAGTCTAAGCAAGCCAAAATGGCGTTTACTTCCGCCAATGAAATAAAATCGACGTGACTATCGAATTGGTGACTATAAACCGAAAATATCGCATTCTTTCTACTAGAAGAAATGAGATTTTTTATCTCTTTTTTTTTTGTTCGCTGTAGCATATCTGAATCGCTCAATTTGCCAAGCAGATATACAGTACGTATTTAAAGGCTTAAGCATTTTAAACATATCGGAGGGCGACTACGTCTCGTCAGGGGTTTTGAAAGCTCGTTAGAAGAGTTTGAAGCTGCATAAAAGCTGTGCGCACATCAGCCAAAAATACCGTTCATCCCATCAACTTTCACTCACATGGATGCATGTACATAGCGTGGGTGTAATTAAAAGTAATTAGTAAAAATAATCTCTGGCTTAATGGCGTACGATACTTAAAAGACCAGGACTTTCTCTCTTTCTCTGTCTTTCCCAGCCTCTCTACTTCTCACTTTCTCTTCGGCGTGGCACGTCGTCGTGAGCACACGCGTGTAATTAAAAGGCACGACTTTTGTGGAGCACCCCCTCTTTAGCCTCACCTAACGTACGGACAGATTTTTTCAGTACGTATTCGAAGAGTGCTGAGTCTACGCACGCACTTGTACCGCCACTTGCGAGGCATATTTAGTTTATCCCTGACGACCGGGTAAACTTTTTTTTGCTACCCGACTAACGACGTAACTCCCCTTTATGCCAGTGCACTCTGCCCCGGCGATGTCGATGGTTCGGCTACCACTGAGACCAACGGAATACGCGACGAAAAAAATAGGAAGAAACTTTCGCAATAAATGAAACGGGCTCGCGTTTAAATTCGGCTTGGCGCGAATAAAAATATATGAGATTGATGAAATTGTGACTCGGCCGAACGAGACGAAAAAAATAACCATGCACCACTCGAGCATCTACTTTAGGACGAACAGAATTTTATTCACGTTTCCTCGCTTCAATTAACATAATTATATGGACGCTCATACGGGCGCCAGATTAATTTTTTTCTTAGCTGATTAATATTCTGTGGAAGAACCGAGAGATACCGGACGGCGAGAGAAAAACAAATGTGCTTTTTGGCGAAGCTAAATGTTTCCGGGTGCATATACAAAGGATGTCAAATCTACCGAGCATTATTTATTGTCAATTTCGTTTGAAAGCTAACAACTCGACAAATTATATAACACTTCATTGAGTGTTAATATATTTAATTGACTAGCGAGGTTCAAAATCAATCGCACAGACATGTATCTCTTTTTTTCTTCATTACAAATTAACCGATCTCTGTCATAAGCACAATAGCTAAATATTGATCATTTCACAATAGTAGAACAGTTGGATAAACGCTGCCAAATGAGCCGACAAATGTTTCTGAAATTACTCAGTGAATACTGCCGGAATGTTTCGATAAAGTATGTTCAACCTATATAGCGAAATATTCCACCCGGAGTTTCATTCCGGAAATTTTCCTGTTAGAGTGCATACCGAAAATAATCGTTTTCCAGAATACAAGAGACACGCTCACTGTTCAATTATTCTCGTTTCCCCTAGCGTAGTTACTCCAATTTAATTGCCCATGTACTCGATACCGATCGCGGTTTAGCATTAACACTTTTGATTAATGGAGAAGCAACGTTCTCTTGATTAAATTTTATCAAATATTAAATACAAATACACGAAAAATAATGAATGACACTCATTGCTATACTAATCACGATCAGCGCGGTCGATGGAAAATTGCTTTTTCGTAAAATGTATCTTGTACAGTTTGAAAGCCCACTCGGCACCCTTTACGATGAAAAAATGAACTATGAAAAAAAAAAAAGAAAAAAAAACAATTGGAATGGAAAGCGAAAGAGCTCTGACCGGAAAGAGCGACAAAAAGCGAAAGAAGGGGGCGCGAGAGAGAGAGTGAGTGCGATTGGGAACGAGACTGATGAAAACGGAAAACGAATCACAGCGACTAATCGACGACGCTTATCGAGGAATAAACGACAGTGCGGAACGCACCAGTTCCCATTGAACTGTGGGTAAACAACTCTTTTTCGAGTTATACGCATTGTTTGAACATTGACGTGCTGAATTTCATTGTGCTATGTGGATTGTGTGTGTTCTCATCGGCTACAAAGCTTTTGCTTTCGGTCCTGTACAATAGAAGCGTACTGAAGCTAGTACACTCTCTTTTACCAGAATGAAAAATTGAAAAGTATCTACCATCCAACGATACACCACGATCAATAGAGAAGCGATGCACCGTGTACTCAAAAGGTCTAGAAAATCCTCGATATTCAAGTATTTGATGTGAATAGGTATAGCCTCGACTCACCTGCGTCTCGCTTTTGTGCAACTAACGTAGATGCATTTGTATCGTCGTCATTTTAAATATAGACTCTCAAGTCTAGTCCATGAGACTACGCATTTAGCAAAATATGCTGACAGCTGACAAAATACAAAGGGAGAAAGAAAAGCGAGAGCTTAGTGCAAGAATCAAACGAGACACGAAAATGTATTATTGTTTCTGCACTTCGATATAAGACGTATATATCCCAATGATTGTATACCCATATTCAGACTTTCAACTAGTAATCTAAATATACCCAAATGCGAGGCAGATGACTTGCGTTTTCTCTACCTGCCTATTCTCTGTTGTTTACAAAAAAAAATATTGCTGGAGCACTTTCAAGTGCTCGACTAATTTTTAGCATCTCTAGATGTTGTTAAGGCTGCACATGTTCCTCAAAGTAGCGGCCTTAAGTTCCTTCCTAGAAAAATGAACAGCCATACGTTCCTTCCTAGAAACATGAGCAGTCTTATGTTCCTGCTGAGACAGATGAGCAGCTTTATCTTATTTCTTCGGAACAGAAGCAGGTGGATGTTGCTTCCTAGGAACCTGGGCAGCCGTATGTTATTTCGTAGGAAAATGATTAGTCTTAGGTTTCTTCCTAGAAACATAAGCAGTGTTAGCTTCCTTGCTAGGAAGATGAGCAGCCTTATGTTCTTTCCTAGTGACATGGACAGCCTTATGTTCTTTCCTATTGACATGAACAGCTTTATGTTCTTTCCTAGTGACATGAACAGCCTTGAATTCTTTCCTATGAACATGAGCAGTCTTATGTTTATTTCTACGAAGTTAAGCGGACTTATGTTCATTCCTAGGAAGATGAGCAGCCTAGTCAGTCGAAGAATGTAATGAAACCGTTAACTCTAATCGTCATAACGATTAGAATCGTAACGATTTCGTCATAAACAACCGAGTCGTGAACGGTACCATAATTACCAACTGAACTATTAAAACTCTCCTGCCTCATCACATTCTACCTTCTTCCTTCATATCGCTTTAGTAAGGCTGCTTCAGAGCTGTTTCATTCAAATCTTCCGTGATGAACGTAGCCAAAGCTTGCGTTCGCACTAATTTTTTTCTTCTTTACAACGCCTTATGTCAACGTTCCACGCGAAAATAATTTAGCCAAGTTTTAACGTGCTACGTTAATGAGTATGCTTGATAGTGCAACAGCGTGGCTGTCTTTGCCACAAACGCGTATATAATATCATAGCCATGTGTCTAGCGATCGCATGCAAAATAATTGGACGAACGAAAAGCACAGCACAACCGCCAGTCCCACCCCTCGCTCTTCTACCTTTAGCTGTACCGGCAAGACGCGCAACAGCACTTTTCATTAAAATGCAAATAACGCGAACGTCTTGAAAGGCTAAGTGAAAACTCTGCTTGCCGCAATTCCGACGAACACTGGTATACTTGTTTGCAGTTGTCAAGAAATTCTTACGTCCGTCACCGAACGCATCGAGATTGGGTAACAAGAAATATACATGTAGGAGCAGCAAATAGAGCATGCGTATCGCTCACGGAAGACCAATGAAAAAAAAATGGAATGGTGAGGGTGGCATGGAGGCGCGGGTATTGGCTTCTCGAAGGAACGGAAGTGCACGCTCGAGGTACGCAACGTCTCGGGTAACAAGGAAGATATGCAAAGTAAAGCAATTCCTGGACTTTCGAAAACAATAGCTGGAGTAAAGCTACCTTTAATGTGAACTTGCTGCTCCCCCACAGCCCTTCGCTCGAGTGCTAAGCAATGTACTAGTTTCTCCAGCGTTTCAGAATTGCAGTGAAATGAATGGTGGAAGCAAACAAGTCTATGAGTCGCAACCTTCCTTTCTCTCTCTCTCTCTCTCTCTCTCTCACACACACACACACACACACACACACACACACTTTCCACCTTTCATCTCTACATCTGTACAGTCGTACGAGTTTGCATAGGGAACTACACAGAGTTCTCTTAGCCGATTCGAAAGCTTTGCTCTTTTTCGTTTTATTGCCGAGCTTCATGGTCTTTGCGACAAGATGCAGACGTTGGTGACAGGACCAATCCTTTCAGACGTCAACGTTCATACTCAAATGTAGATAACGCTGGACGATGTTCAATCAAACTTGATAATCGCTGCGGGAGTTGCCACTCGAAAACAACCGGTCACTTTTGAACATTGCCGCTTGCAAGTAACTTACCAAATATTTACGATACAACAAAGCCTCGATGAATTTGAATGAAGAAATCCGTAATTATCGCTTTTACCGGATTCGCGTATTTATGTTTCTTAAATTAATAACTGTGTCATTAATCCAGTCGACCGTTGGTTGAACTTTCGTAATAAAAGTTTTAATAGCAAGACTGATAATATTAATTGTGTTTCTTCTGGACTGCCTCGCGATTTATGCATTCCGATTTTATTGTATATTTAAATGATTCTCGACCAGATAAAATAAATGTCGTTCCTACAAACCCAAGTATTTTATTAAGCTGGTATTAACTGTAATCAGATAAATGCATTTATATACATTTACCAATGATCATCGTTCACACATACCGGATCTTATCAGAATACTTTTACCGTTTAATCTCGGCTAGCAGGGCTTAACATTTTTTCAATCTTGAAAATCAGAATACGGCGATTCACCGAAACGACATAAAGTCAACCGCCGATACGACTGTTTTCAAGAAGGTTTGCCGATATAATCGTTATCTTCTTCAGCAAGATTATATTGTTCGGTGAGGAAAAAAAATCTTTATCTCCCAAGTAGCGACCGACTTCTTACGCAATGCGTGTCGTGCCTTCTTTGAAAATCGCGAATTAAAAACGATCGAAGGCTGTGATGTCATAGAAAATACTCGGACCGGGAACTGATAAGTTTGAGTGGACATAGGCTATCTTTGAACAATTGAAATACCGTTCAGCTAATCTTAAAAGCAAAGAGAGATCATTTATAAAACAGCTGAACGTGAAACAGAACGAATGAAAAGAAATAATGTTACCTATTGCCACGTTCGAATTTGTAGAAGATACTTATATTTTATTCAAAAACATTTTTCCAAAATACCGAGAAAAAATTATTAAAAAATACCATTGATTTATAACATTGAAAAAAATTCTTTTTATTTTATAAAAATAACACTAATTAGCTCGCCTTCGAAAGAATATTGTAACACTCAATGAGCATAGTTTCAATCTTGCTGCAAATTGCGGGACACCAATTCGGGGCAGAGTTGCAGACATTTCACTTTTGCTAAAACCGTACTACGTTCAAGCATTTTTATGAAATACGTCTTTCGACATTTCCACACAGTCTGAATGCGGCCATTAATTTTCTTCGCAATCACAAACCCGAGATTCACAAGTCCGAGATCATAACGCGTTGAAAAATAAATGATTTTTAGTGTCGCCGTGGATGGTTTTTCCGCAGATATTTAATCTTCCTCAACCGCCCCCGCCCCCCTTTTTTGTCGCGGTCGATTCATTTCGCGAGGAAAAATCTTTCGCTCTTACGGCAGCGGCCACACCCGGTTAGCTTTTCCAATCGCATCTCTTGTATAACACTCTCGAAGTAACGTGCGCGGGCGCGTCAATGCGGCAGAGAGAGAGAGAAAAAGAGAGAGAGAGAGAGAGAGGCCATGCTAGAGTGAGACGAAGGCTTTATCCGAAAGCCAAGACAGCCAATAGAATCACAGAAGTAGAATCAAGCTAGCGGAAAGAAATTCAATCGAATTCCGATTTTTCTTATCGTACTTGTACAGCTATATATATATACGTACATAAATTCTTGGGAAGTTGATCGAAAGCGAGAATATCTATCTCTGTTTTTTTCCCGTTAACGTTTTTTTTCTCTCTTATCCTTATACGCCAAAGCTTTCATTCTTCCTGTCCCGCTCCGCCTCGTTGCTCGCGAAGGTTTCTTTTTTTTTCTTACCGGTCAAGTGATGATCCTGAATTAGGATCTCTCGTACGGTAAGCCAAAAGGATATCTCATATATTTACCACATATTTTGCCAAATTTCTTCCCACTGTAGAGCTCAATATACATATAGATATAAAAATGCGTGTGTGCGAACAGCAGTGAAAATTGGCTAGTGTGCAGGTAGCAAAGGCCGACGCCAGAGAGTTGATGATCGAGCTTGCGAGCCCGTCAGACGTCAAAACAGCAGTAATTCATTCATGATCCTCGAACCTTCCTCTATGCGCCACCTCTCACTTTCTTTCCCTCACAGACGTTGTTCACCAACGAAACCGCACCAGAACAAGCGGCATACGTCTTAGATTTTCATTTATTTTTCCATCCCCCCCCCCCCCCCCCCCCCCCCGCCCTGCATACACGACGTATAGCCCGAGCTCCGAATATATAAAGAATGTAGAACGGCGCCGTGCATTGTATAGTGCCTACGAAATATTAATCACAAAGGCGTATATATAGCACACAGGACGCCCACGTAAATCACTAGCTCGCGTTTCGAAGATTCCAACCGCTGCAGCGGGAGCAATGGTGTACCGGGTTCATGCCACTTTGAAATATATATACCACCGCACAAGAGTTCCAACCGTATACATATTATATATATATATATATATATATATATATATATATATATATGTAGGCAAGACAAACTAATTTCGATTTCTGGAAGCGTAGCTGAACAAGTTTCGAAACGTCATATAACTCCGGCTCCAATTTCCTCCTCCGGACTTCCCGTTCGACCTTTGTACTAATCGTCGTACTTTGGATCCGCGCCGGTTTTCCCCGTAAAATCTCCGAGATATCGACACCGTTACCTAATTGACATGCTCTCTTCGCCAGACTCCAATTTTACTGGTCGTTCGTAACCGCAATTGCACAAATTACATTTTCCCGTAATTACGTATTTTAGGCCGTTGCGACGATGTCGTTGGACCGACGAGGCCACTCCGTCGACAAAATTAGATAGACTCGAGGCGCGAGTCATTTGACGTGATGGTTTCTCTTGGAGAATACGCGCGCACGCGGGGAAACGTTTATGCGAAATATTTACCGCAATGCTACAGATTCGAGGGTAGACATACGGTTGAAGCTGTAGCTAATGAGTCTTCCGAATTATCTAGTGTAATTCGGATGAAAATCGTGGAATTGGATTACAGTGGAAAATCCTCAAATACTTAAGATCTAGAATATAAGCAAGTATAGGAGAAAAAACAATTATTCGAATTTGTTCATTTTTTTTGGACTGCTGCCGGAGCATATCGGAAGAATAGAAATCTTAACGCCATTGTGCGAATTCGATTTATTCTATTTGATTAACTAATACCCGATACCGTTAAAATGTTATCGACGGAAAATAAGGTATCAATTTTTTTTTTTGATAGGCGGGATTGTAGCCTATACGAGATGAAAGTTTATACTAGACGCATACGAGATACGATATTGGCGTATCGGATAAATGTGGGTCGAAAATACTACGCCGCTGATATCGCTTGGGATATCGAGACGATCGAGAGACATACCTTCGTATGTTTTTCAAATAATCTTTTTTTTTTAGTAGGTTAACAGATATACTGTTCCAACGACTCGCGAGGATGCGGTCGCCAACAACAGCTTGCGCATTGCCTTCATTAAAAAAAAAAAAGAATCACGGTCTGAAGATTCAGAAGTATTATATTCTACGGACGAAAATTCTCACGGTAAAAAATTGATTTATTTATAAAATTTATGAAACATGCGCGAAAGGTTCCAGAGCCCACTCTGAAGAGATATCGCATAAGAGATAGCGTTGGACTTACGAATTTTGGACAAAACATACGTTTTGTGCTATTACTTTGAGTCTGATTGCAATCGAATATGGTAGTATAAAAAAATTATTAGGTACCATGAAAACTCGACAGTTTACAATTACAGCAGAAGCTTATCGAAAAATCGATTTTTTTTTAAATTATCGCTTATTGTTCTGTACACTTTTTCGTGCCTTAAAAATAATATTTCAAAATACTAAACAGAGCGGGGGTTACGAGGGTCAATGTGAACGCGCGCGCGCCAATGGATTCGGGCGCAGATAATAAGTTTGATCGCGTTTTTTTCCGATATTACATTTTTCGCAACGGTCCGTACGATTGAACAGTTTTCTGATCTTTTTTTAATGCAGTTTTTCTGTCTTCGGAAATGGAGTCTCTAGCCTTTGGAGCCATTTTGTAAATATTTAAAATTAGAACACTTTTTATAAAAATATGATATCTGAAATTTGACGCGGGCAAGATGTTTCGGCGTCAAAACGTGATAATTTTTTTTTCAGTGTTCAAATATGTGGCTCAACAAATTATAACTATAACATTACTGTACAAGAATCTTTTTGGATTTGAAGATCCGTCGACCCATGGGGCAATTATGCGGACAATAGGAACGTGCATTTTTTACTGAACAATGTGCCCAAAATTTAATAATTTATTATCGTATAATTCCTTTTATTTCCATAGAGCCAAAGTGCCAATAAATTCGTTTAAATTTTTTACCATGTATCCTTCAAAAAAGTTTCCGAAAATCAGCCTTTATCAGCTGAACTGGAGACACATAGCTTGCTAAATATATACATCAAATACGAAATATACGTGAGAAATGCATTAACAGCGTGCAACTTTGATCCTCAATGAAAGAAATAAATGGATAGCTGAATGCATACCTGCGATTTTCCAAGCATCGACTTGAACATAAACTAATTTATAATATAAACTAGTCTCTCTCTCTCTCTCTCTCTCTCTCTCTCTCTCTCTCTCGCTCTCTCTTTTTCTCTCTCCGTCTTTATGAACAGTTACGTTGAATGGATGAAAACTTGTGCTATGTCTCAAGAATACCCGCTAAATTTTGATCCGACAAAAGTAACGGGCCATTCAGCACTTCAAGTTTTCAAGAGCGAATTTATATGAAAGCTCAACTCTTCGACAAGTCAAGAGAAGAGAAACAAAACACTGTCCCTGTTACCGTACACTCTACTGAATGCTAGATACAGTTGTCGCAAATCCCTTCCATTCCGCGTAAATGCATTTTTTCGACGTCAGATTTTGCTAAGAGATGAAACGTTTGTGAGTCCGTGGATTCGGAAAAAAAATTCACCGTGAAACGGGAATATGCCATTGTGCAATCGTAGGCATTAAATCGAAGCTACTCATCGTGTAGCTGTGCATTTATTTGTACATGCAATATATACACACACAAGTATCATTGAAACACAATAGTTCTCCCATCTCCGTGTATCCGCATCATTGAGGGAGTGCTAGTATTTCAAAACCCAACTATACAAGTGACGAGAAGATACTGAAGTCGTTCCGAGCCCAGCCATGGCCGATCAGGTATCAATTTTGTGGAATGACGTTAAAAAATCTACGCATACGATGCCTCTTCGTGGCAACATGGTCGTCGAATGGTACGGGATGACTGAGGCTGCATGCATATGAAAAATTAACGCTCTGACGTCTACCATCGCGATGCTAAAGAAACCATTACAACTAATTATTCCAGTAATAAGCAATTAGTAGGAAAGTTCTCAGAATCTTCTCCAGTGGTCTGCTTTTAATTGAAACAACAATTATGTCTGGAATACAATTTTTGGTGATTCGCCTTGAGGTTTCATTAAGCCCTTATCGCTCCGCGCAGAAGCGGAGGTCTTCATTGTTACAGCAACAATGAAGCGGATGAAATGAGCTCTCCCTCTGGCTACGAGTTTTTTTTTTGTGCCTCGAGAATAAGAAGCGAATCCCAGTGTGGCAAATATGTAGGAGAAAATATCTCGAGGCCGAAACGGTCGCTGAATTTATTTCAGTCCTCAGATACGATAGGCAAACTTCCCAGCAGCGCTGAAACTGTGCGCTGCACTTTACATCTATGCACTTTGTAGCCATCGTCAGCGCTGGTTGATGTTGCAGCTTATCTCGCTGGAGAAAGATCCATCAGATCTTCTATGCGGAGAAAAACATCTAGTGCGCAATGATTGGCCATTTTTGCAGGAACTACAGAATTTGGTTGCCAGCATCACACCATTTCACTTGAACCAACGAGACTCACCGCTCATCCACGTCAGCATGCTTAATCATCGGTTGATGGCCGACAATTGTGCGTCTGGCTCACGTCACTATATCAACCGCTTTCGACCTCGAGCAAGCTCTTCCTCTTTTCTTTAACCATTTCCCTCTCTTCTCCCCAACGTTGATCTTATCGTTGCATCTATTCCCCTCTCTTTTCTGACCTCTACACGCATCCTCCTCTCAACCCCCCTCGTTCACTTGCGCGAGCTTTCCCTCTCAAGCCACCATCGGCTTTCATCAACATACGGAAGCTTCATTCAAATCATTTTCAGCTTCTTTTATGGCATAATAAATTGCGGTCTAGATGCGGAGTCTTCCCCGCTTTACTGCATAAATTCAAAGACTCATACCTATATATATAATGAATGCAGCATCGCATGGAAAACCCCCTACCATTTTCATCAATCACAGAGACGAAAAATCACTTGGTTCATGAAACACTACAATGTTTGATTATTCAGAGTATTCCTTACTTCGATGCAATAAATAATCCTCAAAATAACCTAATATTTCATTTTATTCGATAAATAAGGCATCCCGCAATGGTGGATTTAGTGAGCCTAAGCCATTTTTGTTGAGTATACGACGATCTATAAATAGTGGCCGACTAAACAAGCGATTCCAAAAACAAATTACCATGTCTGAAAGTCTGTCAAAAGTCTCTCTACAGTCGGGGCTACATACACACTGATAGAAAAGTCCATGGTATTTAGAACAATCGTCTATAAAAAGACATAGTAAAATAAAAATAAGGATAGTGCAGATAGTTCATTGATATACCCATCACAGTATAGTTTTGTCAAGCATATTATGACTGCCTTGCTAATAAAGTGCAGTTAGTTTTACTACGCTATCATTAAGATGGATGTTTTTTTTGGCAATACCTATGATATGTATCCCTATCAGGACTAAAAGAGTCCATAAATTCCATAAAAATTGGGAAAACGTTTTTAAGATGTGAAACCGCCCTTTGAAATGAAGCATGTCAAGGGCTGATTTTGCAGTTCTGCCCGTAAGCGGTTCTCTAATTTCAGTGAAAGAAAAACGAAGATGCGCGTAATGCAAAACGATCAGAAATCCACTATGGGTACATTGGAAAAAAAAGAAACTAAGGGCAAACCACCCCTTTAACTTTCTTTCTCTCGGGTCACATTTAAAAGAGATGCGATAAACTGAATGAAACAAGTAATACTTTAAGGGGGGGGAGATACAATTGAAGTTGACGTGTACATGTTCACATTTCCATTATCGTTCGTATCAATCACGCCTTGCGTAAAAAATAACCCATGAGTTTCGTAGCGCCGATGAAAGAGCGGGTCCAGCGAATATTTCAACAAAAAACTCGCATTTGGACTGGGAGAAGTGTCACTTGCAGACGAATTTTCGTGACCACAACGTCCAAAACGTTTGACAAAACTGCAAGATCTATGCTCATAGCTCGGATCCGCCGGTTGCTGTATCTGGTATACCATATGTACACATGCGTGCACACCTACGGGCCAGTGAGTTATACGGCTATGACACCGAAGTGAATATTTCGAATATTAGTTCACGCCCGCTTGCCGCACATAAAGTTTGTGCTTTAACAGCAGTATTTGTAATCGTTGACATTCCCGTTTGCGGGACCACGCAGCCATGGCTCCTCAAGGGGACTCTGGAACGACCGCCACCGTTGCAACATTGATCTCGCAAGCATGTGAAAAACAAAAATTAAAATGCCCAAATTACGCGACGGACCCGAATTTTTTTCATTTTTTTCGTCAGCGAGATTAATAATATGCCTTATCGTATCTCAAATGCAAATTTGTTCTGAGTCTCAGCTCACGTGCCTCGAAAATACGCACCTCTGTGAAATAAATACGGAAATAACACCATTTTCCGTTCAAGTACGTAAAGGATTTTCAATATATTGAAAGCTTTTTACGAAAAAATAAATTTTGGGCGCTTTTCCTTACCGAAACAATTGTTTTTTTTTTCAAGCATGCATCATGTTATCAAAAAACGATATTTTTCCATTTCTCTAGGTACTTTGACAGCAAATCCTGTCTACAAATACGATTACTTTGAATTTTCGTGGCGAGTCAAAAATTGGAGAAAAACTCGTGCCGGCCGCGGGTCACTATCAGACAAAAGTTACTCGCTTCGTCCAGCTCCAGCGCTGGCGTTTTGTTACAAGTTCTTGTGAAAAACTCCGTTAAAATACTTGAAGATATGTAGAATAAAGGCCAATAAACGAACATTTTATTCAATAAACTGGATATCAATAAAAAATTCCATGAATGATTGCCAATAAATGTGAAATGATACGAAAGGTATCGCTGTCGCTTCTTTCGAAATTCTCGTGTGTCGCATGTTTCCTTCGTGACAATAGTTTCGATGGCATACGAAGCCAGAAATTGGACACCCTGTATATCTTCCACGTCGGTTTATTTTTCTTTATTGTTTGCCTTCTTTCAAGCCGTATCGTCGAATCGCTCGACGAGTGAGCACCAACGGTAAATGATCTTCTTCATTCGCGCTTACATGTATACCTGTATACGCTGCGGAACTCTCGTCCCCTTCCGTCACTCGCATAACGATGAAGAGAGGAGCTCAGCTGTATATACCACCCTCCCCGCTCTCTTTTTCGTCTTTTCAGTGAGCTCTATTCCGTGGCGGAAATATCCGATGCAGATGCGCCTCTCCTTGCCGATATCACGCCCTTCCGCGACTCCTGCCCCTCGCTACTTTCCTTCTGTCGCGACCCTTTCATTCGCGGAACATTCCAACAGTCGCGACCCTGGAAAAATACGCTACACGCTATATTTTATCCAAAGACCACCGCTCGCTGTACAGCGTTCAACCCTCATTTTGGTACACTTACGGTCTCTACATTCGTACATTATAAAATACATGCACGTGTGTTCGTGTGTCATATTCGCATGCGGCTTCCGTAGTAGCGCCTGAGCGTACATTATTACGCGAAAAATCGTTGCGAAACTTTCCCTCCCCGTATACACAGTAGCAAACCGCTCCAACGGTCTGGCCCCTTCACGAGATTACAAAGTTCGAGGGGTCGTTGAAGGTCCGAAGTACAGCAGCCCCCAGTCTGGTATACCTCTATAAACTCTCTGCGCAATTCTGCCTTCTTTTATTTCCATCGTATCATGTACACCGACACACATGCACGGGCGATCACACACAGACATGTATATTCACACCAGATATATGCATGAATAAACACTGTATAGTTTGGCCACCTGAGGACCAGACAAAAAACTCTCACGGTTTGCTTCGGATAAAGTTCTCTGCTCAAACAGAACTAATATACAATAAATGTATATATATATATATATATATTTGGTATCTATGTATATACCACGTCCTCCCGTGGACTCCGATTTTTATAGGATTATGCCCTTGGACAATAAAAATTATCCAATAGACTGTGTATAGCCACCCCATGTGTATGTACATCTTATCGTCCATGTTACAGAAGTGGTACTCCCAAAAACTAAATTTTTTGTTATATAATTTGAGTTTGAGTAAAGTGACTGCTTTTTATTACAGTTGTTACTATAAAAATCACAATTTGCAAGAAGTACGAGTCTTCGATGATCGTTTTCTGGATGGTATCTCCAGTTTTTTATTTCAGGAACTCATACGATAGGACAAAAATCATGGTGAAGTTGGATCAATTAGGTTAATGAAGTTATTTTTTACCAAGATGATATCATAGCCTGGGGAATTTAATTTCTTTTATAATCAGATTGCACTTTCAAATTTGATGAAGTGATCATGTTTTTGTTACGACAGTAGTTTTTTTTTTATTCGTGTGGATCGTGCTCTTATCGTGTGCACAGGCAAATTTACTCTTCCTAACAATATGTTATCATAAAGTAATACGAAAGTGTATCGCGTTCGCGGTTTTATAGCAGCGATCCATTTGAAGGATTACGAGTGGATAAACGTAATATAAAGTATACGCTATCAATTGAAATGCTGTAGGCTTGTAAAGGAATAAAGATCTATTGAAAAAGCAATTTTCCTTATGCAAATAAAAGTTGAAAACATATTTCATAATTAAAAAAAAAATATTCGTATTTGAACTTACTTCTATGGATGATACGTGTTAACATTCTACTTGATTATTTCTTCTTAGACTGTAGCAAGGAGAAGATGCGGTAAAAAAAAAATCTCAAATCATTATTCTTTTTTAAGAAGCTGCTTCTGAATTATCAGGTGAGCTCGTAGTACTACTATAAAACGTGGCGTGGTTGGAGGACTATCGTTCCTCGCGTGTAAATGACTTCGCGTGCCGTTAGACATTCGAGGGACGAACGAGATGACTGGCGAACACATTCGAAAAGGCTACGAGTCCGCAATATTGGATCTACCGGACTGGGTCGTTCGGTCGATAAACCGGAATAAAAATGAATTTCTATAGCGTGCAAACTATTGCCATGATGCTACGGAACTTAAATGACTTACTGCGGGGCATTTCGGTAATCATCGTCACTGCATGCATACTCTATGTTCGATGTAACGTTTATTCGTGTTAAATCAAACTCTCCTTCCACTAGACTTTGTACTCGAAATTTTCTTCAAAAAACAACTAGGAATTTGGATACGATAAAACCTCGATTGTCCCGTTTGAAACGATTTTGAATAATCTTCTTCACTTACAATTCGAATTCACTAAACTCTAGAATTCTAATGACAATGTTCGTTGAAAAACAATTTTTTAAAAATACATTATCAAGCGTTTATAAGCGACGAATTATAGTATTTGAAAATTCGAAAGGTCCAGTGAACTCGAGAACCTGATGAATTTGCTCGCTCGGTTAACTGCCGAGTTGAAAAAAAAAGTTGGTACGATATAATAGAAAAGAACCAGCAAACCAACGTGATTTGTCATAAAATATAGTATTACAGGTGTACGTTGTAAAACGAGCACGTTTTGCGGAATACATTGTGGCAGTTGAAGGCTACGCCCGCAATACATAAAAAAAAGCAGTCGTAAAATATTTTTACAAGACCTTCCTGATTATCAAAGTTATTATAGATTAACTTGTTCAGAGAAGAAGAGAGAGAGGGAGAGAGAAAGCGAGAGCGTCGTAATGCGTCGTAACCCAAACGAACTCTGCATAATGAACTTTACCATACTTCATAGATCAAATGTGGAACAATAAGAAGTGAAAAACGTTTTCTACCAGATGAAAGTACAAAACCTGTGCTCGTTTCGTAAAAAAAAAATGTCGTCACGCATATTTAAAGCCACCTTTTTGCTATATAAAGATATATATGACAAGCGTTGTAATTACGGCACAAAATTGATAAGTCTCGCTACTGGTCTTTCGTTTTTACCTGTTCCCGAGGAATTCTCGCTAAAAGTTTCGGGTAAATGGCACAGTTAACGAAAGTAGTAGGACTTTGCATATTATTATTCATCAGTAACGTTAACGGAAATGCACCTTACAGGAGCAATTGCCATTCGGTATGTTTGCTCGAAACGCTAAAACGGGCAAAGAGCGAAGTAAACGAGACTATCGAGACACCTTTGTTATGCAGTCTGGATTCTACTATGCATAATGGATATTACCTAAGAAATGTCACCCTCGTTCGCAATACACTCAATGAAACGTGCTATCCCAATAAGAGGTTTTTTTATATTCCACAGGGAGATCAAATAGTGAGAAAAACCTTTGTAGAAATGTTTGTTTGTCAGTGAAGAAACTGCAGACTTTAAGAATATCAATGGAATGCTACTAATACAGTAAAATAAAGAATTAACAGGAAAATAAACTTTAAAACAAGAAAATAAATAATTATGAGGAAAATAAATAGAATGCTACTAATACAGCCCTCAGGGCTTTATTTGACTACAAAATCGCACGACAATTAGGTGCCCGCAATATAAACGAACGTTTGGAGAGTGCGGCACAATGTTCCACGGGGCAGTGTGAGCCACATGCGATTTCTCGGAGGCTTGTAGCTCGTGAAAACCGATTTTTTTTTTTTGTTGAACCCTGATCTATATTGAGTTTCGTCAGACCTAAAAGAAAGTCAATAGCAGTATACGAAGAATTATTAAGAACTAAAAATTGAATTGAGGCTTTGAAAAAAAACAATTCGTTTGCCGAGAAAACGTCAAATATAATGTGACTTTCTGTAGCGGCTTGGCTTTTCAGTCCTAATCGATAATTTTATCATTTATTATACACTCAGTGTATAATACCCCGATCTGTGTACCCCACCGGTGGGGTACAATGAGGCAATCCGCAAATTTTGTTCGATCCCATTATTTTGCTATTTTTAATCTCTTTGCAAAAAAAATACTAGCTCTACTGTACCCCCAAATGTGTATAAAAGTCGGTTATGAACGTGTTTTTCTAATCAGACTACTTTGGTGAGCGTAAAAATTCGATAAAAAAAAGTGACACATTGTACCCCACCTTCCCTACTTGCGTAGTTTCGCGAAAAATATACGTTAATATATACTTAATGGAATGAGGGAGAGGGAAAAGTGAAAGAAGAAAAAATGTGCGACGAGTTCTAGGTCTTCGATCTAACGAGTCAGTAGTACGTATTTATCAGATAGTACGTAAGTCGAGGGTAAAAGGGACAGAGAAAAAGTGAGGGAGAAAGAGACAGAGAGAAACATCGAGGTAGAAAAGAACACCTGAGTCAGTCTTATCCGAAGTTAGTTACTTTTATTTCATGTCACGGCTAGCGAGTGCACAAAGTTCACGCTGACATGCAGCCATTTGCATTCTCATTAACATCGTCGACCTTATTTAAATAGGTGAACAACGAGCAGGCAAGCAAGCAGACAAGCCAGTATATGGTTTAGAGCCTTGTACTAAGGGTGCAAACTCCATCGGCGTCAGAGCTTTCGGAGCTTTGTGCACTCTACCGTTGTTTCGTACCGGAAAGAGGAAGCAGGTTGATCACACATATTCCCCCTATCGGTTTTCGAAGTTCAAACTGAACGTAGCTAATCGAAAACTCGATGTGCGTCGGTACAGCGAAGTACTTGATTGATTTGCCCCTCATAGTATTAAGCCTCTTTCAAGGATGTAAGCATTCCTGCGGAAATGCTACCATGATGATAAAAAAAATAAGATTCATTATTACTTCGCTCGCTGTAATAATGTATGCAAATTGAGGATCGACTCACCCATTGAAAAATTATAATCCTCTTTATTTGCAGTAATTTCCTATGAGTTTTATGGGATCAGCTTTTAATTGCAGATGTGATAAGAAAAAACGTATTGAAAAGATGGCACAAAAACTTTTTGAAACATTTCAGAAGCATTCAACGGTTGATTGTACTTGTATAGCCTGAGTAGTTGTTTTTCCTAAACGAGTGAAATATTTATAAATATCGGTAAAAGAATTATTGAAAGCAAGTAATTTTAAGGGACATTTTGGGTTTGGTATACATATATCCGAGAATTTCGAGCTTGCCTGCGATTATGTACTCCAAACATCCTAAATTTAAACGGGCATCGATATTTTTTAGTACAATTATCGACCTAAACCTATCAACAATTACGAAATATGATATCCTAAAGGAGTAGAGTGTATTGCGTCAGCAATTCGTAGAAAATTCCCCAATTAAGGCGATATTCCTTCATTGCTTATAATTAATTCAGTATTCAATCGTTCCCAGAAGTGTCTCGCGTAATAATCCAATTACTCGTCCGAGGAGGAAAAAATATGCATAATTTGCAGCTTGAGAATTTGTACTATTTGCCTGACGAATATTTCAGAATTAAAAAATAAAGACTTATTGTCCTTTCAGTATATGTTAAAACGCTCGATTAAATTGGTGCCAATCTGATCAGAGAATACGCCTAATTGGTATTGTGAGTAAGAAACGACCGAATGTTGGAAAACATTTAAAAAAAACCGAGTTTATCCCTGACATAAATTAACGCCGCATAATCTCGGCCGTCGTATAAATCAACACCTAATCATTTCATCCCCGTATGTAGTCGGCCAATAAATGTTACCCTTGAAAAGATCACTCGCGAGCGAACCGAGTCTGATTGAAATTATACAACAAAAAAAACAATAATAGCAGAAAAAAGGAAGTTGTTGAAGGATATAAATAAATCACGGCTAACACGCCGAATTAATGAATAATTCGAGAAAATATAACGGAATTTCTTTGTACAATGTCACACCCAGCTGCAAACTTCATAAACCCGTGTGGATTAAAAAAAACCCGTCTAGTTTTGTACGAAACTATCCACGAAATGACTAAATCTGGTAATAAGGGCACGTTACTATTCCGGATTCAGCTTATTGTGCCTAACAATATAGGTACCGTCCCCCGAGATGTTATGATGCCTCGATACACATTTAGAATTCCATGTGTAAACACGAACCGCCAGTTGGTCGCACCTTAATAGGGGGCATACTGTAAGCAAATGTGAAACAGTAAAGAAGGAAGAGAAACAGGGAGAGGCAAAGCTTGCAGTTTCCATAGACAGAGTACAGAGCAACCGCAAGCTAGTTTAGAGCCAGACTCCCGCTTGCGTTCTCCAAACCTCACCCTTTTAAATTAATCGAGGTAGGCTGCATTATAGAGCGACTTCCTCTCTCCTCCTCCTCTCTCTCTCTCTCACTCTATCTCTTTCTCTCAGACCTCGTTCATGCATCAAGAATTTATTTCTCGTCTCTGAACACTTTTTCATTCCGCGATTGGCTCGCTATCCAATTCATGCGTTTCTGTATTTTTGTATATGAATTTGTGAATGTGTGCTGCACGGCGGAACATCAAGAAGGGAACAGTGAAAGCATATTTCCTTCACAGCTCTAAAGGCGCGCAAATTCGTGACCTCGAAGTCGCTATTGAACCGATTGTGTACCGGGCACTTGCCATGATTTTCCCTAAGTGCTTGAGCTGCGATTATCTGTAGCAGGAAGTCCCTGTATTTGCTCGCTTCATCTATATATCCTACAAACTATGACTTTATGTACATCCGACACCCTCCCGCACTCACTTGCCGAGAGAACCGCAAAACTCACTTAGAAAAATTGGATAGAGAGCTCGCTCGAAGCGAGTTCTAGTCCCGATCTCATTTAACAGGAGAAAGATTCCGAAATACCAGCCTTTTCAGGATAACACGGCTTTTTCGGCCTCGCAGGTATCTCAATTAGGAGATTTTAATTTTTTTTGAAAATTCCCTCTAGTAGAGAGAATACGGTTCAGTGCAAAACTTATTATTTTACCTGTCTGTATATATTTATCGAAGAATCATTTATACGTAGTGAAAAATATATGAGCGTATCCACGTTAAGAACAGCTTTTGGCCTTAGGATCGGAAAAATTCGTGCTCGTCGGGAATTAACGTCTCTTGTGACAGAGGCACAGCCCCTGTATGCTTTCAGCTCCTTGCTACTCAACCTTGTTTGACTGCATTTTTTAACGATACATACCGCCTTAACGATACGGTTAATAATGCATTTTATTGAGGACGGAGCCATGATACTTCTTTTGTTGATTGTAGAAGGCGCGTAATTTTAGGAGGCTAGTAAAAAGATGGCAAATCTAGCACAGCATCCAAACATCAGTGCCATTAGTCAAAGTCGTGCCGAAAAAATCAGGTCATATGAGTTGGTTTCCCCTTCATTTGTGAATGCAACCTATATATGTCTTCCCTATGAAACCCATGGAACGAATGGTGGCAAAGTTTACATCCTCGAATTGCAGCGAATATTCTTTTAAAACATTTTGTTTGTTTAGTTCCATTAATAACGAAACTATTTTTTTTCATTTTTAGGTTATTGTTTTTAAATCACAATCGTGAGAATAGTTTGCACAAGTAGTCTCAAGCTGACAAAAAAAAACCGGCAAATCAAAAATAAAATTCATTGCGTTCCTATGATTCAAACTTTAGCACCATAAGGAACGACACTTTTATAACGATTCCTCTTCAAAGTGCTAACTTTCTGCTGGCATCAGTTATTCCACACTTCCCGTCTTCTGTGCTACCCGACAAAAACGTCCGAATGAAAAAAATAAAGAGACAAAATTCTCGACAACATTTTGAGGATGTACTCAGAAAACAGGTTATGCCAACGACAGTGAAACATTCTTTGATCCGTCCCGTTTCTTTATGCAGTTTTCCTTAAATCATGATACCTCTGTGACTATCCTTCTTGCTTTCTTTTACACACAAATACACACACACACACGATCAAACACAAATACACGCGGATTCATACGAGTTTTCATGCTTTCGCTTCGTCTCTGCCCGAGTGAGATTAAAGCTTTCTCTACTGCAATACGAGTTCATAAGCTGCGAGCTTTTACCGTGTCTGAAATCGACTAATGCGAGCAGTACGACGAGGCTAGCTACCCATCATACATTCTTTATAAAATGCATCAGTTTGGAGTACATCAAAATATACATACAACTAAAACCAGCTGTCTCAAAGATTATTATATTTTTTTTTGCTTCTTTACGTTTGGGCCCGTGATCTTTTCGGTTCAGGCTAAGTGCTAACGTGGAGCTACGAAACTAGTCGTCAGGGCGACGCAAAATTATTGGTAAAAAAACGGATAAACCGGTCAAATAGAATATTTGTATACCAGAGATATCGAGATAACAGCATGGGAGTACGAAATATTATACGAGGTTAAGAGATCCAAATTAACTTTTTTATTACTTGGTATCCTGAAGTTGCCGCGTCTCTTGATGTCCAAGAAATGGTCGATGGACTGTGCCCCTTTAATGAAACGCTTTCTGAGCCGCGGTCTGTAACAATAGTCACCGTGGCACGGTTCTTGTCGGTCCTACAGTGCGATATAATTTTTTTTTCCTTGTTACTTCAACGTTCTTTTTGCGAACGAGAAAAAAAAATTGGGTCTCACTGAAAATGAATTGCAATCTTGATTCACGATTTATTTTAGTGGGTCGTCGAAGTGGCACGGGTCGAAAAAAGTATGCCGTTCGTGATGGGATCGGAGATCACCTCGTGTTACAATTTAGTCCTACCGACGTATTCCAATTATTCCTTCGTCACTGAAATTTTTTTTCACAAATCATGTTCACATTTCTGTTTTCAGGAATCCGTGGCAGGAATTGCAAAGTGAGGGCCAGAGGATGCTGGAGAAAGCACCGCAAGTGGAGAAAGTACGATAATGTGGTCGACATGGCCACGAACAAGGCGGAAGTGGCGAGATCCGCTTTCAAGCAAGGGTGAATGGGAACGCGAGCGAGACTCTCGCACGGAGCGTCTTCGCAATTCCTCATCATCACCACGTCGTCACAATCATAATCACCACCATCATCATCATCATCACTATCGTCGTCATCATCATTATCATCGTCATTATTATCATCATTATCGTCGTAAAGCCGGCTTTCGTATTATATACTCGATGGTACTGGCCGCTTGGGTCGCGAGCAACGAGGCCAAAAGTATCGAGTGCCCCCAAACCGAGACCATACCAGGATGTCCGTGTTACAATTTTGAGGATGGCTTGTTTCTCGAGTGTGCCGGTGCCACCGAAGAATCGCTCAGGATTGCCCTCAATGGCGTGCTGTCCGTTGCCGGTACCGAAGGTATCGTGTCACCCCACTTTTATTATTACTAACTTTTATGTTGCATACGTATATACGCTTTATGCATCTGCCTATATCGTAAAACCGACGCGATATAAACAAAATATCGATCCACTCCGCTATGGGGTCGTTACTGTTACCGTTTGGTCAGTAAAACCTCGATGCTATATGGTCCTGTTCTCCATACAGCGATCTGTCCTGCGCGATATACGCACATGCTTACACAGGGTGGTCCAAAAATCGTGGATCGAACGAAGTGAGGAGATAGCCAAAATTATTTCCAACCACAAAGATCGAGTACAGGTTGGTCCGTTTCTCAACGATTCGAAAGCTATGTTTTTTGTTTTCGATATTTTTGAAAAATCGGTTCCCACCTGTACAACAAAAATGAATAAAAGAAAAACTACTTGCCATATGCGGGTTGTTTTTTTAACATGTAGCCTGATGATGTGGCTTTCGCATAAAAATGAAGTCTTCATAATTGTCATCATGAGTTCTTAGAATAAAATGAATTCGTAATACCTTTTTGGGTCATAATTTTTTTTCCTAGTTTTTCATCATTGATTTAGAAAGAAAAATGTTCTACCGAATCTTGCCCCTGTAGTAGGAATATTAGTCCAACTTATAAGGATTCTAAAAAGATATAACTCATAGCCCTGACCATTGAAAGTTTTTTACTGTAGTTTTTTATTCATTTCAAGGTAATGCATTGCTAGAAACACGAATGTTGCGCTGAACAAATTTTAACTGTTAATTTGCATTGGGAACCCATTATTTGAATGCAGAGAACTTATGGCGGGCATGTAGAAGTGAGGAGGTATGACTCTTAAATTGGTTCGACGTTCGTTCCGTGTTTCGCTTACCGTCTGCTTATCACTACGGTTTTCATTGTGAAATTTGTTATGTATTTGATGATTTGAGCATTTGGAAATTCGGACATTTAAACAGTCTACCTTTTTATGTTTGAAATGATCGTGGCTAGCTCCCCACTTCGTTTGATCCACGACTTTTCAACCACCTTGTATATGCAAAAAGGTTTGAAGTCGTTCCTATCTACGTGATATTGTCTATCAGCCAATCCAGCTGTTTTGAAGAAGCTTGTCAAAATCACCTTTACACAAAAATGCTTACGATTATCGAAAGATGATTTTGAATTGGAGCTTACGTAATATTGAGTAAAGGAACAAATGGCTACTACGAGGACGACACGCGACAGTCGAATGTCCTCAAAATCACCTTTAGTATATTCACACATACATATAGGCGGATGTATATTACAGCAAGGAAGAGTTTGTGACCCCGAAGCGTGAATGAGCAAGTACAGGTGGGGTGCGGAGCAGTAACATATGAGAGGTGCACTAGGCGTGCTCCATTATATAGCACGTTAGACCTGTATCGGGTAAGATACACTCTTGTGGGCCGCTATGCGCGAAGTAAAAATAAGAACTGACCCGAATAGGATATGCCTCGCGACGCCACGCGACCTACTCACCACCCGGGGGCCATTTATTCAATCTCACTGGCTGCAGAATTTCAATTTCAAACTGTCGCGACTTGTTTACCCCTGAATCTGTCCGCCACTCTTTCTTGCAGGTACTCTTATGAATCTACGTTAAAGGATCATTTTTATTTTCGGATTGAACCTGGCGAGCTCTCTCCGGCCTTTCGAACTTTTACCTCACCTCCGGATGGGAGTGAGGGAAAGGAAAAGAAAGAAAGATTTATCCTGACACATTTTTGTTTGTCGCTCGGGTCGAATGTCACGAGACACTTTTATAAATGGAATCAAATATACGTATAAAGAGACTACCCGATCTTTCACCTTATCACTGATTCGACGTGCCGAGAACTGCACCTCTTAATCATATAAATTTAAACGTTCAAGATGCCGCGACGAAAATAATGCCCGACAGAATAGACACCGGAATTCATTTCGCTTTTTGAGACTTCGCGATAATTGCTCGCTTTATTTTCAGAAGCCGTGGTACAGTCGTTGAGCGTTTACGAGCTAGACCGCCGGGTCGAGGAGCTCCGAGGGAATGTATTTCCACCGGGCACTCGGATACGTCACCTTCAGATATCGCATTCGGGTATACGTGAGGTTAACGAGGACGCGTTCGAGAGGGTTAGATCGAGCCTTGAGTCATTGGCACTGGTGGCGGGTCATTTGCCTCATGTACCGCAGAAAGCGCTATCGAATCTCAGGCGTCTGAGCGCCCTCGATCTCGAGGGTAATCACATTCACGATTTACCGAGTTACAGTTTCTACGATCTATCATTGATGAAACTCAATTTAAAGGGCAATCAAATAATGAAGATATCGGAATACGCGTTCAGCGGTCTCGAGAATACTTTGACTGATCTCGATCTTGCGGAAAACAAAATAAGAATGTTCCCAATGACGGCGCTACGGCGTCTCGAGCATTTGACCTCATTGAGGCTTGCTTGGAACGAGATATCGCAGTTGCCTGGCGACGGTTATTCGCGTCTCGACGCCCTCAATTTTTTCGATCTGAGCAGCAACAATTTCGTAATAATACCGTTGAATTGTTTTCGATGTTGCCCGTTGCTCAGAACGTTAACCCTCTACTACAACGCGATCGAGACGGTCGACAAGGACGCCTTCATATCGCTCATCGATCTCGAGTCCATTGATCTAAGTCACAACAAAATCGTGTTTCTCGACGTAGCCACGTTCCGTGCCAATCAAAAGCTCCGATCAATCGATCTGAGCCACAATCACATACACTACATACGCGGTGTATTTTCGAGGCTGCCCGAACTCAAGGAGCTCTTTCTCGCTGAGAACAATATACTGGAAATTCCAGCCGAGGCGTTTGCCGGTAGCTCCAGCCTGTCCGTCGTTTATCTCCAGCAAAATGCGATACGTAGAATCGACTCGAGAGGACTGGCTAGCCTCGGTCAACTGAGTCAGCTCCATCTGAGTGGCAATTACATCGAGAAAGTGCCGCGTGATTTTCTCATGCATTGCGAGAATCTATCGACTCTTTCCCTGGACGGTAATAACATTCGTGAACTCGAGGTCGGCACGTTCGCCAAAGCTAAACAACTCAGAGAGCTACGATTGCAAGACAATGAAATAACGGAAGTGAGACGCGGTGTGTTTACACCGTTACCGGCGCTGCTCGAGCTGCACTTGCAGAATAACGCCATCACCGATATGGAGACCGGTGCGCTGAGGTCCCTTCACAGTCTCCAGCATGTTAATCTACAGGGCAATCTGCTGGCGGTCCTCGGGGACGTGTTTCAAGTGTCGAATGACGCTGGTCAGAACAGCGTCGGTGGCAGTTCATTGGTATCCATTCAACTCGATAACAACGGCCTCGGTGTATTGCACAACGATTCCCTTCGCGGCCAAGCTTCTGTGAGGATCATGTGGCTCGGCCACAATCGTCTGACCCGACTTCAAGCGCCGCTCTTTCGCGATCTCCTCCTAGTCGAGAGGCTCTATCTCACGAACAATTCTATATCGCGTATCGAAGATACCGCCTTTCAACCGATGCAAGCCCTCAAGTTTCTCGAGCTAAGTATGAACCGACTCAGTCACGTCACCGCAAGAACTTTCTCGGAATTGCACGAACTCGAAGAGCTTTATCTCCAGGACAACGGCCTCCGTCGACTCGATCCTTACGCTCTTACGGCACTCAAAAGACTACGAGTTCTCGATCTCGCCAACAATCGTCTCGATACATTGCACGACACGATATTTCAAGAAGGTCTACCTATAAGAACGTTGAATCTGCGTAATTGCACGGTAAGCGTTATCGAACGCGGGGCATTCAGGGGATTGAACAATCTTTACGAGCTCAATTTGGAAAACAATCGGCTTACGGCGACCGCACTGGATCGTCTCGACATACCGGGATTAAGAGTACTTCGTATATCGTACAACAACTTCAGTCAAATAAACGGTGAATCGCTCGACGGTCTCCCATCGCTTCAACACCTCGCAATGGACTCGTCACAATTGTATCGCCTGCCTGCCGACATCTTCTCCAAGAACAAGAATCTTGGTAAGCTCTTGCTGAGCAACAATCTCCTGAGAACGATGCCGGCTTTTTTGTTTCTTGGTCTCGAATCCCTCCGAGAGGTAAAACTAGATGGCAACAGATTCCAGGAAGTTCCCTACGAGGTATTCATCAATGCAACCACGATCGAGTTCCTCTCGTTGGCGAAAAATTTTATACCCTACGTCGACATCGCCAGGCTAAGCGGATTGAGCAGTCTCCGTGAGTTAGACCTTCACGGTAACTCGATAATGTCTTTATCCGGTTTCGCAACCGCGAACTTCTCGAGGCTACTGTCCGTTGATCTGAGCCACAATCATTTGACCGCTTTGGCGGCCAACTTCTTCGTTCACGCGAATCAGCTTCGCAAGGTTGAGCTTGCGGGTAATAAGTTTCGTCAGATACCGGGGGTTGCACTCTCCGCCCAAAACATACCGAGCCTCGGATGGCTGAACGTAACGTCCAATCCGCTAACGAGGATCCATGAGATCAGCGCTGAATCCAAATACCCGGAGCTCCAGGAGATACACATATGCGGCACTAATCTTACGATCGTTACGAGTCAAGACTTCGAAGCGTTCCCATCCCTTATGCATCTCTTCATGAGCAGCAATCTCATATCAAGAGTGTCACCGAGCGCTTTTCGCAATTTACCGAAACTCTTGACCCTCGACATATCTATGAACGAGCTGGAGCTCTTGCCCCAAGAGCGACTCAGTGGTCTTGAGAATCTGCGACTATTAAATATCACGCACAACAAGCTAAAGGAATTGGAGGATTTTCCGTCCGATCTCAAAGCACTTCAGATTCTCGATCTGTCCTACAACCAGATAACCACCATCGGAAGAAACACATTTCAGCATCTGGAAAATCTTGCAGAACTTCACTTATACGGCAATTGGATTTCTTCCATATCACCCGATGCTTTCAGACCGCTCAAGAAACTTCGCATTCTCGACCTGAGTCGCAATTATCTCGAAAATTTGCCGCTCAACGCTTTCAGGCCGTTAGAGACTCAGATACGCAGCTTGCGCACGGAAGGTAAGTGAAATTAATAGCTCCACTTTATTTGTACGTGTGATTGCAAGTACACCTCAGTGACCCTAATTGAAGTACGTGTAGGCTGCCGGGTCAGGGATAGAGATTCTCCATAGATAAAAAGAGATAAATCTATCACTATTGCACAAAAATGGTTATCGTTCCTACGGAAAAGGCTCAATCTTCGGGAGGCTGAGCCAACCTCATAGATCCAAGCTACATTGACAGCACAGGTCGACGTGTCTTGCGGAATCTTCGAAATAGCTAATCGCGTATCTATGTGTATTATATTGTATCTGTCTGTAGTCTGTTCCGTTGTATCTACTACATACAGTGAACCCGTAATTCGAGATCGAGGCAGTGTTTCGAGGGATCGATTATTCACCTGCAGCTCCGATCTGGGTCCAGCAAATATTAACGGGGGTTCGGTCTAGTAGCTTTTAACGGCGGTCTCCATCGCACATCGGCTTACTACAGCGATGCGATGTACCGATATTTTTTTTAAGTTTCTTCTGTAAATGACGTTCAGTTCGAGTACCTCATCAGTGTTATCGTTTATCCATTATACAACTAGAATCTTCCATATTTACTATGTATATATAAATATATTCATTATCAATTACCAACTAATGACCCAGGACAACCACCTAATCAATAGTGTTTGCAACGAGTGCCCTTGTAACAATTTACAATTATAAAGGGCCATAACCAGCATCAAATTGTATTGTATCACAGAGAATCCCCTTCACTGCGGTTGCGAGTCTCAAGAGCTTTGGGAATGGTTACGCGACCATCAGAAACTTGTCGGCCGCGGGGTTGGTAGAAACCGGGGTAGCGGTGGCAGCGGAAGCGGTGGAGGCAACGGTGGTATGGGTATCAACGATATTGAAGGAGGACTGCTGAGATGCGAGCAACCGCCTGAACTTCGAGGTCTCGTGTTTCTGGAACTGGATCCTCACGCCTTTTGTTCAGCCCCGTTGGTTCTCAAATTGGCTATTCAGGACATTCAACCGTTCTCAGTTGTCGTCTCGTGGCAGAGTCGAAATCATACCGGACTCCATGGTTACCAGGTTGCCTATCACGCGTTGGACGACGTTGACGAGGTATACACACATATACTTTCGACCTCTCTCCCTTACGGACAACTTTGAACATTGTGCCCAATGAACGCTATCAAAAGGGTAACCGTGCTTAGACTCACGTACAAACTGCACGAATCCCCGAATATTCCATTTGCCAGTTGGAAAGCGGTGGTCGCTATATAAGTCATCCACGGACGAGGATGGAAGATATTGGATATGGATATTTTTTATTCTCGGTGACTTTAGAAATAACTGATTCTTCTGTGCATTCAGAATTACATGGCAGTGATAAAAACGTAGCCTTGAGTGCTTGAACAAAATATTTACGTTACAGCGAGGAGAAAATGTACCCTCCGTGCAGACAATACCCTAAAAAATAGACTTGCAAATTCTCCGGAATGAAAGAACGCGATGTAAACCGTGGATAACGCGATTCAAAGCTCCTCTTACACACGAAAGAAGAGCTATTGAACCTAATGAGCTTCACAGATGTACGCCGTGCGTTCGATTGATTGCAGGTGAGAGGAAAGATGTTGGATCCTAACGCAAGATCGGTAAAGCTCGATAAATTATTTTCGAACACGCGTTACCTGATCTGCGTGTTGGGTCTGGGTAATTGGTTGACCAGGCTCGATGAGGACAACATCATCGGTCAATTTAATGTCTCGCGCGAGGATGTTTTTGAGGCGGATTCGCTACCGGAAATGGTGGATTCGGCGACAAGCAGATGCACCGAGGTGAGAACACTCGAGGCACCGGACGCAATAGTCAGCAGCGATGGTTCACCGATGAGCGACGTAAGCGGTGTCACAAACATACTGACACGAAGATTGGGTCTCATAGTGGGCTGTTGCATGGGCTTCGTCGTGTTTATCCTTCTCGTGTCCGTACTCGGTTATCTCAAGGTCAAGAAGCAGCGGGAAGCCGTGAAACGGGATGCCCAGCCGATACCACCGGAATATATATCATACAGGCATTTCAGTATCCAAAGTGGCGAGGCCGGACAAGCGGCTCGGACAACCAGTCAAGATGGCCAACATCCAGCGACATTTTTAACTACCGTAGTTAACAACAACTCCACGACGTTGAACGTCTAATTTGACAGCCTCCCGGAAAACGGAAAAAACGAAAGAACAAAAAAACGCGTATGTGTGTTTGTGTAAACGCGTGTGTACTCTTACGCGTTTTATGTGCCGTTGATCATTCGATGTGTGGAAAACCCTTGATCCTTGCGATTACGAATAATCATGCGTTAGGTACTTTCGGTCGGCGTGTAGAGACTTTGTTTCGAGAAGTCCATGGATCCTGAGGACTGGTGCTGTGAGAGGAACAAATGTGCGGTGATCTCAGCAGTTTTGTGATTTTATAAGCCATTTTCTACGAACACTCCGAATCGTTCGAACGGAACGAACGATTATCCCGGTGATGACGATGTATCCAAGAGACAAGAGAGAGTTGCCCTTTTTTAACGGATGTTTGGCTACAGCCGAAACACCCTCATGAAATGTATCTGGCAACCGTAAAAAATAGTTCGTTTTTTTTTCAATTCTCGAAGTATGCGGAAAACAAGTTTGATTGATTGCGAAGCGCAAATTTTCCTAATCTTCGGTCAGATGGGTTGAGCCTTGCGGCCAATCGTTCTTTTTTTTCGGGGATAGCGTGAACCCATCGCGACGATGCAACGATACATAAGGGTGGAGAAATGTGGATTCGCATGTACCTATCTTATGACGAATTGCAGCTTCGTCGACGGATACCTAGCACACTGACTAGCAATTGGGACAGCAAGAAAATCCTGTTCTCTCTCTCGCTCTCTTTTCGTCACTCCCCTGCTATTGCAAATTATTTCCAGAATGTTTTCTGTTCACCGTTATCGTCATTATCATATCATGCTCGTCGTTTTCGTCACCGGTGATCACTCCAGGACGGTTTCCCGGCGTTAATGCGACACCCTAAACCACGAGAGATTAACGAGAAGCTGGTACAACTTGACGTTCGCTCTGGGCCCTCGTATACGCCACCGCATATATTTTATACTGTCACATGAAGACTATGCGGTATACGCGTGGATCATACCACTTCAAGTGGAACCGTCTTCGAGAACGCGCTAACAATGTTGACGCCCTCTTAAAGCTTGCATCCCTTCTCCGTGAAGATACCTATCGAGCGTGAAGATACCTATCGGGATAAAAGATCCCAATTATTATTCACAAGGAGAATAACTTGACGTGTTTTTGCATTTTGTTACTATATAGAATGAGCTTGTTGGGGTTTAAATATTTAACGTTCGATGTCCCAGGTGAAAGATTTATTTTTTGAACGTCTAATTCAATGAAATCCAAACTCAATTTTCGTTGTTCCACCAAAGTCATGCACATCGAACACCATGAGTTTCGAAACTTAAATTATCTGTTTTCTTCGAAGTGAAGTTATAACTAAAGGAAGTCAATTTTAACAAGCATCTGCTTTGCTGGCCCCTTAGCCAGGGGCTGCTTTATTCGGGGCATGTAATATTTCACGAAGCATAGGGAGAGGAGCACGAAAGGAAGAGAGAGCCATTTGGAAATGCGAGATAAATCGAAACGATCAACGTCTACTCCATGTTTCTCGACATCGTGTCAACAATAAATGGTATATCCAAGAGAAGATATGAAAGACAAATAGCCATAAACGATTTACACTGTGGAGGCTCACCGTACAGTGCGAGTTCGTTTTGTGCATGGCAAGAGATAAATATGAATAAAATCGCGAGACTGAGATGGTAAATAGAGAAGATAGTCCATGAATGACGTCCGTACCTAAATTTTTACGATTCTACGTCGCCGAAGGACTGAAAATACTTATGAGCTACGAATGTCATTTTGCCACTTTGACCACTTAAAATACCAGACCGGAGAACAATCCTATTGTTTTTTTTTTTTCGTATGCTGTCATTGCGAGCGAAGCTGCTTCAGGCAAAAAATAGGACCGAGCAATTACGATAGACGGCTGCTAGTTTCTTGTCCATAGCTCCACGACGTGTCACCAAAACGGCGTGATTGTTATTTTTCGTGCATTATTTTTCCTTCGTTTTAAGGTACTACTGGATGGTCCGTCGGGCAAAAAGTTAGTCCAAAATGAGCGAATCGTGGATTTACAAGTACAGATCATGTCGTACATGTTTAGCCGTACAAAAGTCTAATTTAATAATAAATGAACACTTAGAAATGTTAATTTTCCACTTTTAATAATAATTGAAGGCAAATTCGACGAAATTGGCGTTCGCTTGACTGAGGTCTTATGAGTAACTGTACATCTGTTTCAACATGCCAACAAAAAAAAATCAATTTTCAAATTTAATTAATACGTTCAGATAATCTTATTATTATCAATAATTACCCAAAAACTCAATATATATTGAGTTTCCCAATTATTGTTATTGATTGATCGTTAAAAGGCAATCATTACTTCAATCAATTTCTCGACAATTACTGAGTCGATTTATTTGAAACTTAGCATAATCAATCACTTGATCAAAGTCTTGATAATATAATATTTTCTAAATTTATGGAGATTTAGTTCCATACGTTTTGCAACCATTAACGTCTGCAGAAGCTGTTTTCCTATATAAGCAACCGTGTTAAATTAATATACTTATAACTACTAAATTATTCAGTGAAAAATTCTAAAATAATTCATGTATTATTATTCTATGAAGAACTATCATTCCTCAAATTTTCAAAAATTTTGGCGATTTTTTAATATCCATCCAGTAATACTTTAATTCGTTGCATTTCATATCTGCTTTTCTCACCAATCTCCTCGTGCTTATAAAAAATTGTGGCTGATACGATCACGGACGCGAATGGAAAGAAATTTTTGACTGAACGAGACAAGTATGATTTTTAAATGTACGTTGTCGGGACTGATTGGAAAAGAAAGCTGATACGGGTACTCGTTCAATAGTGAAAGAGAGATTCTGTATCGGAGACTCTACCTGGATGGTGGATAGGAAGTAAGGGAGGCAAAAATCCGTATATTTAATATAGTTGCGCTGGCGCCTGGAGCTCTTTTCTCCCCTTCCATCGGTCCCCTTAATTGAGTCGAGCTGGATTGAATAATTGATTGTCGGTCATTTCGATTTGACCCACCGTAGATTAATTGATGAGTTTATACATGGATAGCCGGTGGGTTCGTTCTAATGGAAAATCACACGAGTTATTATTCTATCGAGATTAATATTCGTATGGAACAATCGTTCGATGTTATTTTCACGTAATGAAGATTTGGAGCGCGATTTTCATTCGGTGAATATATTTTTTGTCAGGGGAAACGAAACAAGGGCATTCGTTGGTCAAAGTTTGCTCTTTGCCGGTAATGGCTACTGAACTTTTTCTCGCGTTTCTCCTCGAGCATATATAGTGAAGAAATAAATAACCATTTTTTTATTTTTCATATAATCGTGACACAATCGAGAACTACAGAAAAAAAAAAGTTATTCGCCAAGGATCGAAGAGCACGATCGAGCTCAATGTGGCGTGTCGAGATGACACGGTCTCGGGTTCGTGAAAAAGAAAGAAAAAATAAAAGAGACATTACGGAAAAACTGCCGTGACCGACGCACTAGGTCGCATCGATTTTACTCCGAACGAATTGTATCAGCGAGGTTATGCATCAAATACCACAATTGTACCATATAATACACCTACGTCACTGTAATAAAAATGCAAAAAACTTTTTTCTATACAGTCGCAAGCTTTACTTTTATTCCCGAGCTCCATATATGTGAAATAGTAAATCATTTTAACAGTTTTTACTGCTCACCGAGATTATATATTCATTAATTCATACTCGTGAGATCCGAACGAAAACTGAAAATGGCCGGTGACTATTAACACATCAACGCCAGATCTTCACGAAAATAAATTCTCATGGTTAATGAGTAATTTTAGTACTTTTTTCCGGAGTGTCCCGTATACTGGTCGTAATCAACGAAGGCTACGGGCAACGCCTGCAAGCTGAGTTACGAGAATTGCTACGTATACATGTGTATATATATATATAAGTTCTTGAACTGGTCTTGGAGCACGGAACGTATGAAAGCTCCGCGAATTTCCATACCCATAGATATCCTGCAAAGACATCGTGGAAGGTTTCCTCTCTCGTCCCGTCCGCATACTATTCTGTAGTAATTAAGCCAACCAGAAAGATTTCTCCCTCTCCGTCTCTCCTCCTCTTTCTCTATCCGTTTCTCTCGTCGGTGCAAATGTACGCGGTAGTACGCGGTAACCGGAAATCCAGAGATATTTCTACAGACAACGGGATACAGCTTACGAAATTTCGATTCCTTCGGACCGCTCGTGCACATACACATAGATATGTATGTGTGCATGCTCTTTATCCGTAGGTGTATGTAAGAAATGTCCTGGTGAACTGAGGATGGGAGGGTTCGTAACACTGGTGGATACTTTATCTTGGAGAAAATTCTTCCTTGAGAATACGAAATTGTAATTCGCGGGTTTTGTATCAGCACGCCTCTTCCTAGAGTCGCAGAATTAAAAAAAAACGTAAGAGTATAGTCCTCGCAGGGGTAAGAAATAAGGAGAAGACGATTACGCGAACAATTCCCACAGCTTCCCGGCGTCTTTTGTTGGATAAATTGCATTTTGGGGGAAAAGCCTATCCGCCCAGGGATTGAAGAGACACCAAAAGTAACAATGCAACAACAAAGGGGTAATGGATCACCGAGGGAATTCTCGATTACATAGAAGTGTAGTCAAGAATAAGTAGAGAGAGAGAGAGAGAGAGAGAGAGAGAGAGAGAGAGAGAGAGAGAGAGAGAGAGAGAGAGAGAGAGAGGAGACAATAAAGAGCGAAGAAAAAGTTTAAAAAATCTCGACGTTTCTGACGATTATAGTGACGTTAAGTCAGTGCTAGATAGAATGCGGTATCGTACGACGTACCTTTTTTCCTCTATCGAAGAAATACAGGAAAAAGTAGCAGAGTGTTGAACCCTTTGACTCACAATCAAACATAATCTGCAATTATTTAATTGTAATTAATTGTAGCAGGACTACAGGCCTCGTCCATTTATCGCCTTATTCTCGCATGACTTGACTCAAAAACTCTACATCTCTCAGAGCCCAAACGAATGTAGAGTTTGGGTTTGTTTGGATCTGACTCGTGCATATGCACACACACATATGCACGAGTTAGATCGGAACACAACCAAATACAGGTAACGTAAACCATTTTTTTTTTTAAATAAATTTATCGAAAATGAAATATCGAAAGATTCGAGCAGTTTAAAATGATGTGTAATACCCAGGCTGTAAACGCCAACATTTTGGGGCAAACAATGTTGTTGCTGCGTCAGAAGAGAACTAATTGAGAGGCATCCAACAGAGGGTGTTCGGTAGTAGAGCAACTGAATTTGCATAATTGATCGAAAATCACCCTATGCACAAGCCTTGTAGTTAGCAGTCGAATATAGTTCGTACCGAAATCTGAGTTTGACCCCTTCTGCATCGACCAGGGAAACTAGCAGATTACTCAAAGGGACGAAGGTAACCGCGACTGGAGGTGAACTAGCTGACAACAACTGCATACATGTATATTTATGCGTGTATCAAGGGTAGTTATGTATATACGTACATAACATCATGTATACACTCCACCGATGTCACTCTGATAAATATCTTCAGTCCATTCAATTATACGACTAATGAGAACCTCGGCTGTGCGGCATACACATATGCGTAAATATTCATGAGGACAAAGGACAGGCATCCCGTTTATGCTTCGAAGTACTCGCAGAGAGGCCATCAATGAGTCCAGGAATTTCCGTTGCGCTTAATGAAATTTCATCCAGTTTACTGGCGACGAAAATTTCAGTGATGGCAGGATCGGGATACAGATAGGTTCGCTTCATTAGCCCAAGGACTGAAAAGCGAATGATATTTCAAAGATTCAGAGACTGCAAAAACCAACACGGCGAACTGTATTTCTTTTTTGCACAGACCGCTGGAATCACATTTTCGGACGTATTTTTTTTCCTACCCTCAATTATTTCGCAATGTCCAGTGCAATTAGTGTGCACTGGACAGAGGTACGTGGACGAATATAAATGTTTCGTGATTTAGCGAGTCGCTTTTTACGATCGTATACAAATTTTTCTAAAGTTCCCATGAGAATATCCCGTATAGCCGTATTTCTCATGTGTTATCACAAAAATCTATGGAAATAAACTTTCAAAGAGGCTTCCTCTTTACGGTATAACTACCAATCTACATTAAACGTATATGAAATTGAAAAAGAAATAACGTTTGAGCGTAAAAAGCGGGTGAACGTGAAGTAAAGTATGTACAAACAAGCAGTCAAGCGCCATACTTCGCGATCGTTCTCAACGCTGAAAACGCAGCGAGTGAAATAGCGACGGGTGTTGCGGAGCAGAGAATCTGGCCGAGTTTCTATTCCACATTCGGGGTTGATGATTGAACGAGCCCCCGACGCGCTCGTTGATCATAGTCGGTAAGCAAATTCACGCGTCGGAGGCTTCACCCGGTAAAATGACCTGGCTAGCAAATTCTTTTTCTCTTATTTGCTGGTCTCTCTCTCTCTCTCTCTCCATTCATTCTGTTCGCCAATATTGTTAACCCCTGCATGCAGATTACTATCAAAATGCTTACATTTTCAGGTGTCTCACTTCCACTTCCATAAAGCCTCGACACAATAACTATATCGTCGTAATGGTGATGCCAATAATGCTCGCAAGATCGCGAAGCAACGATGCATCCAGGGCTGTGCGAATCGCAAATTTTTTAAAGCTTCGTAAATACGAAGAAGGGGAAAAAAGTAATCGGCTCTGCAAATAGTATTACGGATCCGCAGAAAGAAAAAAGTTGTCATAAAAAAAATTGGCACTGCCAATCATCGCCCAGTAGGAACAATGATACCGGAAGTACGCTGTGCAAATTGTTTCGCACCGTTGTGTGTAAATGTACTCGCAACCAGTAAAAACGTGTGCGGTTTTCAGAAAAGCGTGTAATTTTTTTCCATCATCACCACCGCGATGATTCATGCTCTACGTATCTTAAATTACTGCCAGTGTGTGGCGAGAAGCAGCACGGTAAAAAGATTCAGCGATTCTATGCATTTCGAAATGCGAATGCAAGGGTGCGAGAGACCTACCCTCTTTCGCTACAAACACCCAACCGCGTGTATGTAATTCCGATGGATTCAGTCGCTACAGTCGTAGGTGTATGTAGTCTGGATGGGTTTCAAAGTCTTCTTAACTAGGTTACGAGTTTCCCTTGCGAGGCTTCAACACAAGCAAAAAGTTTTCGTATACCATCTACGATGTACTCGATTCTCCGTGAAATTAAATTTTCACCACACAATGAGAAAATTCAACAAAATCTTGCTTCCCATACGAACATGTGTCTATTGAAATGTCCTTCTGAAACAGTGCACTTTCAAGGCCGTGCGGAATTTAAGCCTCGATTTATCGACTAAAATAACGTCATCAAAATCGTCAAACGTATTAGAAGACTCAGGAGTCGAGCGATAAATAAAGAGTTTGTCCTGCATTCGTTATTTTCGTATTCAACAAACTACAAGGTTTTGTCGAGGAAGCTCTTAACGAGATTAAAGAGAAAATAAAGCTAATGGGGATTCTCAACATTTATTTCATTCACGAAGCAAAGTACATGAGTCCCAATCAGAAGAGATTGTGGTTGGCACGGGCTTAATTGCAAAAAGATTTCGTTTGCAGAAAATCGCCTGCAAAGCTGTGGGGATGATGAAATTGGGAAAGCTCACTGAGGAAAAAAGTGTACTCCGAGCGGAATGAGGAGACAAAAAATATGTTGACTATACGTACTTCTATAAAGGCGGCGTAGCATAGAAAAAGGGAGATGCGGAGAAAGGATAAAGGAGAAGGAAGTTAAAAAAAAGCAAGGCAAGCCAAGTGAAAGACAGTATTGCAGCGTTATACGGATCTACGAGGCTGCAACGTGCTGTTTTTTTCTCTGCGCCCCAACAAGTTTCCATTCGGACTTGTTCTTTCCACGTGTCTGCTCGCTATATACTCGTACAGTAGCCAATGGTTATAACCTTTTCCACTGGTACGAAATGAGCTAAGAACTTGCCGCGGCTTCTTGTCACAAATTGGCTGAAATACGAGCCGCGTGCTATGAACAAGAATCTTACGTGACGAAAAAATATATTCTGGACGCTTTGTAAAATATATATGGGACAACTTTTTCGTCGCATAGAGGAATTTTATTCAAAGGCACGACCGAAGATACGCTCATAATTACCTGCATGTATTTGGAGAAAAGTTAACGATCCACTTGAAATGGTTACATTACTCTGAAAGCCTTGAAATTCAACTTTATAAATGTTTCGTGCCTAAAAAAGTTTATCAAAAATATATTTCATGAACTTTATTGTTTATGCTTAAAGTGTACGAGAGTATCAGAAGAAAGTGCTTCCACGATGTGGCAACACCGGAGTCTTGTGCGCGCAAGACTTTTTTCTGTACCTTTGTCATGGTATCGAAGTTTGAATCATTGAAATGCAACAAAAAAAATTTGTTTATCTATTTAAACTAAGGAAATCACTGAAATTTTTTTGAAAATCTTCATTAAAAGTCAATAACCAAAGCTTGTGAAAAACGATTTTAGATAATAACAAAAAATAAAGAAATGAAAAAAATTAAGAATTTTCTTTGCGTTCCAACAATGCCATGTTAAGTACCATCCTTTGCCATAACAATTACAATGTTTTTAAAGACCCTAAGATATGATTTCAAGCTAAAAAATGTTTTTTCCCAACGCTAAGGACGAGCTTACTTTTAAAAATTCACAGGAGCGGCCTCGAAACAGGCAGACACGCTAGTAGCGAACACTACACAGATATAACACGTTCGAAATGTCCCTATGACGTCTATACAGTGGCGTTTCGGGCCTCCCTATTTTTTTAAATAAAGTAATAAAATATTTAATTCCTGAACTCGTTAGTCATCGTGCCGACATCAGTCGGTATACAGTATCTCGACGTCTGAAGGCTGTAGGACTGATTTGATGCATTGGTGTAAAAAAACCACTCACCAGTAAAAAGAATCAAAAGGCCAAATTGAAATTTGCAAAAAATATGAGCATTGGACAGCGTCAGATGCTCGGAAAGTTCTTTTGTCCGATCAATCCAAATTACAATTATTCGGAAGTGATGGTCGAAGTACGTGAGACGTCCAGCAGGTACCAGATTCAACGTAAGGTATCAAATTCCTACGGTAAAATACGGTGGCGAGAACATTAAAGTTTGGGGAGCATTTTCTGCCGATGGCGTTGGTCCGCTAGTAGAAATTCAAGGTAATATGGACTCTACAATGTACAGAAATATATTGCAAGACCATATGCTCCCATTTGCAATGAAACAAATGCCGCATGTTTGGGCTTTTTTAACACGATAAGGACCCCAAACATGCCTCTCCCTGCCCTACTGAGTCAAGTAAAAAAGGTCGAATCTAGTTTTGTTATTTTCAAAAAGTTTAGTTATGTTTTTCACACGCAATAGTATGTCTGCCAATACTTTTGCACACTTGTTAAATAAAAAGTGATAGACAATCAGATATTTAAGAACAATATCTATGTACATAATTAATTGTTTTCAAATATAAGTGAACACATGTAGTCATAACTTGTTTATTTTTTCCCCACGTAGTATTTCAATGCAATATGCCTGAAAAATAGGGTGGCCCAAAACTTTTGCACACAACTGTACTTATAAACACATGTACTAGTTAACGTCGTAACGCCATAAATTCTATACTCGACGCTAATTTTCTCTTTTTCAACCAGCAGTATTTTCTCACACGCAAGAGATTTTTCATGGCAAGCAGCTGAATTTTTAATGATACATTCTCTTACATCTCGTAAACTTCACGAATAGCATTGCTTCAGAATTTAATGAGAATAATTCTGACTTTATTATAAGTCTACATATGTATTCTTCGTTTAACCTGACGTCTTCGAGATGTCAAGCCTCATTGCCAGAGTGAAATAATAGCAAAATGTTCGTGGTCCAATTGCAAAAAGATCCAGAGATTTTCCAGTGGCAGATTTGAGCGAGATAAAAATTAATATGGGGCAAACTACCTGCTAAAGCAATTTACACATCTGCTATAAGAATGTACAAAAGGACTTGCTCGTCAGCTTGATAGTATCATTGAAACTTAATTCGGATGAATACTGGCAATGCGGGTGTCATGCTGGCGACAGTTCGAATTCCCAAAAGTGGACTCGGTGACCACAACCACATGACATCTGTCTCGTTGTCTATTTCATAGCCAAGTAATACCGAGGTTCTTCCGGACTGTGACTGTGTGTGAGTGTGTGGACAAGAGCGACAGCGACGATGTGAAGGGATGAAAAGAAGAAAAGGCAGAAGTCGTATTTCGCAGTTGAGAGAACATCGACCAGCCCATCTCGAACAATAATAATGGTAACGACGTAAAGCACGATAAGAAAGAGCTGGTCCGTTTATACACTTTTGTAGTACATAAAAATGGCTCTGGACGGCTCTGGATGATGTTATACCTCTTTCTCGGCGCTGGCAAAGTGCCTCGAGTCAACGTTTCGTTCTAACGACATGCACTTTAAGAACCATCATGCCTGGGCAGTTATAAATTAAACTTCACATCGATATCGAGAACTACCAATTCCTGGATGTCGCTTTCCTCATCCTTCTTTCTCTACTGCCACCGCATCGTCATTCCGTTATTCTTATTTCCGCCTTATCTTCGTACATTTACGAAATCTTGGATAAGAGGGTCTTCTCATTCGTCCCTTGCTTCTTTCGCGACACGAGGTGAAATACTTTTTTTTTTACCATCCTACCCTTCATCTTTATCTTCCACTTCATCGTCTTTTCTTTTGTTTGCTTTATGAGACGAGTTCTTCAGGCCCGAGCTGCCGGTATATCTGCCGCCCCTCGAGGTAAAACGGTTCCCTTGGGCATTCGCTGCAAGCATGGTTGAAGGATTTTTTATGAGCCATCAATTTTATCACTCGACGAGAGTAAATGCGCATACGCATATCGCGTCGCGCATTCATAGTTCGAATGTGAATATAAAGCCCGCCACCTTATGTCGCGAAATGGAATATAATGAATCAATAATCCCACATTTCGCTATTGCCAACTTCGTAACTGCATCGCCATTCAAGCAAATGTTCTTCTCCAATGAATAACGATTGATAGAAATGTTACAATTTGCGTTTCGATACAATAAATTATTTTATCACGACAAACTCTTTCACTCGCATTTAAGGACGAGTGTCAATCGTGATCGTATTGGGGTTGACACCTTGACGCGTTTTAGATTTTTGCTACCTTTATCGGAAAAGACCAAATGATTAAATTCATTTTAATAATTTAATCAAACGTAAGGTATGCCACTATAAATCGATTATATTCGCCAGCAGAGTGTTGTCACTATAGGAGGCACAGGTGGACGTTTCTGTGAATCAACGTAACTATGCATGTAAACCCTTGACAAAGTATTTTGACGTTCCTCTCTGTACATCCTATTCATGAAACACTCGTTGCATACCGAAACAGTTCAACGCCAAAAGGACGTCAAGTCTGTGTTTCAAAACCGCCTCGGTACGCCCTTCCAACGGTGGACCTTGAACATACAGGAAATTGTTTGACGTTACAAGTCAGAGTGTTTGCGAACAAGGCTACTTTGACGCGAAGGAACGTGTCTGACGCAGTTGCGTCGACGGTTAAACACGCGCGCGATGTGTACAACGAGCTCATTCGTATACTGCTAATGAACGACGGCGAGAGACGCTCAGGGCTTTCGTTTGACAGGTCAAGAAGCAAATATCAATGTGAAAATCCTTAAGGATTCAAATTGGGCTCGTGGATTGGATTCCGATGGAGAATCCCCATTATAATCCAATGTACGAGCGTGACGTTTTAGCATAGAGATCCAATGGATCTCTACGTTATTTTTTGCACGGATACGGTCAAATATACACGTATAACCTTTCGTCGACATATTGGGTCATTTTGACACGAACGATTTTTTAATAAGATGCTCACTTTTTAAAAATCGAATATTTTCAATAATTTTTTACAACAATTTAATTTTATATTATCCGAATTTTAATTATGCAGACATATTAAGAAGTGTTCAAAGTGTATTCCTGATTAAAACAAGTAAAAATGGACCCGTAGGGTTATAAATGGCAGGTGGATGAAGTACCGTCCCGATCAAATTTCCCCGGTGTGTCAAAGTCGTGGCCAGAGATAAAGGTATCAACGGAGGGCTAAGCGGATTTTTATGAGGAGCGGCCATAATTTTTTTGCAATATCAAAACTGATATTGGAAGATGCTTTGGCGATAAATAGAGGCCTTACAACCGATCCCGACAATTCTACACATGACTACGAGGTCATGTGTCATATTTTGCCCTTACAGGATCACAAGTCTATCGACAGGAAATTGAAATTTCATTGCGGGATTTGGGACACTCTAATATAAGATCGGTGTGGCGAAATATACTGTATCAATTTGATGTATCAAATTAGACATTCCTTATCGACACAAAATTGCTCTGAGTGATTTTCGTAGCTTGAATTGCTGAAACAAAATTGTCAGTACAAAAACTTTGATTTTCGCCACATTTCAACGTAATGAGGATAAAGGAGTTTCTTGGAACATTGCAAGTTCTTTGCAAATAATGTCGATATTGTTCAATTGAAAAAATGCCATTTCCCTGAACTACAATAAAATCACGTACCACCGAATGTGCATCCTGCTTGGTATATGGTTGTCCATACAAACGAGCGCAAAAAGTAATCTGAATGTTTCCCGGTGAAATAGAAGGTTCTGCATGAACATTCTTTGGAACCAGCAAAAGCACCTACCTGGAAATAACGAAACTCTCGATGATGATACTGGCATCTTCATTTCTGCAGTACTTCCTACACACACAAGCGCGAAACATTTTTTTGTTGTTGTTTGTATATGTTGGCCGAGCCGGGCAGCGCACCGAGAATTCCGCTTTAATTGAAAATGCCGAATTTACTATGGCTGCTCGAACGAGTTTTTTATCGAGAAAGTTTTTTTTAAAGAATTTTTTAATAATTCTGCATTCATGCCGTTTACAAATTTTTGTACGATCCAATAAGCTTTATACGGAACACAAAATAGCGAAGAATATCTGGTACAATGAATTTGAACGAATTCCAATTGACAAGAGAACATTGATAAAATACATTGATAAAAATGTTGCTTGTGATTTGCAACGATGTTCATATTGATTTTTACCATATTACAAAATATGGTCTACAAAATGTATTGAATATTTCGTAAATCCAAAAGAAATTTTTAAAAAGTTCTCAATCAAGAGGTCCAAACTCAATGGTTTTTATCATAATTCGTCATTCCCTGACCTCCTGAAATGATTTCTTTCGAAGAAAATATTTCGCCTACACATGGAATCGAAAACCTACAACCTACCTAACTATCTTCTGCTTATACTGCACACGGTACCACTATGTTATCGGATGCCGATGTTATTGTAATCATCGACTGTAATTCCTAATAGCTGTTATCTCCGATATCGGTGAAATTTTGCACATATCTTCTTTGTGATAATATATGTCACTGCTTAAATGGATTTTTGGCGCGTCGTGATAGTTTTCGAAATTTCGAATTTTGAAAACTAAGAAATTAATGCGCGTATATATATATATATCTATTTATATTGATATCGGGTTATATATATATATATATATGGATCACAGCGTGCTAATGCTATCTCCACTTTATTGACACGATCTCTAAATGATTTACGTCTTCGCTATAAGTAAAGATTACCATAATTTTTTTCGTATGGCCACTTTTGATAAGATCTTGTAACAAATTATATCCGGCAAATATTAATGTTAACCATATAAATAGTACAAACTTGCACTAAGATAAAAGTGCATGGTATTCATTTAAAAAAAACGCCCATGGTAAAAGAGGGTATAGTTAAATTATCTAGAGTTTATTCACGCCACAATCATAATATGGTTAACACAACTATAAGCGTATATTTACGCATGCCCATTTTGGTGGTGTGCTTGACTATCTAATATCCCCGAAATAATTATTAACTATTGTGAAAGGCTTTGCAATCTCGATATGGTTAATTCAGAGCTATCACAAAATCGGCGCACAGATACCAATGCTATGGATAGAATAGTAGAAGTTTATTCGGAACATAATTTAACGTATGATATACGCTACTAGTATTTGTGTGCCGATTTTGTGATAGCACTGAATTAACCATATCCATATTGTAAAGTCTTCTAGAATAGTTTATAGTAATTTCGAGAATACTAGACAATCAAAGACGACACCAAATTCGCATGTTCAGATATACTTTTCGCTTATAGTTGTGTTAACCATATTATGATTGCGGTATCAATAAACGATAAGGAATTGGACTATGCCCTCTTTTATCACGCGCGTTTTTTTTTATAAATACCATACAATTTTCTCTCGGTGCATGATCACTTCGTCGCATCCATATACGCAACACTCGCATTTTTATGAAATTCTTATTCGCGTATTTTTCCACCGTAAAATGTTGTACCATATAGACCGAAGTAACACGGCACGAGCGAAAAATCGCATAGGAAATTGTGACAAAACGATAGATCGAGGCAGCGCGCGCGCGGGAACGTCAAACGGATCTACGTGCGATACGAGTGCAAATGGGGAATCTCTCGACTCGGAAAATTTAAATTCGCCCCGGCGTCTTGTGCGATCCCACGGGAAAGGATTTCCGTTAGAATTCATTCGAATAGCGTTTGGAACGATCGAAATCGGTGCAAAAAAAAAAATTCTCCCACTTTGTTATATCTTCTTATCTCCGTATTATTGCGACCTTATAAACTGAGGGCAATAAATCGAGTCTTGAGTTGACTCTCACGGATAAAATCTACCTTCGTGATACACCCATTGATTTTTATCTGTCCAAAGCTTTATTCATATTTTATTTCCAACAGTTTTATTTCCCTCTCGATAAATTATACTTCATAACATACAGTTTGAAAAATATCCAGTCGTAGTTGAAACGTTTGTGCGACAGTGACAGAAACTCCTACGAGATAACTAAAATTCTACAAGCGCTCGTACTTCAGTGCACAAAACTTTTATCATAACGGTATCGTTTTATTCTATTTATATATCGTGGCAAGATTTATCAGCGATAGTTCCATATCGTTCCTGTTGACTACGATGTCCCTATGGAGAGACTTACACGTATACCTAACGATACACTACAGAACACGCACACACGGATATTATATAAACACGTTGGTATAACTGCTGTACCATGCAAAGTCGGTAATGAACTGTCCAGGCTGCTGGAGATAGCTTTCCATTTCGCAAAGTTACCGCAGCGGCTAGTTCTGTCGTCGCGTCTATCGCCATTCACTTATGCATGCTATAATACTCCCACACTTGCTCCATTCCTATCTTCCTTTCGGCAATGCTGTCGCATACCCCGAGCCACTATCACAAACTACCCCAATTCGCAAACTCCGCTTTCTGTGTCCTCATACTGAAGTATATACATATACATGTATGTGTGTGTGTGTATGTATATATATCTATATATAGGGCAATAAATCAGGACGTATTGACAGTTCTACGCGGCCCTCACAGTCTAGCTGTTAATCCACAATTTTCGATATTTTATCACTGCATTAGGGACGTAAAATTTTTCTTCGTCAATTTTTTGTTAGGCACTACTGTATTATTGTGATTTTTTTTCCATGTGCCAGTCAGATTAATAAACCAACGATGTAAGCGCCCATACTGCACTTTATTGGATTTAATATGTTGAAACTAATCGCAAGATTTCGCAAACCCTTCGACCGATCCCTTTCGCATCTAAACGCCGTAAAAACTTTCTTTCGCACTCAAAAGCAAAGCGCCACGAGGCTATTGTAGGGAATATCTTTTTTACGATTTCATTTCTCGTACGTGTAATACCTTTTTTTCCCCCTTTTTATAACGCTATACCACGTAGCGAAAAAGTCAAATTACAGGCTGACGCAGAACTGTATATTCATTGGTTTTTTTTTTTTGTTTTGCGAATCAACCAACGATGCATGGAAAGTCGAATTCGATATCGTTCTCTCGGTAAAATGTTATTCTACGTATAGGTACATATGTGTATAGACACAGTGCACGCGTGCGGTTGTGTCTGAGCGTGGGTCTCGAAACTCAAACTCCAAAGTTTGAATATGTTTTCTAAATGGAGGCTTCTTTTAACATACAGCCATGAAAGAACCCCAATCATTATATACAGGATCCTCTCTCACTCTATTTATCAATTTCCACCGGTTCTCTCGTAGCAATTACTTATCGGCAAAATTGTTTTCTCTAACAAACTCGCTGTTAAAAATTGTACGTTATTTTCGTCCTCGTAAATCCATAGGTATATGCCGAGTCGACATTCTACACATTATCGCTTCTTATCTGACGGAAGAAATACGCGACGGGCGCGCACAATGAACTTTTGACGCCGATTCGCTGCAGAAAGAGAATTGGCCCAATGAGCCATGTACTCTTCTGTACAATGCTATGCGAATTTCTCTCTCTCTCTCTCTCTCTCTCTCTCTCTCGCACTCACAACGTAGCATGGATTTTATTCGCCATAAGTGAGAGATAAAGCGTAGCGCAGATACGAGGACTCGGGAACGGCGTGGGCGAGGTAGACGGAAGAACGCAGGAGCTTGTTTCGGGCTATGCAGATGACCCAGTTCTATAACAATGTACACGGGTCGTGGCGTGAACTGTATATACGTACATACATGCAAATATATATACATATATATAATTACAAAAGTCCGGTCACCTTTATTGCGTGAGGATCAACGATTTTAAAGCTCCGCTACATTTGATTCTGTTTTATAATATAAAGCGATATAGCAATCCCATTTATCAATGGTATGAAATTCATCGAATTCATTATCGTATACATATATACGGAATTCCGGTTTCAATTGTTATAAAAATCGTTTTTCATTTTCCCATCTCTGTGCCCGCGACCAAAGGAATCAACTCAATTGTACAGTTACGAAATTCAATGTGCTCTGGGTGAAGAAGTTCCAAGCTACCATTCGATCCTTCGAATTACTCGAGCAAAGAGTTATTATTAATTTTTCAATAACTAATTTGAGAAAATTGTCTCCGACTTGTCCTCGTCGTTTTTTTTTATTAACGTTTACTAGAAAATAATTATAAACTATTATGAAAGTAATAACAAATCATTTTAATGCCTCAGTTGTAAAACAAATCTTATTCAGAATTCGTCCTACTACTATTTCCATTTGGGTTATTCTAAAAATTGCAACTACCACTGAATAAACTTTTTGCTGAAAGTTACGTGCGCAAAGTATTGACGTTTTTCTTTTTACAGTCGACAACGCCTAAGAATGGTATGGAAAATAGCGGACTGCAAATGTAAAAGGTGAAAGTTATAGTTGGATGCGGTTGATGCGGAAAGCACGTACAACAACGAGTTCAATTTTCACTGCGACGGTTACAGCTTGAAGCAAAGCGAAAACGTCACGAAGGACGCAAACGAGACATGGTAGGGTTTTGGGTGTTTTTTTTAGTAAGCCGGAAGTCGAAAGGAAGCTGGAATGTAGCTTTTCACAGGAACTGATATTTCCGTGGAAAATGAATCACCCCAGTTGTATAAGCGCACGGAGGACGAGCACTATACAGTGGTAAAGGGATACAATAGTCGGACAATGGAAGCTCTATGTTCATGCGGTTTGGGAACGGTGTGTCGTAGTTTTCTAGCCCGAATGGTGATGCTGTTTGCTAGCGCGAGAACTGACTTTATATATGGATGTACATATGTGTTTATGTGTATTCGTATGTGTATGTATCCATATATATATATATATATATACATATATATATATATCCTTTTCTTTCTCCCCAGCCCCCACCTTCGTAAATTACATACGAGACATTCTGCCTCGAGTAGAGCAGATTTTGGGAAGCCATTGTCAACCCCAACCTTCATCTAGAGTTTGTTTCGTCTATACACAAGAAAGAAAAACCTGTACTGATGAGAACAAAATAATACATCGTTCCAGGTCATACCCAAATTGCTGTTGATATGGACACTTTTCACCTTGGTTAATAAGCGTTGATTGACAAACGAAAAATATTTTACGACTGCACATCGAGTTTACCACAAATTTGTTCATTTCAATCGCGTTAAAATTGGCATTCCCCGCGAGTTCCGTCGATATTTGAAACGTCGGACGATCCTGGCGAAAATCTACCCTACGCAACATTCCATAACATGAGCAGTCGAATCGTCATGAGTCAAATGTTGTATCAGGAATATTAATTTTGCATACGGTACTGAATTAATCGGGAGATATTGATCAAAAGCCATGCCGAAAATCCCCAGGGTGAGTTACATCTCAGTTTGAAATTGTAACCGAGCCCTCATATCCGTCTGATTAACATCTGCCCGAATATTATGCAAATTGACCGTTGACCGGGTCAGATGGTTGGCACACGCACACACAAAACACGCACATACATGAGCACATCACAATCGCGAAGACACGCATTCCCTTAGGGAGCTTTTCATAGACCACACCTATATATATATAGATATACATATGTCTACGAATTCGAATCCCGTGTATCGATTTCCATATAATTTCGTTGTTCTCAATTCAGTCTCCAGTGCTCATACCCCGAACTCCCGTAGTTTCCAGAGACCAAACACAATTTCAAAAGCTCCATCCATTTTTATACCTACGTATATCATAACTTGTAATATCGTGCACGTTTCCTATATTCCTACACTGTTACGTCACTATGGCAGATAAAACATGGGGCGTTTCACGCCGAATTCCGGACGAGCTGAGATCATCGGAATTTTGAATGAAACAATTGTCTTCTCTTTTAAAAATAGGAGAAAAAAAAGTATGTCGCTTAAGGTAGTAGTCTCGCCGCAGTAACGTTGAAAAGTTTATTCTCCGCTCAGTCAATGAAAGCGATGAAATATTGCGAAATATCCGTATAATGTAGGTTGTACATCTTATCGGTATGTAAAAACTTATTAAGTAATGATGAAAACGCCTAATATAATGTTTACCTAACCCTTCACTTTTGTATCGGACTATCCATTTCGGCTACTAATACGTAGATACTCTGCGTATACGGATACGCACACACTACTGTAATCTAGTTCTAGTTTGCTCCAGTCGCTTTGTGGTGCTAGCATCGCTAGACATTACTTTATCTAAATCGCTATATCTCTGAAACTAGACGGTCAAAATTCATGATTTTTTGTTACCCACTTCGTCATGTGTTTCTCTGTAATTGAGAATTAAAAAAAAATCTGTAGAAAAGATTCGATGTTATTGCGTGAAATGTGAAATTTTCCACTGCTCCCCATAAGGACACGTGTAAAACCATGAAATCGTTGATTGCCAATATCTCGAAAACAGAACGGTAAATCCTTTTGAATTTTTGCAGGTAATAATTTAATAGTGTCCTGAATGAATCCTCAAAATTAACGCCTTGGCGAGACTACTACCGTTTCTTACGTCAGAGATTTTTGGGGCCCACGTTAAACGCACTTGACTCTACGTCCACCGTTGAATTTAATATTTACAAGTTCATGGATAGAAGAAAAAAAAACACAAATATTCTATAGTTTCGAAATTAAAAATCTGTCGAAATATTCTTTCATTGGTAATTTTTTTTTTTAATTGAACAGTAGCGTTTGGAGGATTCAAAATAATAACATCATGCGGCAGTATAATTATACGATATATTATAGTATCATATTATTTCTCAAATGGCCCTAGACTATGGGATCACAGGAACAGAGTCGAAAAAAGTGATAAAAATTATAATGTGATAGAGATGACGTTCCTATCGAACTGGAAAGCCCCATATATATTTGTACGGTATCCCAAAAGTCAAGGTCTGCCCAGCGGCAACTTTGAAATGAAACTTTACAGAATGTACGTATGTTACAAGGGATTCTATGAATTGCAATATTACTTACTGATCTATTCGGAGACCAACCAGGGTTATGTCGCGCGTTTTTAGCATTCGAGATTCGAATTCTTTCTGCACCGAGCTTGAATGTCGGAATTCAAGCGACATTCATCATCGCATCTTGCCTTAGGCTATTTTCGCATTATCTCGTACATTAGTAGAACTATCGTCTATGCGAGTAAAAAAATCGAAGTAATGCGAAGAACGCATGGACGGTAAATGGTAAAGATATAGTGATCTTTACCTTTTTACAATGCATATACTTTCGCCGCATTGCCTCGATTTTTTTACACGTACAGAAGATGATTGTACGGAGTAGCCCCGGCCACCCTTATGCGCAGACATATATTTTTTACCGCGTACAGATCCAATATTCATATATTAAAAATTCCATTTACTTACGGCATTGGAAGAGATGGGACAATATTTTCGATATTCGCTGTCGAGTCAAGAGATATTAATTTCTGAACCGGTACGCATGAAGCTCCAGTAGAATATAGCGGACGGCTATATATATATATATATATATATAGTGGGTAAAAAAAGTATTTGTACACCGCGTGATTTTCAAATTATTTTGCGTAAAAAAATAAAATAATCTAACATTTGTTTTTTCGAAGAAGAATAAAATGTCGGACAAACATTTTTGAACAAAAAGTAAAATGCTAAAGCGTTTCATTTTTTTTTTTTTTCGTAGGACAATTTGAAAAACACGCAGTGTACAAATACTTTTTTGCCCACTGTATACATGTGAACGTACTTCTACACACGCACACATATACTGGGCGTTCCATTCATATTGATACATCGAAATTTGTTTTTACGAACTTGAAAACAAAATAGAAAAAGAAAATCGCTGAAATACGATTGAAGGAATTCAAACAGCGAGTAAAAAGATGCGCGCTTCGATTTTCATTTGATGGGCTCCATCGAAGGGATTTCAAAGTCAACTTGATGTAAGTAGAAACTTTTTTTCATGGCAAAATCCTCCGATACATAATTAATTTGATCATTATTTCCGGAAATGTCGTGCTCGTCGCGGTACACTGCCAAAAAAAAATATTTAATTTAAATAGAATCTATTAGGTTTAGAATCTATTACTTTATTAATTAAATAGGTTTTTTCCTTCTGTCTCGGCCTATTACGACTCTATTTGTTTCAAATATTTTTTTTATTTATTCACGCTATTCTTTTTAAATATTAAATATATTCAAATTAAATAAATCAAGATTAGATTCAAAGTAAATAAAGACAGATAAAACACGATATATCGCATGAATACAAGAAAGGAATATAGATTCACGACATAAAAGTGCGGTGAAAAAAAGTTAAATTGATTTTCTTTTTTTTTCACTAACAAAGCTATTATTTGGAAAAAAAGAAAGGTATCGTCGTGCCTTTTATTAACAGGCGCGACTATTTATGTATAGAAAGACTAACCCCTTTTCCTCAACTGCAGAATGTTACAACAGTATTCTAATGAAAATAAAGCCATGAGATTTTTAAGAGACTTAATCGTGTACCATTTTGCTGTCTGTCTCATTTGTCTTATACTACCAGATGGAACCAAATCACAGATTTATTAGGAATAATTCGAATATTTAGTTATTAGACGATATTAAATAGATCTTGATTTGAATAAATGAATATATTTAAAATAAATGATTTTAATGATGGAATGCAATAGAAAAAATTTACTTTCACGAAAAATCTAGTTAAATTAAATTTAAAAAATCAAATAGACGCATCGAGTTAATATCAAAAGAATATTTGTCAGTGTAACATGAACGAAATCATGGATATCTTGATTGAGTAGATATCAAAGTATTCGTTGTAATCTCCGATTGTTCAGAAATCTACTCACTGGTTAAGGCAATCAAAATCCCGTTCGTGGATACAAGTGTAGTATTTGACTTGTGTTTGAATGTTTCTTAAATAATTTCTTTTGGATAATTTATCGATAAATTTCTCTCGGATATTTAGTCCACCGTCTACGGTGATATCAATTATTACAGTTATTAAAAATGGTCACAGACGTAAGAGTGATCTTCGAATTGAATATGGAACACCTTTCCGTTGGCCAAAGAGTGAAAATGATTTTTATCTACGGTGAAGTAGGGCGAAATTTCAATGACGCTTCGAACTTGCAACGTTTCTTGGAAAAATAAGTGTCCATCACTTCAAGCATTTAGTATGATTTCTTTAGTTTATTCATTTTAAATAAAAGCCGGAATTATTTTTTTCATTCATTCTGAAAGTAACAACCGAACATCAAAAACATTTCCGGGAATGGTAAATTGTTTTTTTTTTACGTAGAACATAATTCTGCCATGAAAAATATAGATTTACATTTTGCAAAAGCATTCGAATAAAAAACGAATCATGGCGTTTTCGCGCCCTTCGAATTCGTTCGACACTTGTTTCAGCGATTTTTGTTTTCGAGTTATTTTGATGTCTCAATATAAATGAGAAACCCTGTATACATACTTACACAGTTATGATAGATTTATAAATTCCGGAAATAATATCTTCGAACCTTCAAAGTAATAGCTTTTTGTATACATCATACTATTTTACCCGTTTTAAAACTTCGTTTTATACGATAAACGCATATTTTATCCAACTCATACTAGTCTACGTGTCCTAAGTATTACTAGTAGAACGTTGCCTTCACGAATTTAAAAATAGAGTAGCTGCCCTAATAGTCAAGTTGTCAATATTCTATAAATAATGTCTACGAAAATATGCATAATCAGATTCTTCGTATTCTTCACCAATGGAGAGAAATCGTCGGACAGCTGTCAATACATATAAAATATTTTCACGTCTGTTGGAAGTTCGAATGAAGATAAAGTATTGAATTAAATTAATGGCTAAATATATATGGAAGAAAAATACAATCCAGGATAATTTTAAAACGTCGAGCCACATATAGCACTCACTTTCCCACAATAAATATTAAATTCGTGCGACTTTGGATACTTTTCCAAATTGCTATATGGAGCCCGTCCACATTCTAATCACCTGAGTATTTAGACCAATTTTGTTTAACTGATTGAATATTAATAAACCCCGCTACGATAGAGAATATCATATAGATCGTTCCTGCGTGCGTGATCAAGAGGAGCACCATGGCCAGGTTTGCCCCATAATCGTCTCCACGTGTCGAAGTGTCGTCGACAGCTTTCCCGCTCCAATCTCCTCTCCTCCTGAAATGATTCGGTGTTACCCGCTAGGTGGAGAATAGCTAAAAAAAAATCACCATCCACAACGTGACAGCGTACTGATTGACCTGTCAATTCTTTATAGCGTATTTTCAACTGAATAAACTTTTCGTACTCACCAAAACTGTATCGCGCTTGCGACGTATCTGCTCGGCTAGTGCAGTTATGTGTTCTCGATTGCCCACATTGAGAGATCGCAAACTATCCAGCAGAGATAAAAATTCATCGTCCTAGTTATTAAGAATTCTAATTAGATAATTGTGATATGCGAGCACATGAAATTTTTCCGTCCGATGGGAGAATGATCGAAAAAAAATCGAATACCACAAATGAAAAAAAATGCACATAACTCTTTATTTCGAAAATTAAAGTTTAGTTCGAAATCTGTTGATATTTCCAATAAACATTGGCAGATATCTTTGGTTCATTCAACACAGTTTATGTGCAAATAAATATGAATATATCTCATCTCTTGATTTTTTAAGGACTGTGTCGCGAATCGAAACGTATCTTTATTCAGCACAATTTTTTTTTCACGATAAGGTGTGTCCGCTTGCTGACACTAGCAGCGTCGACATTCCGGTTTCATATAAATTCAATTACTCCGGCATGAAGTCATGATTCATTAGTGATACGAGAGAAACGGTAATGTAGAGAGGAACGGAAGCGGACTCACCAGCCCATCGTGTACGACGCCAATCTGGCGTCACGTACAACGTAAACGTAAGTATACATGTATAATGGCGTGTAGAATACAAGTTTTTTTAGGACCTTCCATTTTTGTAACAATCGAAAAAAATGCCTAGTACTTCTCGCAAAGGAGGGGCTTCGACAATAAATCTTAAGGGATGTCTCGGTGAACGAGAAAGCAAAAATGATGAGGCGGCGTTTAGAATTGGTCGCCAGAGCTCTCTTTTTCGGGAAGTACTGCAAAATTATAGCGAATTTTTGTCAAGGGAGATAACGATGTTTTTATTGCCTCCGCCTAAGTAGGAACATCACTTTGACTTTCACCTTCGATGTTTTCATTTTTGTTTTTTTTTTTCTTTCAATGCAGCCATAGTGGATTTTTGATCGTTTTAAATCGGAAAAATGTTCGTTTTCTTTACACTGAAAACGGCGTTCTGAGAGATCATCAAAGATGGAAGACCACAAAATGTAAACTTTGTCAGCTACACCACAATGTACATATATATAATATATTAAAACTCGCGTTTAATTAAAGAACAGGACGACTATTCTATTCTTCATTTCTCTATTCTCAGACATCTCTCTTCTTAAATATCTCTATTCTAGAGCAGGTTGAATCAGAAACATCTCTATTCCAAGAGCGTGTGCATTGCACTTGTTTTATTCATGGCCAATATAGTAAATGCAATATTACGAATGGGTTATTCAAATGAAAATGATATGAAGTTGACGAATGACGAATTTCTCATATAAAGTACTTTTCATTAATACTATCGTGTTAATGTTCTTATTTTTCCTAACTTACCGGCATCACTGGTACATTGCGAGCATCAAAGTAAGTATTGAAGATGTATACGAAGAGCATGAAGATTTTATAGGTTAATCGCATTTACTATATTGGCCATGAATAAAACAAGTGTAACGCAGAGGCTCTTGGAATAGAGATGTTTCGGAAGAGAGATATTGTGAGATGAAATTTTCGGATACAGATGTTTTGCATGTCAAATGAGATTTCGAAGAATACAGATATTTAAGAATAGAAATAAAGAATAGCGTTGTTGTTCTGTCAATTAAAGCCTTTGTCTCCACATTGGCAGCATTTTTAGAAAAAGAAAAGTTGTAATCCGAAGAGACGATTTTTGTTTGAGTTTCTTATTAATAAAACGAAAAATTCGAATAGAAAAAGAATGTCTTGCTGCTTTTGTATCGAATAATTTTCGTATAAGACCCTTTGAAAATATTAGGGATTCTAAAGATTTTAATTACACTTGAGCTATTTTTCCACGGAGCGAGGAAGCATGAAAGAAGCACGTTTGGAATATTGAAAGTCGAAATGTACGAAGTTTCTCGTATTTGATTGCTCAATACGCCGTTAAACCTTTGAAAACTTATTACGAACACGCGCAGCAGTTGAAACTATTAGGTACCTCGCGTTGAATTAACTGCTGGGTTTGAAATTTCGCCAAATTGAAAAGCCTGAAAGTTATGGTATATCGGCTTTCTTATTTTAATACAATTTTTACTATATTTCACTTCTCTCCCTCGACCATTACATTCAAAGCGTTCTTCCCTGCGTACTTTCACATTTACAAAGCGAATTTAAAACAGTAACGGAAAAGGGATGAGTTTAATCATCGAATTGCCGAATTTTTTTCTTCCTTCATTATTCCTACTTCTTACTCGTTAATATTTTTATCCCAATCTCGCCTCGATGACACACCATATTTCTCGTATCCGTGAATAAACAAAAAATAGCCAAACTGCTCCATCGTCAGGAAACAGTTTTCCAAAGTCCATTCAATTTCTACTTAGCGGTCTTCCTCTTTACAAAAGTTTCGCAAGCCATCGTCGAAGGCAATACTCCCGTTGTTTGTCATTTTGAAAAGGTGTTGCCATCTGACAGCACACGATGTGCATCCGCGGTTAAAGCTGGGAGAAAATTGTACGTGTGGCGAAGTTGACCGGTGGAATATGCTAGCAGACAGGAAATGAACTCTCGGAAACAGGTTGGCTCGGGAGGGAGGCTGAACTGTTGTATAACACACAATGTGTCCGGTAATGGTTTGAACAGTGTCAGCACGCGAACGCGAAACGTATGTTGCACGTGAATTCACATCGCAAATTTCCCTCTCTCTCTCTCTCTCTCTCTCTCTCTCTCTCTTTCCATCTCTCTCTCTCTGTCTCTCAGTTGCGTTCCCGTTGTCTCTTCCATCATGATCTTTTTCACTCTCCAACCTGCTACAATGCATATTTCGTTAGCATTCTTCGGTCATGGTTCAAATTACGAATTGATTGAGGTACACGCGTTGATCTCAAGCAGAACAGCGGTAGCTGGCATTTCGCGTGAGAATGATTAATTAGCCGGATCCAACGCACTCGCTCAAATGTCACTTGTACAAAGTCCGCCTCGCTCGACCACCATAAACGTTATTGCCCCTCGATCAAGCGGCAAAGCGTGCACGCAAATTTGGCCCCGTCTCCAATCCCCTTTCCGTGCCCACAAGCGTTTGAGGAAACTATACGACGCGTCGCGGTGACCCGTTCATGCTCTGTTCCATTAAACGCTATCGAAGTGTCTCATTATGTACGTCAGCCACGGTTCAGACTCCGTTCCGTTCTCTTCCTCCGAGCTGCGAGAGTATTCTCGGTAATGATCCGCTTATGGGCGCAGCTTTATCAGGCAATAAACCAGAGCTAGTGCTGTATCGTAAACGTGGCGACCGTTGTAACGCCCTATTCTGATGTTCCATCCAATCTCAACACCTCGAACGTTAGCTCTGATCAGCACGAAGATTCGATACTCCTAATGGGTTAGAACCTCCGGTAATGAATCATTCGCTATTCGTCAGAGTGGGGGATATGTTTTTTTTGGCTGCAGCATTGATCGCATTGGAGGATTTTTATTCGAGGAAGCATTGGATAAACCAATGTTTGGGTGCGATCGTAAGCAAATACAGTAGAGCATCGATTATCCTAACGTTACTTATTCGAAACGTCAATTACTCGAATAGCGATTTGCGTTATCCAAAATAACAATTATCGAAACAATAATTTTGTTCATCAGAATACTCAGTTATTCGAACGATTACGCCATATATATTACGGAAATGGAGTGGTACGAAACCCGGCCTGAATGTTGTTCAATGCAACTTGTTCTTCTGAAACGATTGCGAGATTTGGCAGCAAAGAAACGAGCTTCCGTTGTGAAGCAGAAGAAAATCGTCGACTTTTGAAAAAATAAATACATAAGAACTCAAATATGTACGAATGTTGATTATTTTTAAATACATATTTAACTTCGTTCAATATCATTAAATGATACAATGGTTATTTGCAATTCACCAAAAATGTACTTGTATTATTAACATATTACTGTTCATTGTATTTTTCAATATATACATTTTATCATATCGAAAGATTCAACGTTTTTTTCACCTACGGAATATTGCTGTTCGGTTATCCGAATTTTCGATTATCTGAAAGGCACCCGGTCCCAATTAATTCGGATAATTGACGCTCTACTCTGTTACGGAAAAATCTGGCTTCGATACTTTCGGTAACGCGATATCAGCATTATGTCTACAGCTGTCGTTTTTCTTGCCACTCCAATCACAAGAAAACAAAACTCATATTCAATGTTATTTGCCATGTATCAATATTCAAATCCATCTATATATATATATATATATATATATATATATATATATATATATATATATATAGTGAAACTTCAGTTATACGTTTTTCAAGGGGTACAGCAAGTATGACGTATGAGAATGATTTAAATAAGAATAACGTAGAAGTGAAATACAGTATCTATCGGAAACTCTTTGGCATTTGAAAATGGCGATCGGTGCATAATTCGTGACATTTTTTATTATCAATACCTCTATTATAATATTTGGCTTTCCAATAAAAAAATTTGATTGGTAGTAATGAAGTAATGAGCCAATTCAACATTTTTTTATTTTCGTTTAGAACTTTTATTTGATGCCAGTTTGTAACATTAAAGCTTTGCACGTTTTAGACTAGAGATAACAGACATTTTCGTATAAATAAGAGATAGGTAATCACAGTTAAGCAAAGGGTGTCTCAAAATGACCTGAAATTTAAATTTATTAACAAAACGTATTGTTTATTTGAAAAGTACGAATAGTTTTATTTTAATATAAGGTATGAACATGGAGGTTATGTGTGGAACTCAATATCCGATAAATGACCTCTTCATCCCTGTTTGCAATCGTTCGCTGTTTTGACGAAATTTTCAATAACTTTTTGGCATGAATGCGGACTAATTTCATTAATGATGCGTCCAATTGCTTCCTTGAGCTTCGGAATGTTCTGTGGATCATTGGCATACACTTTTTCTTTTAAAAAACCCCAAAAAAAGAAGTACAACGGCGTCAAAGCGTACGATCTTGGTGGCCAACCCACATCGCCGCGGCGCGAGATAACACAACCATGAAACTTCGTCTGCAATAACTGCATTGTTTCACATTGAATTTTCACCATTTCTATGCGTTCCTCGATCGTGTAATTCTCCATGACTAAACCTCAATACTTTCTGATGCCAGTTGTCAAAGATTAGTACTCTATGTTCGCCACAAAAAAAAATGACGGGCAATTTAATATGTCAGGTCATTTCGAAACACCCTTCACATGCATACATAATACGATCCTAGAATTTTACACTGGAAAAAATTAAGCTAAGGGTTGTGAATTTTTTTTCAATTGTTGTCTGCTTTCTTCTTATATCGCAGAACACTGATTTACAACTGAAAAAAAACACACCCCGAAACGGACGCTGGGGAATAAAATTACCAACGTATAAGTGGAAAAAACGTCTAAGTGGAAAACGTAGAAATGAAACTTTATTACATTCTTTATAGGCGGATTTTGCCGGGGCCAGATAAATTTGACGTATAAATGATAAAAACGTACAAATGCAAAACGTATAAGCGAGGTTTTACTGTATATAAAAGCGAAATACCACTCACTGACTGATTAATTACGAAATCTCAAAAAATATAGAGCCTACAAACTTGAAATGTGGCAGATAAGTTTTTTATAGAGTATAGACTTCGGCTAAGTAAGAGAGAATTTTACGAGAGGGGCGAATTAAGGGGGTGAAATGGGGGCTGAAAGTTTGTATGGAAAATTGTATTCCTTGCGTGTATCAACTTGAAACTTGGACGATATATTCCTTAGAAGGTGTAGAGGTGCACCAAGAAAGAATTTTACGAAGGGGACGAATTAAGGGGGTGAAATGGGGGCTGAAAGTTTGAATTGAAAATTGTATTCCTTGCGTGTATGGACTCCAAACTTGGTATATATATTCTTAAAAAAAAATATTAAGATGAATATTTGAGAATTTTTTAAAACAACCCCTAATTAGGAATGCATCTGGTCGTTGATGTTTGTATGGGAAAATCAAAGTCCCTGCTTCTATCTCAAGGAAATTCGGAGGATATGTTCCTTAAAGGACGTAGAGGTGCACTAAGAAAGGATTTTTCGAAAATCTACCCCTAAGGGGATGAAATAGGATGTAAAAGTTTGTATGGAAAATTGTATTCCTTGCGTGTATCAATTTGAAACCCGGTATAAATATTCTTCAAAACAAATAATAAAACGCATATTTTATTAGGAGTACAACTTTGCTTCTGCCATTTATTTTCCAAAATTTGAGGCTTTATTCTTAAAAAGTGATTACCTATTCATCATTCAAAGTACTGTCCGTCGCTAGCTACTACTTTTTCCCATCTTTTTGGCAATTGTCGGATACCATCGCGAAAAAACGATTCCATCTCGAAAAACTCTTCCACCGCCATGCCAGTCCTCGACGTCAAAATCACCGCTCTTGAAGAGTTGAAACCACTCACGATATGTTCTTTCACTAAGAGCAGACTCACCGTAGGTACTTGAGAGCATTCGATGCGCCTCAGCCGCAGTTGTCTTCAAATGGAAGTAGAAAATCAAAACTTCCCGCAAATGACGAGAATTTGGCTCGAAAACTGACATCTTCGATCGAGAATAAATTTATGATGCAAACACAAATTCACTAACGTGGTGCTGTCGTTATGTTGGCAGATGTCCAAGCTTACTGTGTAACATTTTTTATCTGCCTATTTCGACCAGCACTTACCGCTGCAGCCATCTATCGAAAAACGGCGAAAGCAAAGTTGTACACCTAATATGATTTTTAAAAACAACCCCTAATGCGGGGTACAACTTCTAATGAAGTTAATATGGGAAAAATTCCACGCGGACGGAAGCTAGTTTCTTGTGTATGTATTAGGATTAATTAGTTAATGAATTTGCAATTTGCTATGTAATCGATATTGATAATTAATGAAGTTAGCTCTGTATAAATATTTATGAATTTATCAATATTCATACATAGCAAATTTTATAATAGTGCAATCCGATTTGTGCTTACAGCGTACATAGCGTATTTACTATCAATCTGAATGGGCCGATGGTAGTCCTGGTAAGCGCTTTAAGTGCTTACAGCGCAATTCGGAACGCAGCCTAAGTCTCAAAAAGAGAACCGAAGCAATTTGTGTGGGGAATAAATGTAGTGGAAGCTTTCCCTCCTAAGTGTGCTAAAAATTCCGAAAATTTGACGGTGTTATGACGTTTTTCGTGAAGGGTTAGATCGTTCACTGCGCTACGGTGAACCACCCAGATGGCATTCCCCTTCTTTTCTTTTGCATTTTTCTCGAAACTATGTTTTATGAAACGACGTAAATCGTATCTCATAATCTATTTGTCCGATTCACTTCAAATTCGGGCAGAGTATATTTTATAACATTTTCTATCGTGTGACAGGATAATTTTTTCATTTGTCTATCCATTTATTAATAACAAATTATAAAAAATGTTTTTTTTAAATCAAGAGTCAAACTTTGTTTTTTCTACAACTTGCCATTTTGGTAACTCTCAACAATTTCAAAAAGTACCCGGTTTTATTATTTTACTGAAAGTAATTTATTTATTTTACATCATCCTAAATGCCAGAACAACCTATACCGATTGGCCATGCCACAACGGCGGTACTTTGTTCAAATAAAAAAACTTCATTGTTTAGCAATATTTTTTAATTAAGGGTTTACATACACCTGAGACGGCTAAAAGTAAGGTTATGTTCAAGAATTTTTTTGTATATAAAACTGAATTTGATTGAACAACCATGATATACATTTTCAAATATGACATTTTATATACATTGTGTAAAAATTTGGTTAAAAAATTTCAAACGGTAAAAAAGTTACAGTCGTTTTCCTGGGACATGTTTTTGTTGACAGCGTTTGCGGTACCAGACGTGCCTCTGCCATTTTTTATCTAAAAAAAAATATTTGTTCCTTAAAGTAGATAGATAAAACTAGTACTTATCGAGCCGGAATTTAAAAATTTAATTCTTTCGGGTCATGGCAGTCACTGGAATAAAACAGACGATTTTTCGCCTCAAAATTATTCAGTACTTATGATGAAAAAAAAAACTATACCAGGTATCGAAAAAACGGCTCGATAAGTACTAGATTATTGTGTGAAGCATAACTGTGCAAAAGTTGATCTCGATCGATAGAGTAGTTGCGGAGATATTTCTGGTGCCGATTTTGAAAACACTGTTTCGAGTAAAACGCGTTTAAAGTTTTTAGTACATTTTACACTGAATTAACTGGTTTATTTTAAACTTACATGAAATCGTCGATTCCTGGGCCATATGACGGATCTTCCTTAGATGTTGACGCTTCCATTAGATCTTTTTTTTTGCTCTGTCAACCTCATTCATAGTCAAACTCATAGTCAAACAGATGACGACGGCCGCGTCTACCTGCGCCCCAACCGTTAGTCGTTGCTCACCCGGTCAGTTACAAAACTATAACTTCGTCATTACTGCGAATTTCCTTATGAAATTTTCAGGGTAGACACTCAAATGATAGTACTTTTGAATGAGTACCTTTTTGAAAAATCGATCTGTTTGACCTACCCAGGTGTATGTAAGCCCTTAATAAATAAAAACTCGTACTTGTCCGGACCATATATGAATTGTCTCTAAAATCCCTGCCCCGCGATCCCAATGCTCTCACCAAGACAAAATATTGAAAATCCACCTGTTTTTTGGGCCCCAAGCCAATGCAAATTCGTTGAATAAAAATGCAGCTCTCAAAGATGATACGTTTTCAATAAATGCGTTGATTGGCGATATATTGTAATTGCAACAAACGTATAGCCGATTCCGTCTGATATATCTCAAACTCCAATCCTTTCAGAAAAATTACCCTCAAGTTATCTCCATGTTTCACCAGGAAAAAAAAAACGTTCCGGATATCGGTAATTACCGTTATCCGATGTCTGGAGTTGCAGTGAAATTCCAATGACTAATTATGACACGTTGTTTCCTCTTACCGTAGTTAAACGCGATATCGAAGTTTCGTGATATCACAATCAAGCATCGCCAAAGTTTCTTCTTGGCGTTTTCGCGGTCGCGCTTTCCACGAACGAGGGAACAGCGATGGAGATTTGGCTCTAACACGACCCCAAAACTCTCGCCTTCCCCTGTATCCATCACCTCTTTTCCGGAAAGTTATTAATTTGAAGAATCTCCAACAACGGCGCAGGTATGTCCATCAAGCGTTTAAACTAGAGTGAAGAGCGATATTCGAGGAATTCCAACTATTTGGTGTGGCGGGGTTATTCAGATAAAATCGACAGAATCGCCATTATTAGAAACTTTACCGTCCAACTTTAACTGACGTAACGCCAGTCATATACTTTTTTCGCAATTGTCAAACCAACGGTGTGGACGTGTTTTTATTTTTGGACCATTTCCATAGCTGCCTGTTCCTTCTATGTAACTAAGCGATAATTTTTTATAGCGGTAATGATGGCTTTTAGAGAAAAGGAGACGAACGGAAATGTGATGGAACTGGAATTAGACAGTCAGTCCGGACAGTCCAGGACTGTCAATTAGTCAGTCAGTCCGGAATTAGACGGAACGTCCCATACTCGTACGTCAAATGAATTGTTATTATTGAATTTTGTAGTGAAAATGCTTCGGTTTTTCCAGAACTTCCAGGCGTACAGATCGCGAAGTACGAGAGACGGAAATGGAACGTCGTTGCACATGTCAACGGCTGATGCATCGTTCCTCATATATTACATGATAAATAGCCCGCTAGAATGCAGAATGACCATTTTGATGAATTCTCTTTTTAAATGGACTTGCAAGAAATCCTTATCGATATATATTTTAGTTTTCACAAAATAAGATTATAAAGAATTCGATTCCACCAAGTTAGGCACACAAATTAATTCCTTAGGTGCATTCTTTGAGACAACATGGCGATCGGTGAGAATAATAAAACAAAATTTTAAGATAAAAATAGCACGATCAAACACTCGATTCTCTGCTCGATTGGAAATGATAAATAGCGAGCTAGAGGAAATCTATGAACACGAGCTCGATATGAGGCCGCGACAATCTGCTGCGTCAAGCAGCGTTGGCTTCGGCGATTACATGGATGGGTGACCACTCAGTCGCGCACAGGCTTGCCCGTCGATCACTGTGTGAGAACCAATTTTACTATGCCACTCATGGTGACATAACTGAAACTCGGTAAAATATAGCCACCTGTATCGGCACAGGTTTCCACCAGTTTCCCTGTGGCCCCGTGAAAACTGTTCCATACCGGGTTAGGAAGAAGTGGCTGCGGGCAACAAGGCGATCTTCCGGAAGCTAGCAATGGGAACGTGTGGAATAACAGTCCGTGGGGCATGATAATCCACAAGGATACACGAAGCAGCATCAAAAATCAAAATGACGGAAATATAAATAAAATAATAAATAAAAATAATCACAAAGTAATTCGTTTTTGCAAGTTTTCCACAAGGTCGTATAAATTTACCCACTCTCGTGTTACATACCTTTCTATCGTGTAACCAGGCCGCGTAGCGTCCGTGGCGACGTAACGATTGCCGTGAGGTTGCGAATAATGATATCTCGTCAAAAGCGGAACCAATTCGACGCCGCCTGTGAGCTTGTAAACCTGGACTTCATCTCTGTAATCATTTTTTCGGCTGTCACCGTTCATCCCGTCATCTCGATTTCCGTCAACTTCTCGGGGATACGGATCCGACGCGATGCCTGAAAGTTCAAGTAGTTTTTGAATTCGTGACACACTATCGTACTCTCGTGCAATTTCGGAAAAAAAAAGGCTGAGACGCCGGATTGATAGTGTAGGTGAGGTCGCGAGAGCCGAATTGGATATTTCTCGGCAACGTGTAATCATATTTCCGTACTATATGTATACCTGTATGAAGTACGTACCGGATCTTGAATTGTTGTCGTAGAACTTATTCATATCCGGTGGCGCGACGGGATCGATTTCCGCTTTGCCACCGCGAAGTCTCGCGATCAGAGAACCGCTCGTCCAACCCTACGAGGGCATGCATTCGACGTAGCCGTGAGAAAAATAATCTCGACTTTAAAACTCGATGTATACACTGAAGAAAATAAAATTGTTATACGAGCAATATTTGCCGACACAGGCGTGCGAATGAAATTTCACGCTAAAGGGGCACACCCGAGTAGACGGCGGAAAAAATTGGTGAATTTTGGAAATTATTATCTCATAAACTATTTGTCCAATTTCAAGTTCATTTTATTCGAAAGGATAAATATTAAGATATATTGACAAATTTAAAAATAAATATATATTGACTGCGAGCGGTGTCATGGTAGCCGGCGTAAAACATGTTCCTCGCTGGCGAAAATTTCGAACAGAATCTTAAAATGTAATGTACAAAGCCCTTCGCATCGTAGGATTTGTTTTATTCAATTTTTTTTTATTTTTATTAAGCCAGAACGGTCGAAAATTTAGGTTGAAAAATGAATGTAAATTTCAATCGGGTGCCATCCTGTAATTTTTTTTATCCTACGATGCGAAGGCCTTTATCCATTACATTTTAAGAATTTTTTGAAATTTTTATTTCAGATCAACCGACTGCACGCAATGATGGGGACCGCAGACCGTGTCAGCGAGGAACATGTTTTACGGCGGCCACAATAACAACAATCAATATATGTTTATAAAAAATGTTGTCATTATACCTGAATATGTATACTTTCGAATAAAACAAACTTGGATAAAATCGGACAAATCGTTTTCGAGATAACAGTTCCTCAAATTCACCTATTCTTTCCCGCCGTCTACTTGGATGTGCTCCCTTAAGGTACCAATACTTTTCGTTGACCGGGTCGTTTTTTTTCGCTTTAAGCTTCCGTTGACACACTTGTCTCTGGTCGGGATTTCAACACACTGAGTCAATTTGACCCGGATGTCAACTGTCGCAACCGGATAGTACTTTACCCAGCTGCCATTAAGGTCTTAGGCCACTCTAGAGGCCAAAAAAGGGCATATTTTGTGATTTTTTTTCAGCGCAACTATAAAATAAATTGGAATTACAAAATAGGGGCTTTATAATACACGTAATTGACTATACAAAATTATTTTTTCAGAGCGATACATGTCAAAATGGCGACTGTGCAGCATTTTTCCGATGACGCCTTTATTTCTGGAAGGTCAGCGGCCGGACCAACAGCTCCTATAATCTTTTTGTTATGATGAGACTCTAAAGTTTTTTTCTATTATATATAAGAATAGCTATAGAAGTACGTAGGATTTTTTTGTTATATTGTTTTTTGTCAAAATAACGCATTTCTAAAACAAAAAGTATAAAATGCCATGAAAAAATCGTCAGAAAATTGTTTATAAAAAAGGAACTATGCAATATAATAAAAAAAACATCCTACGTAGTGCCTCAGAAAATGTAATTCTAAATGTGCAGTTAAAATTTCAAGTGAATCGGTTGAAATTTGTTTGAGTTATGAGTCCGGCCGATTTGAAAAATATAGTTTTGAAATAAACGCGTTTAAAGTTAGTAGAAAGTCACGACATGAATCAAGAGGGGTTGCGCTAGAATTCGAAAATCGAGTGCTTAGAGATTTTTCACACCCATAAGCTTTTGGAATATAATTTTATAGGGACTAAGGTACATTTTTAACAAAAAAAAATCGTTTTTTGGAAAATCCTAGAGTGGCCTAAGACCTTAATAACGCTTCACTCGGTTTTTATTTTTAAAAAGTCAAGAATATACTATTAACACTTCTTAATATATCTGCATAATTGAAATTCGGAAGAAATAAAATAAAATTGTTGTAAAAAATGATTAAAAATGTTTAATTTTGGAAAAGTGAGCATTTTATTTGAAATTCGTCCGGGTGGAGATGACCCATTGCGTCAACGGAAGGTTTAACGAAAATAACTGCTGGAAGTACTGTACAGTTATTTGCAATAAAAAATTTCGCTTCAGCTGCGGGATAGCAGAATTTATTCGTACAATAATTTTATTATCGGTGTACACATCTCTCTCTCTCTCTCTCTCTCTCTCTCTCTCTCTTCCCCATTATATATATATGTATACATATAGAAAGGCGACGTTTAAAAATTCGATTTCGAGAACCGTTCTCATAGTAGCCTCGAGTCCCCATAATAAACATTATGCAAATCCTAAAATGTTCGAAATCACCTTCAGATAAATGTATGCATATTTATATAAAAGTTATTTCAACGACCGTCATCACAATAGTTGGACGTGCCAATTATAAATACAATGGTTTTTCATATATCCTTTCGTCTTATATAATTATATAAAGGGTGTCTCAAAAAGACCTGACATTTTTATTTACTAATAAAACGTATTAATTATTTGAAAAGTACGAATATTTTTATTTTAATGTAAGGTACAAACATGGAGGTTATGTATGGAACACGATATCCGATAAATGGCCGCGTCGTCCCTGTTTGCAAAAGTTCACTCTTTTGACGACATTTTCAATAACATTTTGACATAATTGCGGACTAATTTAATTAATGGTGCGTCAAATTGCTCCCTTGAACTCCGGAATGCTCTGTGGATCATTGGCATCTACTTTTCCTTTCAGAAAACCCCAAAGAAAGAAATCCAATGGCGTCAAATCGCACGATCTTGGTGGCCAATTCACATCGCCGCGGTGCGAGATAACACGACCGTGAAACTTCGTCTGCAATAACTGCATTGTTTCGCAGTGAATTTTCTCAATTTCTGTGCGTTGCTCAATCGTGTAATTCTCCATGACTAAACCACAATACTTCCTGATACCAGTTGTCAAAGATTAGTACTCTATATTCGCCACAAAAAAAAAATGGCGCGCAATTAAAAATTTCAGGTCATTTTGAGGCTCCCTTTGTTACAGTATAAGCTGCTAATGATGTACAGTGTGATAAGCAATATCCTCACTCGATTTCTCATATTCATTTAGAAATTCTCAAAAACAACCTAAGACCATCGACCATTATAAATTTACATTGTTTTATTTTTGAATTGCGACATGTATATTTATAAATCAATCTTCGCGAAGTATTACAACGAAAATGATATTTCGTGCAATTAATTTAAAGTAAATTTCTATTCCCATGTATTACTACGTTGCGCTCCACTCATCCTTGTTTTCCCATTTTGAAAACGCAGCATTGCACGCGAAACTGGCAGTTATCCGACATGGTGTACTCTCGTTTCGTAAATCATGCAGCCGCGTAGTACCGAAGATCTAAGGCTGTTCGTCCAATGATAACGCATATAGCTTCGAGAAGGTTCAAGGCAGGACATTGTTATTATTCCAGAATAAGCAACGTTGAAAAGCTTGATCATAAATCGTGCATGAACGTAAATTGTAGGTATGCGTGGGTGTGAAGCAAGGGCTCGCGGGGATTGCGCGCGAATGTAGCGCCGAGAGAGTATCGCGCAACAATCCCCGAGACGCCGTGATCCTATGACTTCGCAATTGTCTATGTATAGTTGATTTCTGAGAGAGCAAGACAAAAACGCTTTTCTTCAACCGTATGCTCGAATTACTCGCGCGCGCGCATATTTATTTTCAAGCATTACGAGCCTAGTATGTACGAGAAGCTTAAAAGATGCTGAACGCAAGGAATCCGCAGGATGGACCATTTACGAACCATTGGACGAAATTACGAAGAATCGTGAATGGAACAACAACAAAAAAAACGGTCGCTATTTCATTTTGAATAAATTATTTTTTTCCAGCGAATAAAATGAATATTCAAATGGCGTTTAAGGAGAAGCTTGCAATTTGCATGAATCGTTAAAATTTAAATTTGTCGTAGTGGCTTACAATTCGTTGCGGAAAAGGTCGCGAGGAATTTTTTTTTTCTTTTCGATAAAATGAATAATTATTTGCCCGGACGTTGTACATTTATTATAAATAAGCTGTACGCTCAATTAGCCTATTTTTATTTGCCAAATGGTTATACTTTCTTACGATGTGTAGGTGGTAAAAGGGATTGTGATCAAGGTATACAGCGAAATAAAAAGTATACAGAAAGTACACGTGGTTATCGTTTTTTTTTTTTTTCGGAGATGCAAATGGCAATGCTCTTTGTAGAAAAATTTCGTGAATGCGCAAGATATACGTGTATTGTGCAGTTGAATAGCAATGTGACTGAAAAATGTAACACTCGCGACGGCATTTACAGCGATGATAAGCAAGGAGAAGCTTCTTAGACTCGGTTGCGTACCATGGACTCGAGAAATCGCACTCCCAGCAACTTTGGATCCCTCCATGGAACTCCGCCAGGACCAGGACGACCCCACGGTGACGTGGGTTTCGCCAGCTAAGCACACGCCGCACACACACACGCACACAAAGACACGCACACCGTCACCAATGGCATATTGAGCAGATTTCTAAGCACGTATCACAGATATAAGCCTTTCGCGTTTCCTTCCATTTCCGGCTCATGCTAAAAACAACGAATCTTGCCCATTTATATTTCTGCGCAAGAGCTCATTCGGTACTTCCGGTATACCCGAAAAAAATTCTCCAACATTCTCATGGGAGAATGTCGAACCGGAGAGGCGGACAATGCTGCTATTAAAAGAACACGAAGTACTACACCCGATACCGACTCTTCTACAACGAGAATTATTATGACTGTCTCAAAACAATTCCCAACAATGACATTACCTTATAGCAGTTATACGATCCTTTGCATTCTCTATTCCACCAATTTATTATTCTCGTTACTGGTCCGATTCTCATTTGAAAAGTAACTTTATTCTTCATGCATTATTTGGACAAGCGAACTCTCCGTCGGATTCTGACAAACGAAGCAAAATAATTGAGGAAGAGAGAGATATTTCTGACCGATAATTACATTACCGATATTTCTGGCCGATAATTACACGAAGCTCGGCGCTTCGTGATTAACGACGAAACTGATTGTTTAAAAAAACATGTTCGCAAATAAATTCGTGACCACGTTCGAGGCAATTATTTATTTAATCCAAAAATATATCTAATTTATTTAGTATTAAATTGATAAATGTATTTTGTGTATAAATGATTTCGGGAACAAAGATAATTATTTTAATTGAAAAAATATCTCGAGGCTCCATCGCAAACATCACTCCAATGACAACACTTTACCGCTTATCCTTGCTTGCATACAGTACATTAATTAGTAATGGATAAACACGTTGTTGGCGAAAGCAGAACGTAAGCATGGAGTCACGAAATGGTCGAACCTCGGCTACATAAACGAACAGGACTCCCTAAATGCTGGTCATGTGGTGCATGTGTCACGTATGATATATATATATATATGTATGTATATATACACACACACACATACGTACATATATGTCCACATGTATCATACCGAGGATCATCACAGGCGCGGAAGCAAAATTTGCCCTGCAAGCAACTTCACATGCGCCCTTGTATGATTGAGCAGCGTATACTACGTATTATCTACTAGTTGATATGCGCATGCTTTTGCGTGCATACGTCTCCAACGAGAGACACATCCATAAAATGGGCAATCGTCCCTTTTGCTTCCGTTAATCCGCTTAACCATGACAAACGGAGTGGCATTTGAGGCCAGAGGAATATCCAATGTTTACGAATCCTATATCAAAAGTGTCTAGCTTCAGAGTCTACCAATGTCTATAAACGTTTTCTCGCTTTTGATGAAAGGGATATTTTTCGTCTCGTAATTGTTTCGATTTGCGCAAATTCAACGAGTTTAAAGTGAGTGACATTATTATTTTAAGCCCCGAGATTTTGTCATCGATATTTCATTTATTCAATTACGTAATCGAGGTTAATGAGGCCAGCCATTGAAATGCAAAGTACGAGTCTTCTTTTTACTTCTTTGTTGGTAAAAAAAAAGTTATCGACAGAGATGAATTTTCCGAATACTTTTGAGGCTTGATGAAAATTCGATACTCTATTTAAGTTACGTAAAAATAAAAGACTAAAACTTTCGATCCAATGGACCGTCGCTTTTGAGGGGTCTGCATAAGTTTGAAATTTCAAAAATACAATTTTTTTTATTTCCTAATTTTATAGCCTAGGGTTTTTACTTCAATTTTCAACAAACATTTTGTAAACAGTCCTAAAGTTTACCGAGCTGTGACGATTTTTGTGAGGGGTCTGATCGCTCTCTGCGCTACGACCAAACGCTCCGCTGCAATTTACTCTTTCGTATTTAGCGTTTTGATCGCAAATATATTTTATAAAACGGTGTAAGTCGCATCTCAAAATCTATACGTCTGATTCACTTTAAATTTAGACCAATCACAGCTTATATCATTTTCTATCATACGACCGGATAATTTTTTTATGTATCTATCCATTTGTTAATAACAAATAATTGAAACTATTTTTTTTTTCTCGAAATTCGAACTTCTTTTCTCTACATGTTGGCGTTTTCCCAATTTTCATAAGATAGTTGAAATTACTTTTCAGTCATAACGATAGTTTTATTATTATACCAAAAGTACATATTTTCATTTTTTATTTCAGATCGCCCTAGTAGCCAGAACAACTTACACCGATTGGCCATGCAGCAACGGCCGCACTTTGGTTAAATAAAGATAACTTAATTGTTTATCGATATTTGTCAATAAAAAAAAAAACTCAAACTTGGCAAGATAATGTATTAATTATATATGGGATCCTGACCTCATTACCCCAATACTTTCATCAGAAAAAATATCGAATGTCGGCCTGATTGTTGAGCCCCAAGCTAATGCGGACCGGTTAAGATCCGTTTTATCAAAGTCTCAAAATATTAATTGCGCCCGTATGATTTTCACTCTTTAAAGACCCGTCGCGATCTTAAATAATACAATTTTTACCATGACACCGATAATTTTTCCTTCTCGAGTACCGGAAGTCCGGCTAGTAATAAAATTTCAATCAGCGGAAAATAAATAGACTCGTTGCACCGAAGTTATATACCTAGACGAGGTTGCGAACCTTCCATCTACAAGCATCTGCATCCATTTGATAAAAACGCCCGCTTGTACAACCATAATTAATTGAAAGGAAGGAAACCGAGTTCTACCTATTGCCAAAGTTTGACTTGATTGTTTTCACTTCACCACGAGCAATCAGGATAACAGCAATGAGAGGCAGCGCGAGATCTCCTCGGTCGGATTCCCGTGTCGAGTTATGTGAGAAGGCACTGCAGTTTCATCGGTTTGCATCACTCATAATTTATCTGGATGACGGGAACGAAGACGGGTATGTTAAATAGCCCAACGACGATACGAATCGAATATGAATCATTTATGCATCGCGAATTTGCCTCGCGAATAACTCCGCTGCTTCGTATTGTCGAAAAACAAAGGAGCGCCCGTCAAATTCTCAACTAGTCAAGCAAACAGCAAACAAGGAAATGCCATGGATACCGTGGTAGCTTCCGGTTTCCTAGCAACGAACTAAAAGGTGGCTCTATCATTTCTCCTTTCGAGCTCGTACAAGGTGACAAAAAATATTCCTGTCACGAAGAAACTGCTATGACTCTGAAACGGAAAGAACTCCAGGCAATAACAAATCGCTGTGTGCAACACGTCTCTCTCTGAGAATTGTTCACGAAATATCAAAAATATGCCGTGCAGAAATTGTGGTTGGGATCCAATTGGATTCTCATACTTCGTACTTCCTGATTGGGATCCAATGGGCCATCGCATTTAGATCTCTATACCAAAACATCATGCGCGTACATTGGATTCTAATCGGGATTCCCCATTGGAGTCCAATGTACGACTCCAATTTGAATCCTCAAGAATTCCCCCATTATCGAACAGAATCCGATACGATTCTTAATGGATCTCATCGCATTATTTAGGTTGAATTTTGTAAACAATTTATATAGACATACAAAATTAATGAATCTTAAAAAAGTATAAATCGTATCTTAAGAACGTATAAATCTTATCTCAACCCTAGAATTCATGACTGGGGTCTGTTCGCACCCCAATTTTTGTTCAAAAAATGAGGTTTTTGCTGATTTTCTCCGTTTTTCAGTCTTTAAATGGATTTTTCACTAACTAAATGCTAATTGAATCAAATGTCTTGCACGAAATTCTCTTCCTTATGAAAAAACGAATTCATGTATGACACAATCCATTTATCCCGTAGGACCGGTCTTATTATCAAGAAAAGCGTGGGGTGCATTTAGACCCCAGTCATGCGTTTGAAGGTACAAAAAATGACTTATGAGTTCGAGGGTTAAAAAAGTATAAATATTATTTTTAAAAAATATATCTTAAGGCCTCAGGCCACTCGAGAGGCCAAAAAAGGGCATATTTTGTGATTTTGTTTCAGCGAAACCACAAAATAAATCGGAATTACAAAATAGGGGTTTCATTATACACGTAATTGACTATACAAATTATTTTTTCACAGCAATACATGTCAAAATGGCGACTGTGCAGCATTTTTCCGATGATGCCTTTATTTCTGGAAGGTCAACGGCCGGACCAACAGCTCCTATAATTTTTAAGCTATGATGAGAACTGAAGTTTTTTCGATTATATATAAGAATAGCTATAGAAGTACGTAGGATTTTTTTGATATATTGTTTTTTGTCAAAATGGCGCATTTCTAAAACAAAAAGTATGAAATGCCATGAGAAAATCGTCAGAAAATTGTTTATAAAAAAGGAACTATGCAATATAATTTTTAAAAATCCTACACTTAGTGCCTCAGAAAATGTAATTCTAAATATACAGTTGAAATTTCAAGTGAATCGGTTGAAATTTGGTTGAGTTATGAGTCCGGCCGACTTAAAAAATGTAGTTTTGAGATAAACGCGTTTAAAGTTAGTAGAAAGTCACGACATGAATCAAGAGGGGTTGCGCTAGAATTCGAAAATCGAGTACTAAGAGATTTTTCACACCCATAAACTTTTGGAATATAATTTTATAGGTACTAAGGTACATTTTCAAAAAAAAATCGATTTTTGGAAAATCCTAGAGTAGCCTAAATCCTTGAAAAACGATTTGAATGACATCACTGAAAACTGTAATTATCTTTTGTTATTAAATTTACACTTTTTCATAATAACAGCACACACCTATACAATCACGAAGCGTGAAGGTTAGGTTTCAATACGCCGAGTTTTTTTTATTTTTCACGTGACTTTTCACATATTTTCGGCTCGAATGTGGTAAGAATTCTCAAACGACGTTTATCGGAGAACAGTGCAGATTCCAATTGGATCCCAATGAGAACTCCCCATGTGCGGCGTCCCTAAAAAATTCCTATAGAGATGTCAGTGCATCTTGGGAATAACCAACAAATGTGTGCACGGATTCGTAAAAAAATATTTTTTTTTTTTGGAGATCCAATAAATATCGGTTGAGAATTTCAAATAAAAATGTCTACGGTAGTGAATAGGGAAATAGCACGGAATTCATTTGGATTACAATGAGGACTCCCTACGTGCGGCGTTTCTATCAAATCCCTATAGGGATGTGGAAGAATCTGGGGACTCCACAACAAATTTCTGCACGGGTCATTCATTCTTTTTCGAAGCCCTCGAGAATAGGGAATTTCCAGTTTACTTGTTTTTTTTCCCAAATTGGCCACTCCAGGGGATATTCATTGGGCGATAAACGTTATCGCCACACCCTGTGTAAAAGTCCCATATGCATATATAATCGTAGATCAATTGCGAAATGAATGTATAGGCGAAGTCCACGATATATATATATATATATGCGCTGTAAGACTGATTAATATTCATGATCTTATCGAAGAATCCTCGAAGTTATCGAACGCTTTGGCCTCTCGTAGTCTTTCTCCGTCACTCTATGTAATTTCAGTTCTCAGGGACGAAAAGTCCGCAGGCTTATATGATTTTTATGGAAAGCGATGGGCACGTGGCCCAGATCAAGAGAGAAAAAAAACGACTCTACTCTGCTCTATTACTTGTCCAAAAGCGTAGAATAAAAAAAATCATACGAAAAACGAGAATTATTCTGTCAGAATCCACGATTTATTTATTTCGCTCATCGTTATTTGTTGAGTGTTTTATTGATAAATTATATTGTATGGCTTAATATTTTACGATCGTTTGTCAAAAGTTGAAACATTTGACGATTATCGCTCGATGATTCTGTTGTCGAAAGCAAATTTCGTAAACCCGAATGACTTATATCGAGAGTACAGAAGTAAAAAATCGATCCAATCGAGACTAAATAGTAGAGAGCGCCACGAGATGCGTGTAGCAATTTCTCCTTTTTTATGTCTCCAAGTGTGTGTACAATATTAGATATGTTACAGGAGTATTATATACACACACTCAGTATATCAGATCTATATTATATATATATATATATATATATATATATATATAACTACTTCCATTCAGAATGCCGAGTCTTTTTGCCAAAACCACCAACGTGTATCTCTGTGCAACGTTCTATACCAACGTCTGCGTACACGAGGCAACCCACGCTACATCGGTCGAGTCTTGACTCTGCCTTTTTTGGTACTGAATTGTTTATTTTGAAACTATTTCGACAATTTAGCAGATTTTTTCTACATGAGCAATCCACAAATAAATCCGGTTTTGCTACAATTATTTATAAACTAATCAATGATTTACTATAAGAAAAAAAACTTCCAGTAATCTGCTAAAATTCGATTCAATTTCTGTCTATGGGAAGCAAAATAGTGTCAAAAAGGCTATTGGGCGGTGGTTAATTAAAAAAAGAACGAAAAAAGAAGCGCACCATTTACGCGAAGTTTGCAACATTGGAATACATTTTTTTTCGCTGATTCAGCCTACAGAAATCAGTCGAACTTTTTCTGAAAATCTTTTTTACAGATCTACACCTTGAATAGGCAAATAACGACTACGGATAGTAAATTGAAACAGAAAAAAAGTTTTAAAAAATGAAGGAAAAAGTAAAAGCAGTATTCACCAATAAATAATTGAATAGTGAAAATAAAGAAGTAAAAAAGTAAAAGCGGAATCTACTAGAGAATAATTTAATAATAAAAATGAAGAAGTAAAAAAGTAAAAGCAGAGTTTACTAATAAATGATTTAATATTACAAGTGGAGAAGTAGAAAAAATAAAAGCAGCACATAAATCAAAAGTCGAATTTATTAATAAATCATTTATTACTGGAAAAGGAGAAGTAAAAAAGTAACAGCAGAATTTACTAATAAATAACGCAATAATAAAAATAAAGAAGTAAAAAAGTAAAAGCAGAATTTACTAATAAATAATTTAATACTAAAAATCAAGGAGTAAAACATTAAAAGAAAAATTTACTGATAAATAACTCAATAATAAAAATAAAGATGTAAAAGGTAAAAGCAGAATTTTTGTTATACAATTTGTCCAACGATCCAAACTTCGCCACAAGCTCTTTTTAACGAAGCATCAATGTAAAAACCGCACGGCCCTATCTTCGAATAACAAGGGTCACACAGACACGTGAACGCGAGTCGAAACGCCCAATACGTGCGCGTATGCTCGGCTGGATACTCAACTATGCTATAGGTATTTAGCGACACGCGAAGTTCTATGTATTGTTCGAATGGTTGAAGGTACGTCGCGGTATAGCGCGAGTTGGGTTGCATGCATCCGACGAATAGATCACCCGCTCTACGGCGACAGATATATTTGTAAGAGAGAAGACAAAAATTCATAACAAAAAAAGAAAAAAAAAAAAGAAAGAACAGTGCTCGAGCGAAATATCGTGAAATATCGATGTTGCATACCGCATATATCGTTTGCGAATGGCGAATATTGCGAGAAGAAGAAAGAAAAAAATGGTGAAATATTTCATTGTGTGCGTGTGTGTGGGTGGAGATACCGCGTATATAGTGCCAACCGGGATTCATGAGTGGTGAAGCAATTTGAACCTTTCGGCATTTTTACCTGACCGGTGTAGCTGCAATTTCTCGTAAAGTCCAGCGGCTCGAGAAGAACGTTTTTCTTCCTCATCGAACCTACGTAGGGTGCACCACCACCCGGCTTTCCCCATGGCGAATAATTCATCTGCATTTGACGCAACTGTCGAGAATAAACATTGAAAAATCACGATAAGAGTCGTCCAGTCTTTGCCGTCTTCTTCCTCTCGTGTTATTCAAATGAACATTTGAACAATTGCCCAGATAACTGGACATCGCAAAAGTCCAAAGGACCCGCAAAGTTTTCGAACGCAACGATAACTATGGATTTTTCCATTCAATCCCTTCGTTCGACGGATTAATTCGTTTATCAATTGTCGCGATCACCCTTCGCCTAATAAAATGTCAATTTCTCAAAAAATCGTAATATCCTGGGTCGAAAATTATCACGAAGAATATGGTTTCGAGCTGGTCCACGTTTGGAAATTCGAAAAATTGATAAATCCGTTTCATGTTTTTTTTTTTCGTCACATTTTCAAAAGCTGTTCCAATTTGCCAAGAAGCTGCTCTCTTCGTTCATCGTATTTAATTGGCAACTTTGTTGTAACTGAGTCTCACGTACGATGTGATAAATAAAAAAAAAAATTATTGATGACATCCCAGGAAAGTGGGTCAATCTGTATTAATTTCGGTCAATCGATAAGGCCTGGAATATCCCGTGCACGGTGGAGATTCCAGGCATCAATGGTATCAACAGCTGTGAGAGGATGGAGTTTCGAAACGAGGAGGAAATTCACCGTAGTGTTTATCTGCTCAACCTTATCCTCCTTATTGGATTGATAATATTGTTTCTGAAACTCTCCGTATAATCGCGAATAGAAACCACAGAACTCGTCCGACTCTAAGGGTGCGCAATGAAATTTACGTTGGGTGTGTAAAGAAGATTCTCTCCTGTGTGCTCGAGCTTCTACTTACAGGGTGCCCCATCTGAAAAGGAACGCTGAAATATCCTAACGGTATCACCTGTCGAAATTTGTTTCCACCATAAGTTGTAGGATTTCGTGAGGTGAATGACGTTATCGGATTTGACCATTAAAAGCGTCAAAGTCGAACAGAGGTCACCTTAATATTCCTCGAAGATAACGCCACAATGGTACCACACACGATTGTGGTCCGATTGAAGGCTACAAAAAAAAGGAACTGCCGCTAACTTGAAAATATGGTAGACTAAGTTATGGCCCTTCAAACCTGCCACACGATTACTGTCCATTGGCCGCCTGTCGCCAACAATGGCTGAGGATTACCCCGTAGGCTTGCTAAGCACAAGCCATGAACAGGCTCCAGCTCTGACACAGATTTCACCCGGCATTAACTTCCACGATTTTCAAATCAGAGGCAATTGGATACTTTTCTACAAACCACCTCTGAAAAAACGAAAGGTCAAATTCGTTCGACCTGGACACCTCGATCCCTCGAAATCTATAGATATTTAACAGTTCCTTGCCGGACTGACTGGCTGACTGATTGACATATCGACAACGCACAGCCTAAAGATGAAGATAGAAACATGAAACTTGAAAGATATATTCCTTAGAAGGTGTAAAGGTTCATTAAGAAAGGATTTTTCGAAAATCAACTCCTAAGGGGGTGAAATAGGGTGTAAAAGTTTGTATGGAAAATTGTATTCCTTGCGTGTTCCAACTTGAAAATTGGTTTAAATATTTTTCAAAGCAATTAATAAAACGCATATTTTAGGATTTTTAAAACAACCCTTAATTAGGGTTGCAACGGGGTATTAAAGTTTGTATGCGAAAATTGAATTCCCTTCTTTTATTTCAATTAAATTCAGAAGATATGTTCATTAAAGGGCTATTCTACTGTGAAGGCTCAAAAAATGACCTATTTTTTAATATTTTTTTTTAACTGTTGCATCTATGAGTACAAACTTTTTTTTCGCTTAAAGGTACACTCTTATAGAATAGAAAACATTTTTTTTTGTTGCATATAAATGTATATTTATTTAACAATTTATAATCGTGTAAAGACATGAAAAAAAAGTATGTCGCTGGCGTTGATCTGGAGAGGGCAAATGCCCTCTCCAGATAATCTGAAACAAGAAATTCCAAAAGATTCTTAGTCTGTATGAGTGTCGCTATCACCCGAACTAGAATCATAGAAAAATATTAATTTTTACTTGTACTTTCGCCCGAATTATAACGAAAAAAAAAACGTTTTTTTCGAACACTTTTGCAAAAAACAACGCCGTTTTGTTATTTTGCAATATAAAATAATAATTCTAGTTCGGGCGATAGCGACACTCATTACAGATTAAGGATCTTTTCAAATTTTTTGTTTCACATTACCTGGAGAGCGCAAATCATCAACGCCAGCGACATACTTTTTTTTCATGCCTTTATACGATTATCAATTAATATACATTTATATGCAACGAAAAAAATTGTTTTCTATTCTGTAAGAGTGTACCTTGACGCGAAAAAAGCATGCAACAGTTTACATGCAACAGTTTTCGAAAAAAAAATTATTATAAATAGCTTATTTTTTTAGCCATCGCAGTAGAATAGCCCCTTAGAGGGCCTAAAGGTGCACTAAGAAAGGATTAGCTTTTCGCACGGTCAACTATTTGTGGGCTGTTCGAGAGTATCGACCGCCCAAAACTTGAATGTGCTTGCCAAAGGCTATAAATCATACAATCTTGTCTACAGAACTTCATTGCAAAGCTATATAGTTCTGTAGACAATAATGACATTGTATGATACTGGTGTTGAAGATTGTCATTTTTATACTAATATTTTATTAATTACCAACTCTTACCTCAGCCAGTCAGTCTACCACCATGCCTGAGAAATATGACACTCTACCTTCTTTCTTTATTTCTTACTTTTTCGTTCTTTATTTATCTCTTCGCTGAATCAAATCCTAAAGTCTACGCGGATGATGTCGCGGGCAAAAGCTAGTCGTAAATAAATTACGTTGGTCAATTGTTTCTTTCGAAGGTGCCGATCTTGACATATTTCATTTGAAAGGGAACACCCTGTACATACGTATTCGTGTGCCTCAGTGCAAACGTACTCGTTATATCTATACATAATACAGCACACAGAGTAGACGAGATGGATTAGGACGAGTTAGAACATTCCTGTTTCTTGAGATTGGTCCCATCAGAGATTATGCAAATCGAATGATATAACTCGGTCTCGTACGCCCAACGAACGACCGAGGTTGGGTCAACTTCCGGTATGGGCTCCGAAATCTCGCAGACACACGCACACACACACACACACACACACACACACACACACACACATCTACATATACGTAGACGAGTATGCGGCCAGAAAATAAACACCCAGAGCTCGTGCTGTTCCTCTCGACTTTCAGGATCCTTTCATACATACTCGATTTCTCCACTCGACGCGCACGCAATCCGTGAAAATTGCAGGGAAATGGTAACCGACGTACGCAAATTGCCGCTTGTTACGTGCCCGGCAATCCTTGGCGTACGTATATCAACCTGCGACTTTCGTACAACGCGCTAGGGGAGAATGCTCGTTTTAACATGTGAATATGTGAAAAACGCATAATGTGGGGTGCGGGCGTGTCAACCGTCTAATCGGACCAAGGGCCGTTCATGAATTATCACGAGCTGCGAACCAAGCTACAAATACCCGCTTTTCGTGACGGACAACCATCATTGTACGCATTTGCCGAAGAATTGGGTCACTTGCCACGGATCATCGATATTACTAATAGTTTGAAGGCGAAACATTCGTATATCCAAAGTTGAATTGCTACAAACGTGCGCACCCACAGGGAGAATTTTTATAAATAAAAAAAATTAGGTAGATTTGACTATTTGAATGGCAGAATATTTTTTCGCTTTTTAAAATGATTTACCCCTTTAAAATATTTCTAAAAAACATGGATTTTCGATGACGATGAAGTTTGCATCGTTGCAATGCAACTGACATGCTTGCTATCAATTGCTTATATTTTTTTTGGCCGAATAAGGCTGTGAAAATGTTTGAGGCTCATTCAAACGTTTTCACTATTCTCATTAGAGACTTACAACCTGAATTTGCAGAAAAAAATAAGAAATGAAAAACGAAGAAAAGAAAATCTTTGCATTCCAACGATGCAAACTTCAGCGTCATGATTTTTGGTCCGACTGGAGGTATGTAGGTAAGTTTTCGATTGAAATACTATCAGAGACAAACCATCATTTGTCCAATATAAAGCAAATATATGTGTTTCTTTTTCTTTTTAAAGCAGTATACCTTATCGACGAAATAAATAATTTGTCCAAATTACGTATATAATTTAATGGCTGTAAACAAAATTTTTATGTAACTCGAATAAAATGTCATCGAACTCAAATAATGACATCGAAGTTTTCATCGTTGAAAAGCAATGATTTTTTTTTAATTCTTCATCATCCACAGCCTTCCTTTTATCTGTTTTGCCTGGAATTCTGCACTAAAGACACGTAAAAAAATGCTTGTGATTTTCGTAGCCTTGACGGACCAAAGACAAATTTGAACAATTAACAAGAATGAATTTCCGGTTCCATTCCAACGATGCAAAAATCAACATCGTCTCAAATATACAATTATTTGTAATTAATTGAAACGTTTAATTAAAGTGAATAATTAAATAATAATTAACGTATAATTCCATTGGATATCATAAAAAAATCTAGTTCATTTCAGCGCCCGTTGTAATTAATTGAAACGTTTAATTAAAGTGAATAATTAAATAATAATTAACGTATAATTCCATTGGATATCATACTAAAATCTAGTTCATTTCATCCACAACAGCAGTTTTTCTTGTGCACTGTAAGCACACTGTATATTTGTACGTTTCTCTTGGACGGTTCGTCGTCCACATTAATACGAAAGGAGTTTTCAAAAATGTCTATATATGTATACCCGAGTAGAAATCCTGCTCCGGCTACAATAAAGGCCTGATCAGGCATCCTGATTTCTTTTTCATGCCTTGATCAGGATTTTTGATCAAGCCCTGATCATTTTTGTGACACTTTCCCTGACTTCGGTCTGATCAGGGTAAAAAATCAAGGCTTGATCAATGGAAAAGATCAAGGCCTGATCAGGATAGAACATCAAGGCTTGATCAGTGAAAAAAATCAAGGCCTGACCAGGATAGAACGTCAAGGCTTGATCAGTGAAACAAATCAAGGCCTGACCAGGATAGAACATCAAGGCTTGATTACAGTGCAAAATAAAGGCCTGATCAGGATAGAAAATCAAAGCCTGATCAGCGTAAAAAATAAAGGCCTGATCAGTGCAAAAAATCTAAGCCTGATCAGGGCTTAATTTTTCAAGGATTAATTGAATTGAAACATCATCTCCAAGTCAGGATGATGGAATGAACCTCTGCTGTGGATGTCCTATTTATTCCTGAAATAAAAAATACCACGCAAACCCAAAATAGAAAAAGACACAAATTACAAATAACGTTGATACTTTATTTTATAAACTAAATAGGAATCTTATTTATCACAAATTTTTCTTATTACTCTACTTTATCACACTTATATTTTTCTTATTACTCTACTTTATCACATGTTCTTTATGTGTAAAATAAATAAAACTTTGTTATATATTTTTTATATAGCAAAAATGCGAAATAGACTTTGAAAAATCGGTGCAGGTTACTTTAGAAAAAAGTGACCTGCACCGATGGAATCACATTTACTGGATCGAACTACACTGGGAACTTAACATTATTTGGTTGGCCTACGCTCTCCGGGCTAATCGGTATCGAAGAATGTGATGCCATCGGTGCAGGTTAGCCCGGTCAGCGTAGACAAACCAAATATTGGTAATGTGAATGTAATGCCCATTATGTCCGCAGTGCATTTCGAATTCGAAAATAGGTTATGTTTCACCGAAATGAATGGCTACACGTGGGCAACAGAAAAAATGCAAATAAACGCATGCAAGGAAACAGAAAAGTGTTGAAAAAGTAAGTAAAATAAAAATTTATTGTTGGAATATAACAAAACGGTATATACAGTTATCTTACCTCAAATAAATATCGCAATGACAACAATCGAGAACACGTCAATACGGAATGAAACGCACGAGATTACTGCCGCACTTTCGTCCGGTTATGTAGAAATATTGTCAGACTTGCTTGATATTTGATCCTGGCCTGATCACGTTGTAGTCCGGATGCCTTACTTAAGGTATGCCTCAATTTGCCTGATCCGGTCGGTGTCAGGTGATAGTCAGGCAACTGGATGTAGTGTTTCCTCCAGTTGCTTGATCCAGCTAGCTTCAGGCTATGGTCAAGTAAGTGGACTTACGGCTGCCGGAGCCGTAAGTCCAGTTGCTTGACCAACGCTTGAAGCTAGCTGGATCAGGCGAATTGAAGCAAGCCGTAAGTCCACTTACTTGACCATAGCCTGAAGCTAGCTGGATCAGGCAACTGGAGGAAACACTACATCCAGTTGCCTGACTATCACCTGACACCGACCGGATCAGGCAAATTGAGGCATACCTTAAGTAAGGCCTCCTTACTACAACGTGATCAGGCCCGGATCAAATATCAAGCCAGCCTGACAATATTTCTACTCGGGTATAAGCCGTTTTCAGTTTAACGCGTTTTCCCTCGTGAAAGCCAGTTCTCACTGAACGCCTTCATTAGAACTAATTTTTTCTAGTGAAAACTAGAATGTACTGATAAATAAATTTGAACGTTAGTTAAAACGCATCTAAACTAGGAAAAACTAGTTCTAAACTAGCATCTAAACTAGGAAAAACGAGTTCTACCGAAACGATCCAGTGAAAACTGTTTCCGAATGAGGTCAAAAATTGGGTTCGCTGAATCGTTTGATATTGTTTGGATTAGAACTGGGTTGTTTGTTTAGGTTTGTTTCAACAACTAGTTCTAACCAAATCCATCAGTTGTAACTGTTTCCGATTGAGGTAAAAGTTTACATTTTTTGAGTTTCTAAACATAAATTCTAGTTTTCACTAGATAAAACGATCTCAAGGGGTTACACCACCCTGAGAAGCTAGAATAAGACTCGGTATTCATGAATATTTTGTAGCTTAACTAATGCATATTTTTTTATTTCTATCTTTACACTCTTTTACTACATGTTGTCAGCTTCTTAAATGTATTTTTTTAATCTAAAAATATTGATAATTGGCGGAGATACACGCCTCCGCGCGCGTCAAGTTTTTTTTCCACCTTCAATCTGCGGGAATCCTAATGGCCTCACGGTTCATCTGAAAAATAAAAGAATTAAAATATATTGTTGAGTTAAGTTAAATACACGGCGCTACATAGGATTTTCTAGAAAAAAGAAAAAATGTATTTTTGGTATCACGCAAAAATTTATGTTTGTTTTTCACATAAAATTTCTACTTAAAAACATTGATTAAACAAAAACGGTTAACATTAGAAAAAAAAATCCTACGTACGGATTGAGATAATTATGTTACAAATGTGTGGTATAAATTTCAAATCAATCGGAATAGCTGTTGTTGAGTTATCTTTTCCGCAAATTCGAGAAATGTCGTTTCGAGAAAAACGCGTTTAAAGTTTTGACGCGGCTTCAACAGTAAAAAACATTGAAAATTTGTGACATACCTTGTTGTATAGGCAATCGGTAATTCCTGCTCCATATTGGGGTCCCTCATCAGCAAGTTGCTGGTCCTCGAGAGATAATCTTGACCTTATCCGAGCTGCTCTCGCCTCTTTCGTAGTTTCTTACGCGCGTTTTTCAGCAAGCGATATACGGTGCTCGTCTTCGTCATTACACAGGTCATAACAATTACTTCCGATGGTTATGTTTAATACGTGTAATATTAATAAAATATTACTATAGCCATCATTATAAATACATGTAGCGATGTAAGTAGCTATTTCAACTACTTTCATGCCACTGAAACTTATTGTCGGTGCGATTTTCCGTATTATAGCGTTTATGCTTTGTTTACAGTTTTGATTATATCCTCCTAAAACTCCAATTGACAGTGGAATCGGACCTTCTAAGAAGAAATCTATGCTCGGGTACTAGTTTCATAGAAGCGAAGGGTAAATCTATCTAAGGGAGCGCTGCACAGTGCGGTAGAAAAAAATTAATATCTTTGTTAATATTGTAGGTACAGACTTCGCATTCAGCTTTAAATTTTCTTTAAGGTTCAAACTATGAGAAAAAATTCAAAATAAAAAATCGATTCTTCGAAAATTTCAGGGTGGTGTAACCCCTTAAACTGATCAGGGTTTAAGCTGTAACATATACGCCCGAGTAGAAATTTTGCTAGCCTGTCGGAGTTACGTGCTAGTAACTGGCTCGCCCAATTACGCTCATACGAATTGACTAATGACTGCCTCGCTATGTGCTAGTAATATTCTAAATGTTTTGTTATCCAGCCCTATTCACTGTCCAATCGATTTTCACTATAGATGTGGCTGCGTTACAATAAAAATGCCACCTAGTAACTAGGCCGTACTGGACTAGCCAACCATGGTTATGAATGACAAAATGAGGTTATGTGACTGCACATATCTAGCGAATGACTCACGGCTGGCTAGTTAACTTGAGATTCAGATGGCGCTGCGAGCGAACAAAATTCTCAAGTGGGTACCTCGTCATGATCCAGCCAACACTAGCTGACCGCGGCTATGCACCCCTTGGATAGTGACTGCCTAGCCGAACTTGATTACAGATGTACTGTCGCTGCCTTACGATAAAAATACTACCCACCGAATAAGTCGTACCTGGCTAACCAATGATGCGTTGGTTAATGAAGCCTTACAAGGCTGGACAGTTACTAGCTAAAACGTCCAGCTACGGGTGACTTGAAATATAATTTTACTATCTCAGAGCTAGAGGGTGATGAGTTGTATTTTCCACTCGGGTGTACACAGTAGTTTCAGAGCGTATAACAACATGTCATATGCAAGTCGTTCTATAAACGACATTGAGCTCCTGCATTGGAGGCTACGTTTCATCGATATACGGCCAATAAAAGGTTCCAAAAGTTTCGCACCAAACTCACTCCATAATTGAAAAAAAAAGTGTCCCTTCAAAACGCTCGTAACGTCCGTTATACATTGTCGTAGATTATCCTCAAGGGTGCTATACATCGGATGCATATGGGTCCTCCAATCGTGTACAGAAACCGGAAAAGTGTTTTCTACCGTCCGCACTTGGGGGCGTATGTTTATATACTCGAAATGCTATAAAGAGCTTTCCGAAGAGCGTCTATATATATGTACTTCGAGGGCCACGTACTTCGCGTTGCTCGCGATATTTCTGACGTTGTAGCTCCTCCTTGCGGCGTCTCCACATCGCGGTGCCCTCTTGAACCAGTCGACGTTCTTGTTCCCTTCGAGCGTTTTCCTCCACTTCCGGCACGTAAGTCGTCTCAACGCGTCCCGATGCCATATTATATTCTTACACGCGAGTGAAGAGCGCCGCGAACATTCAGCCACGCGCGATAAGAGGAGAAGGAAGAAGATACGGCGAACGAACGGGAAAAAAGAAAAAGAAACAAGAATAACGACGATGTAGCTTCGACAATAAAGGGCGTGTATCGTGCGGGACGCGATAAAGTTTCCAATAAGATCGTGAAAGAAATCTGAGCAAACTTTTTCGTCGCTAACGGCCGCGTTCTTTCTTTCTTTTTTTTTTTTATCATATGCTGATGCTCGAGACGATAAAAGCCGAGACGAATGGAAGTATCGAAAACGACGTTGCGAAAAGAAGGGAAACCGTGCCCGACAAAAACTCGGAAAAGTTTGCGTTTCTGAAGACGCAGCGGGTTTAACTTTTCGTAAGAGCTTGGCTTCGCCGTTTTTATCTTCTTCCTCTCTTCATCTTTTTTTTCTTACTCTCTTCGATACAATCGAAAAAATCTTTTCACCATCTCCGCCTCCGATGTATTGCAATTCTCGACTGACGACAAAAAGAAATTATCCTTGTTTTTTTTTTTTTGTGTAATGCGAGAAATTGCTGGCGACAGGACGATCGAACTGTGTGTTACTTGAGATGAGAGGTATTTTGAGCAAGAAAAAGGGACGACATCGATTGTGTACTCGCGCTATTTCAACTCGCCGCGCAACGCACACTTTGAAAATGGAACAAAATAATTCACTATATACCCTCACGTACAATTGTGTGCGAACACGCAAAATCGTTTACACAATTGATCGAACGATTACGCACTATATATATATATATATATATATATACAGCGATACTTCAGTACGAATATTTCATCCAATCCCGCCATAATCCTCCATCGAAATACGCCAAAAAACGTCAGATCCCTGACATCCCCAAATTCCAATGACAAAAAATCGCCCCCCGCAATAATATGACATCTAGGATCATGAATGACACGCCCCCCCCCCCCTTCGCAGCCTTGCGATACCGAGGCAAACAAAGATTTGTCGATTTAGTAAGGCTAACGATTGTCAGTTGCCGATCGTACAGTCCGAAGTGTGGAAGCGTGTAGCGACTTTGTCTCCATACACCCACGTCAATGAAGAATTTAACGTCTCATGAAAAGTTTCAACGAAGAAACGTATGTTTACTTTTTTTTTCTTCTTATACCTCTACGTTTTTTTTGTCTCTCAAATTCTTTTTCGTCTCCGCAAACGGCAGGCACACATTCCTCGTTTCACTCGCGATTAGGTTGCTCACCTGACGAAGTGAACACGCGACTGCCACGAACCCCCTTGGGTCCTTGCTTCGAGGCTTGTGGCGCCCGCGATCCGAGCAGTAGCAGCTGAGGAGGGTTCGTGTTATAGTTATTCTTGCGATGTCTCGTTTCTCCGCATGCCGTTACACAATAGAGCTTGTTACACATATATACATTTATATACATAATATGTGTGTGTGTGTGTGTACAACACGCACGCATACGCCCACACATTGATGTTCGATATGGAAAAAAAGTAACTTTGAAGACACTCGAATTCGAGGACCGCGTCCTGGAAGTGGCTAGGTGTCTCCAAACTCAACATTACGTAAGATCCATTTTCTTCAAAATTACCAGTCGATAAACCTGGGTATATTTACACGAAGGTTCTCTCGAGGAGCGTCCTTTGGCAAAAATCATCATATCGTTGAAATAAAATCAATAACCGTCCTCAGAACAGTCAGATGTGACGCTAGCTTACGTTACATAAATATGGCGGGTAAAGAAAATTGCAATGTATTCGGTTACATAGAGGTTATTTCGAGGACCGTCTTTAGGCGAAAATCGTAATTTCGTTGAAAAAACAATCAAGGAGCGTCCTCGTAACACTCAAAGGTGCCGATAGCCAACGTTACATAAACACGGCGAGAAAACAAAAATAGGAGCTATGTATTTACATAATAGTTATTGCAAGGACCGTCCTCGGCGGAAAGTCGTCATTTCGTTGGAAAAAAAAAAAAACAAGAAGGATCTTCAAAACAGCCAAATGTGCCCGTTAGCCAACGTAACGTGAAGGGGTAAACAAAAAACACGAGCCTGTGTATGTAAAATGCCCAGTTGCTTAGTGTGCGCGGTCGTAGAATACTCGATATCGTGGATGCCATCAGATGACTATAGCTTTTGTTGGCTCGCGAATACATAACTATGTATGAGTTTCGACCTTCGGGCACACAGTCCATGCAACGATGGAAACGAATATAAGGCACACGCCAAGCCTTCAAGGCAGATGCCTATACGTAGAGAAAGTTCGGTGCTAATTTGGAACAGTCGATAAATTTTAAACCCTTGCCCCCTCATAGGCTTTCTCACACGGTCAATTGAACGCAAGTATGCCACCTACTGAGGCTTGACACGAGAGCGATGAAAGTGTGACAACGATATATATGTGCTTTGTGTCTATTTATAGGGCGGGATACGCGGCGCCGGTCTTTTTCACTCGTCCGCATACAATCGAGGCAATCCTCTCGTACGAAGGATCACGTGCTTGATGAGGGCTATGTGCGGGATGCAAAGCGCGGATCTTGATAATACGATAATTCGTGAAGGCTATAAGGATTACACTGACCAATGAATGGACAACAGCTGATTTATAGTTAAAAATAAGTAAAGAACGTGAATTGTTGATTTTTATCAACAATTAATATTCTTTACTTGTTTGCGACTTAGAGAAATGACTAAACCGGCATTCATTAGCGATTTAGTCATTTCGCTACTTATTTATCAATTTCTTCAATATTACTTGTTACACTTCGAATATTTTTTTCTACTATCAGAATAATATCTTTTGTTAGATATAGCAATTAAAAATTTTGTTTCGATAATATTTTTATTTTACAGTCCATTTGAATCCTATAGTATCGTTATTCGGCCATATTCAGAATGGAATTTACGATTTTTTAGACGAGAAGTTTTTGAGGCACACTTGATAGGCTGGAATGTCTGGAATCTTAAACGGAGCACTTTTGATTTTCTTCATTTGATTTACATGTATGCAAGGTTTTTATAGTTTGTAGAAAGTGTACGGGGTTCTTTTGTTCTTTGAGGAAAACTATCTAGAGCAGGGGTGGCCAAGACGTCAACCGCTGTCAACCGGTCGACCCCCTAGACGATTTCATTAACCCGTCAGAGTAAAATCAATCCAACACAAATTACGAAAAATTGCTATTTGTGAATCAACGTTTTCTACTATGAATGCGATAAAAACGAAACATCCGTCTCGGTAGACAGACGAACATTTAATTTCCTGTTTGCGCATCGCAATTAGTTCTTACAGTATGCAACATGAAAAACTTGTGGAGAATATTCAGTGCCACAAATCGAGCCAAAAATACAATGTTTAGAAATGAATGTCATAAATAAACGAGTTTTAAGTTATTTCATTGATCAAGAATTTTCTGTGAGAGCTTTGGAAAACTAGTTTAGAAATTTTTCATTGAATATGTTTGGGTTTGTTTGAGTTTAACCCTTCGTCTGTAAACGTGGGTATTTCGTGTCCGGGCCAAAACGGTTCCGGTTCATAATTTTTCAAGGAGCGAACCGGGAGGGCTGCTACGCCCACCTAAAAAAACTTATGTGGGAACGAGCACCGACCCTCAAAGTTGAAGGTCCCTTCCGAAGAGTTGCTGTGAGCAGGTCAAATCCGGTGCGGACACGAAATACCCACGTTAACAGACAGCGTATACCAAACTCCCAGTTGAGTGAACAATTTTTTTTTTGTTTTAACGTGTTTTTTGCATCAGAGAACCTACGGAATGAGAAAAAAAAAGTTTTTTTTTTAAATTACATATATTTTACATGAATGTAACATTTTTTGTATTATTATATTATTGTATTTTTTTGCAAATTTTACAATTACATGAGACAGTAAAACGCAGTACTGCTGCGTAACGTGACAAAAAGCCGTCTATAAAGATCGGCGTCTTATGTGTTGTGCACAGTATGTAGAATAGAATAGTCTTACTTGAGTCAAAAGAATTTTGTTTAACCATGTACAATTTAGTATTTAACATAAGAGTTGACGAATATAAGTTTTTAATTATTCAGTTTGTAAAATAGACGATAAAAAAAATTATTTTTTATGATAAAATGTGGTAATATTAATTCCTAATACATGATTTATTGCCTGTGTTACCTGTCCAAACTTAAGCATTTAATTTTAAATAAATAAAGCGGAATATTTTTTTTCTTAAAGCTGCATTATTAACCTTCAATTTGCCGTTTTTTTTTTCGAATACGTTATCTTAAAGGGTTACGTGAGTTTGAAAATTTCAAAAAATCCAATTTTTTATTTTATTATCTAATAGTACAATATGTCTAAAATATTCTTCCAAAGTTTTAAGTCAATCGGAGTAAAAGTCTAGGAGAGAGAGCCTTTGGGAATTCACCCCGTTGGGAAAGACCGGCCGGGAGCGACGGAGGTATACGCATTTTTCTCAAAACACTATTTTTGAAGCCGCTGGACACGATTTCTCAAAAACTAATGCACCGATCTTATTGAAATTTTGCACACTTCTTCAAAATACCATTGACTAGTGATTGAACAAAGGTTTTTTTTTCGATTACAACTAATTTTACAAGGCTATACGTAGTGTAAATTGTACCAAAAATTGAACTATTTTGCATACAACTCTGCTAAAAATGCAAATTTCAATATTTTTAAAAATCCTTCGCTCAATCACGAGCTATACTTATCTACTAGAAGAAAAAATTTGTTTTTTTAATTTCAGATAAAGCTATGTTGAGGTATCCTGATCACCACGAGGACACTTTTTTTAGGGGTATCCGGAAACCAGGTTCCACCGGCTGAAGTTCCCAAATTTTTGGATGAAATTTTTTGAAAATTATTATCGAAATGTTGCTCTTTTATGTGCTTAACATTTTGAATAAAATAATTTATATATTATATTTCAAAAATTGAGAAAATATGCTTTTTTTGGCTTAAAAACCCACGTAACCCCTTAATTTTTCATAAAATTACGATTTTGTGGGTAAATCGTTGTTTTTCTACCGAGTTGCTCCATTTGTCAACAAAAAATATATGAAAAAAAATTATTTTTCTACAATTTTATGATTGATATATCAAGTTGAAGGTTTCGAACATTAGCATGAATTTTTTCGGAATTTTTTGAGTGCACGGGGAGAATTAAAAAGTAATTTTTGTCGTGAATTTCACGGTAAAAATTACGGTGATATATTTCAATGTGGTGACAAGTGAGAAAAGCATAATAATTCGTACGCGACAAGTTTTTTTTAACTCACGTTACAGAAAATTTCAAATACGTAGCTAAAATTTTACTATACAAGGAGGGTAGCGCGCACGATAATTTTTACCGAGAGCACAATACATTTTCCTATAACACTCGTTAAATTTTATAATAAATCTTAAAATAACTGTTATAAAGACGATACTTTTTTATAGACATTTTTCAAAGGCATAAAATAATAAAATGCACAGTAAAATTTCGCTGATATTATATATTTTTTAAATTTAAGTTTTGCGTATTTCGTTACACATCAAAATTTACTAGAAAATCTGGTAAAATTTTCTATCTGAAGAAGAAATTTTATTTTATTTTCGTGAAAATCTGTGTTTTACTCAGTAATAATAAGCGAAGTTTCAGGATTGTCATCTGGTTACCGTTATTGCACGGCAATTTTTAACATTTAATTCTCTCCGTGTGCATTAACAGGGTGAAAACACGGCCGGACGTGAGATACCCATGTTTGCAGGCGGGAGTTGCCGAAAAAACGTTTACAGACGAAGAGTTAAAACTGTAGCCTGCGGTAGAACCTCGAAAAAGGTGAATTTCGACAATTTTTTATGGACACCCGGTTCATAGGATGTAAATTTCATTTGGTGGCCTTTATACTACTTATCTTTGAGTATCTTTACAAATTTTTTCACGAAATTTTGTAAGAAAATGGCGGCGCTGAAGCCGGATGAAGCGAGTCACATTTGTCCGACAATGTCCTGCGATGTTGTCGAAGTTTGCATCGAAAATTAATTATTTTTTATTAATTAACATGTTTTTTCGCCATTTCAGGCTGTGAAAGTCAGTCAAAGTTTTTTGCGTATTCTTATCAGAGAGTTACAACCGTAATTTACAAAAATAAAAGGCTTTAGATAACGATAAAAATAAAGAAACGAAAAATGCAAAAAAAATTGTTGCCTACCAACGATGCAAACTTTGCCGTCATGTCCTGCGGTCGGCAACATTACATCGCCAATTTTGCACCGATTGACTTGATATTCCTTTTGCAACCTTATAACAACATTTTACATCGAAGTACGTTGAAAACTTTTCTTCGTCGAAGATTGTTTTCCACGATATATCTTTTTCATACATGCACATTGTTATTTAAAAAATCGATATTTCTCGACTATTCTATGAACTTCGAAGGCAAATCTTATCTAGAGCTCTAAATTATTTTGAATTTTCGTTCCGGGCAAAAAATTGAAGAACGCTTTTTGTACCGGAAAAATTATCTTATTATTACAAATAAATTTCGTCCGTATGATTGATCGTTTCATACGCATATCACTCGACTCGCGATATTTGTGTATTATTGAATTGAGAGATTATTTTTATTTGGTCGCTCGCGGTGTTATCGTGTTGTGTGTTGAAAAAACGCTGCCTTGGCTGCTGGGCAAACGAAAAGACGAAAAGACTACGACAATTTGTGTGCGAAATCGCGCTGATTGAGTTGTTTTTTGTTTGTGGATCGTCGATATCGTTCTTGGAGCAAATAAAAAAACATTTGAAACGAGAATCGCGCAGGCGCGCTCGACTCCCTGCAAAACGCGATACGTATATACATATATATATATATAACCCACCCAGCATACACGTTGCCTCGCCGGTACAGCGAGACGTGCGCGAAATCGCCATAAACGTATTCCCTTCTTCCCGCGTCACAATGTCTCGGCTAATATTTATCTTTTTACTATGCGCCTTTTACGGAAGGGCATCGGCGTCCATCGATACCGTGACCGACCACGAGCTACTCGAATACATCCAGAACGAGCCTTACGTCGCTGTACTTTTCGGTAAGCCAATACACGAGTACTTTCTAGGTTATAAACGAACGAGCGGGATCCATACGGCCGGTTGACTTCGATACGTGGCAAATGAAAATTTGTTTTTTAACGAAACACCCGGCATACGTTTGACTTGTTTATTATTCGCGGTTCGCCCTTATTTTGCCTAGAGGAGTTATCGTTGCTGCTTAATGTCCCATTGGCTGGATTAAATCCCCCGCGATCTCGAATTCACCAATTTTTCCTTATGTTTATCCGTAATTTTTTACATAAACACCCTTTCAAGCGTATACTCAAGATGGTCGATTTCAAAATATTCGAATCGATTTGAGATACGATTCACGATTATTGCAATCATCGTATTATTGGAATGCAGGATGGTGACGTTTATTCCATTGGAATGCGATAGAAATTTGCAAGCTGTCTTTCTCACACTCATGCGTCGCGTGGAACAACTTTCAAGTCGCCTTAAGGGGATGTACAAGGTCAACATAACCTTACAAATTCTTTGAAAGAGTTTTTTTTCATAGAACGCTGAACTTTTTCTAAGGAAAACCAGACCATCAGGCCCTGTGAAATTCACTGATACAGAGCGTGACAATTTTCCTTTACCCTAAGTATCGTTCACCCTTGAGAAATATCACTGAAAATTTTAGTTTTAATCCAAACAAACCCACGGGAACGTTTTTTCAGGACCTCTTTTAGGGATCCATGAGCCAAGTCCATAGAAAAAGTGTGCAAACTGCAACACGACGAAAGTTCTATCCCGAAAAACTCTGAACCGCCGATAACAATTAGAAGTCAAGAATTAAAAATCTTTTACAACTGAGAGACAAAGAAAAATTGTGTTCATCAGAGTACTCTGTAATTCTGGTATCGAGTAATGTTTTTAGAAAACTTGTAAGCCGCATACGCATAGCTTTGTATTTAATTCCCAAGTGTGCCAATGGGTAAGATTCGGAAGATTTGAATTAACGAATTAATTTGCTGAACAGCCAACAGAGACTGCAAGGTGTGCAACGACTACGAGAGGGAATTGATCAATGTGCGCGAGGACTTGGTCGTTTCGTTGTCTGCCTGGGTAATCAAGGCGGTGGACAGCCAGATGTTGAAGTTTTACAGTCCAAGCAAAGAGCCGGCGTTGGTATTCTTCAGGAACGGCATTCCGCTGCTGTACGACGGTAAGAAAACTTTTCGTCTCTTTTCTTAGCGACGCTAATGATTGAAAATGCGAAAGACCAGAAAACAGCTGTGGCAAACTTTTCTGCTTTCAGGGCCAATAAATGACGAAGAGATTTACAATACTTTCATGGAGAATAAAGAGCCGGTAGTCAAAGAACTTACGGACGATAATTTTGAACATTTGACACAAGCAAGTAGCGGAGCTACGACCGGCGATTGGTTTGTCATGTTGTAAGTATCGTTGTGTCGTCTGCACTCGTTCGTCCGTCAAAATGCATAGAAGAAAAAACGATGGGATCGTAAAAGCTCTAAAGGGCATACGAGGGAACATTGAAATAATTTAAAAACAAAATCAAACGAAAAGGCAATCGTAATTTCAGCTACAGCACAGATTGCGTCGAGTGCCAGCGCATGGGAGCCCTCTGGGAGACAGTTGGCGCCAAGCTGAAGCAGCGAGTCAACGTTGCACGTGTGAACAAACACACGACAGGCGCTTCCACAGCCAGAAGATTCCACGTCTTCGACGTACCCGAGTTCATTCTGTACGTCACGGCGATCAAAACTTTATGGTGTTGAAGTTTGCAATGCAAATACAACGAAAGTTTTATTTTATATTTTCATTTCCTTACTTTTATTATTATACAAAATCTTTTTGTGCAGATTCATATTGTAAATCTCGTTATAAGTATCGTACAAAATAGTCGAGAGATTTTCGTAGGCAAATTCTGCTAAAAGAAATTGAAGCAATTCGGAAATATTAATTTTCATTGGATTTCAACTATACAAACTTCAATCTCATCAAAACTTCATCGTATTCGCAACGGAAAAGAAATATTGGATTTTTACATTTCGTTGTCTGGATTTTGATTTCAGATTTCGGCAGGGCAAAATGTATCGATATCAGATACAAAAGTACAGTGTAAATGCATTTGTATCGTTCGCCAAGGACTGGTGGAAGAACGCTCACGGCGAAAAGGTTCCAGTGCCGCAGAGTCCGTTGTAAGTGATGAACAAAAATTACCTTCGCTTCGAAAAGGCAGTTGTTTTTCTTTCGGCGAAAAAATAATAGGAAAATGAAACGAAATTCAATTGAGCGTCGATGGTGAAAGTTCGTTTATTTTGTCGAACGAAAATATTGAATAGCGTGTCTAAACATAGTCTGTATTTTTTGTTTTTCGCATGCGCAGCGACGACTTGACGCAAATGTGCGTGAACGTCCTCCGGGAGAATCCTTGGGTGATGAAACTTGGGAGTATAACGATCTGCATATTGGTGATAGTGTCGGTCGTGTCGAAGCTTCGACGCAAAGCCGATGCGGCTCCGCTCAAAGAGGATTAAATCTAAGAACAAGCCAGTTAATCCTTCACATACACGAGAAGAACGGAATGAACATCTCACTTGTACAGACTGAGTCCAGGAGATTCGGGCAACTTACAATATCTCGGCGACGAGTCAATACATTATTTCGATTACTTTCGTTTCCGACGAAAGTTGGCACGAACCTCCGTCGATCGTGAAAAAATATTTTAAACATTTCACGACGTTGCGGTCTGCATTATTGGAATGAAACGGAAATTAAATTTTTTTTTGTATCGCATTATTATTTTTTTATCTTTTATTTATTATCAATCATGCCAGATTCGCAAGACGATTCTGACATAACTGAAAATAAAGAAGTCAAAAAAGAATTTCATTGCATTCCAACGATATAAACTTCAACACCGTAAATCTTCGATCGTTTACGATAAGATGTTAAAGTTTACATCGTTGAAACACGTGAGAATGTTTTTTTTTCTCGAAATGTCAAATTTTTTGGTTGGCCAATTTGGACTGCGGTAATTACTCGAATATTTTTTTTAGGATGCGCATTAAAGATTTGCGACGCAAATCTGTAGATTTTCGATAACAATGCAAATAAATTTTAAAAATTGGATAGAATTTTTGTTGCATTCCAACGATGCAAACTCCACCATTTTTCTCGATGTGCCCGAAAGAAGGATTAAGAGTTTCCTTTTTTTTCGGAAAAGTCTTTCGCATGGGTCCGGGAGACTCATGTCTGTACCCAAAGGGTAAACGAACATTACAGCATGTATATATATGTAAACACACACACATACACGCAGTTTTAACTAGCTGAGATTCCACTTTACGGACAAATACAATTTGCGATGTATCAGCATTCATTCCATTCTCTTATATGGCCAAGTTACATTATGAGCGTTTTCTCTCACACTTTTTCGACAAATCTTCCTCTCTTTGTTTTATATTTGTATCGAATGATCGGTTGTATCGTGCACTTTTATACAATACACACACAAACACAACCGGGAGTTCCTTTGTTATTGAGACATTTTATTAATCGAATATGTTCTATATAGAATAAAATAGCTGGGATTTATTGAACATTTTCTATTATCTTCGATGCAATTAATTCGTAAATCGGCGTTGCGAGGTGCGTTGCATTGAAAAACGCTCGGTGCTTCGAAGAGTGAAGAAATATTATCGTTAGAGACTAAAGGATCAATTCATAGAAACTCAAATGTCTTTTTCTTGCTGCGCCGTCTGTGGACTGAACAAAATGATGCATGAACAAGGTAGTTGAACTAAAAGATGCAAAGACAAGAAGTTTGCATTGTTGCTTCGAAAAAAGTTTTCCCTTTATTTTTACCGTTATCCAAGATCTTTTTCTAGCAGTTTAACGTCATAGATCTCTGATGAGGCTCGCAAAAAAAAACGATTGACTGAGGATTTCCCAAAACGGCAAAAAATAAAGTTGGTCAATCAAAGGTAGAATTATTTTCACAGCGCTCCAACGATGTAAGCTTCGAGATCACGTGCAGAGATAGTACTCGCGAATATCTTAGGCACAGAGCAAAAAACGTTCACACTTTAAATGTTTTCGACGGAAACGTTTATTCTGAAGACCGTGGACGGATTGGAGAGGGCGGTTCTTATGCCAGTCTCGAACTTGCTCTGTATGGACGAAAATTCCATCATGTTCCTCGGCTTGGAGTCGATCCAGAAAGCGTCAAACTCGTAAAACAGATAACTGTACAATTGATGAAAGGCACGTAAGTTAGGCAATGTCTTGGACGTATTATAAATATGCGTCTTGGCGGCACCGTCGCGCAACAGTCTGAGAGTCATGCTGGTAAGATTGATTCCCACTATGGCGAATGCATAGCCGTAATGCGGATGCGACGAATGTTGGAGAGAACGGTGCGCCGCAATTGGATACTCCTGAGCGAAGTAGACTAGATTCCTCAATCCTAAGATGCCCATACCACGGAAATCAGTCTTCGGATCGTCGCCCTGAAAGCCGATGTCCTGCCACTGTTTGGTGATTCGAGATTCCAGCGGTTCGCTCGGTTTCAGCAAGCTCCAGAGTCTCAGAAGAGTCAACTCGTGGCTCGCGTCCTCCGAGTCGTAACACTGCTTTCTCGTGTCTTCGCACTCTGCGACAAGTTGCTCGTAGCCCCAAATTAACTCGACGCACTTGCCAAAAGATCTGGCAAAGTCGGGATGAGCCGCAGGATTGATCCTCTTGGCCAACAGTACTGTTCTTATTGCCTCCTCGAGTACTCCTCGCTCCGTCTTGGTGTTTATTTCTCTATTGGCCGCCATCTCGTCCAAACGCGTTACCATGAGCTTTATCGCCAGATTCCGCGATTGCCTCAAGGACTTCTCCACTTCAAGGGTTCTCGGCGCGCCGGACGCTCTGCCGTAGCAAATTCTCTGGAGTTCACACATGCGAGTGGTACAATGAAGGAACCATTTTACGAGCGGTCTGAAGTACCAGCAAATAAACGACCATACGTAACGAATCATGATTTATTCGAAATTAAAAAATTTTAACTCGCCCGCACGGCCATTCAAACGCTTCGGGTCCAACGCGGCGATTGCGAGACTTTTTATTGTGCTACCCCGCGTGTACGCGGCTCAACGGATTCGTCTTCTCTCAGGAACTTTCGGTCTCGCGTTCTCCGATGATGGGACTCGATGGCATCGCGTTATACACTCTTTCCGTGACACGCGCAACATTGAGGTTAGAAGCGTTTTTTCGAGTCGTGAAAGTTTCAATCGTTGTTCCGTACGCCCACGATTCTTGATGCAACGATTTTTCGGGTTTTTTTGTTTTTTTTTTGTTTCGTTTCAGTGCAAGATAGAAACAATACTTACAATTGTTTGTATATAGCGCACGTATTACGGGGGACGCCGTTTCTGTGGAAACTCAACGAATATCGATCTTCGGCGGGTAATTGCAAACTGGCAAACTGACAGCTTGCTACTGCGGTACGTGACCGAACGCTTCTCGGCTGAGAGGTTATGACAGACCGCGAATCTTCGTACTCAACTTTTTCTTTTTTAAGCTATTATTTTCAAGCTCCGAAATACTTTGGCCTCGGAATTCTTCCTTCTCAGTCGATACTCATTCGGGAACTTTCTTTCGAGCATTTCTCTCTGTGCTAAATTCGAACGTTGTCTTTTATCGATCCGGCCTCTTTTCAGCTGTGTACGCGCTGCTACGCAGCGTTGAACAAGGCTCACATTCGGACCGCACGATAAAAGCTTTCAGAAATTCACAAGTCCATTTCTATCGAGAATTATATTTCAGATTCCGCAACGGACAATCTGCCAGTGTCACGACGGAATTCTTAGTTGTAAACGAGAACAAATATCGGGTACAAATATTGGTACGAGGGAATGCTAGTTTTGAGTAAATCGACCAAATGAAAAGCCAAACGAGCAAATTTCAAGAACTCAGGACGTTAAAATAAATTACACTGCAACGATGTACTGAATCGTTGTGCCGTTTTTCATCAATTCCTAATCCCGAAAATCCTTAACAGAATACAATTAAGGAACTCTGGATGAGAAAAAAAGTCTTATAAAATACTCAACACCCCGATTGCCCACATTTCGAAACAAGGGAATATCGCAGGCGTGCAATATTGAGCGATAAAACTGTCACGAAAGTTTTTTTGAAGCCTCTTTAGGATGATAAGATCCATTTTTTCTACGTAAACATCTGATATTATTTTCGGACGAATTTGTGACGGATAATAATCGCGATGGAGAACAATGGTGAAGCATCAGCATCGGATAGTTGCGAGAGCGCGTCCGACGAGTTTCATGACTCGGTCGAAGCTAGAAAGGATAACCGTCACTTTTCCGAAGACGGCGGCAACGACGTTGCTCGAAGTAAATCCCGATCGCGCACCGATCTCGTTCTCGATCTTCGAAATGTACCGCCGATCGCGAACGCGACCAAATCGGACGACGAAACGTCCGAGAAACTATCAGCGGTCATCGAACAACCGGAAGAACACGTAAAGTCCGAGAACGCCAGAAACGAGGAAACCGGAAGTTCCATGCAGCTTGACTTGGAGTACACGCTTTTGCCCTAAAAAAATTATTTTAATTGAAACTTTTGCTTTGCGATAAGAGCCATCGTGGTAATAAGTTTTATTGCAACAAAAATGTAGTACGAAGTTTTTTGTCCAAAATATTCGTTCGGTAAACGCGGCATCTTTGAAGTTCATCCGTTAGATGGCGCACGCGAAGGCCTGTGCGGCTTTCGTATGGCTTTGTGTCCTAAACCAAAAATTTCTTTAATTTTAAATCTGATGAATAATCGATCCGCAGTGAAATTCTTCGCGAACGTATAAACACTCTGCAGCGAGTTATAGTCGAGTTGAGGGAAGAAGTGAAGCTTGCGCTGTCGCTTTGGAGGAAAGAACGGGACGAGTTTCAGTTGCTACGTGAGAAAAGCGACATTCTTGCAGTTGAAGAAGCCACCGCAGCCGCACGAGCTGCGGCCGAAGCATACGCAGCCGAATCCCCACTCTCCAATGAAATCGGTAGGCGTTTCACAAGCGTCTCTCTAAATATTGGATAAACGGGATTTTCCTCTGAAAAACTGCTAAATTCTTTGCCTCGTGTCGACCGTTCAATTATATATTCTGTGTCATTCGATGAATAATGCGGTTTTTTCAATTGCATTGTTCCGTCACGGACAAGTGAATTTTGGAAGAGGGGCCTTGAAAGTCTACCAGAAAGATGGGTTTGTTTGGGTTTGTTTAGGTGATGAAAAAAGTATATGTTAGATAAAAAAATAATGTTGCTTAATTTATTTATGAAAAATAAAAGAATAAAAAAACTGCATTATTCATGGGATCATTCAATCCATATTACGTAAATTATAAAAATGTATTCGAGTACATTCTTCCGTATCAAAGTACGCGCAGTCATGTCTTATGAAGGGTTCGCACAAAAAAAAATGCATCGTTTTTCTAAAAAACTCGTTTTCCAAACATTTATTTCGAACTCTAGAGGAAATAAGAGTATACTTAGATTACAATCAAAGTAGTCCGCCATCTTTCCTCATCTAGTCTGACAATAAAACAAGCCAAAATGGTATTGCAAAAAATTGTATATTCTGAAATTTACCGGAATTTGGCGTTCGCCACAGGCGTATTCAAATTGAAGATCTGAATAGCAAATTAAGGAGGGACCTGCGTTTCATCGATGAATGTTAGCGATACTGATTTTTTTTTTTCGTCGCGTAGATATGTCCGATAAATGTTCGACCTCCAAGTTTCCATAAAAAATGCTTATGCTTTTAAAGAAAAAAAATATTACAATGTATTTATAACATTGAGCAAATATATATTCTCTGACTAACGAATTCCAAATTAATAAATTCAATTAAATATTCCATTTTTTGTATTTAATATAGTACTTTAAAAAATATAAATATGTGGTTCTTGAGAAAATGAAATCTACAAATATGAGCAATTTAAGGTAGTAGTCTCGCCACAGTTACGTTGGAAAGTTTATTCTCCGCTCAATGGATGAAAGCGATGAAACATTGCGAAATATCCTTATAATGTAATTTGTACCTCTTATCGGGATGTAAAAACTTGTAAAGTAATGATGAAAACGCCTCACATAATGTTTACCTAACCCTGACTTTTGTATCAGACTATCCATTTTCGGCTACTAATACGTTGATACACTGCGTATACGGATATGCCCACGCTACTGCACGGCTTATAAACAGGTCTGGGCACTCCGGCCAAGATCTTGTGACCCTTAGCGAAGCCAATTTGGTTCCGAATTCTGCCACTTCGCTAGTATCGGGACGACCGATTTGCTTATATATAGCAGTGGTTTATATTGTGTTTACAGGTACATTCTGCATAATCTCGTTGCGTCACTACATCAACAATCATATTTATGTATAATTCATATTATGAATCAATGTATTCATGTAGATTTTCATTTTAAAAAAATGAGAAGTCACAATTTACGATGCCTGAAATGTTAATCTTATAGGAATGCAAAAGCGGATACTCGGGTGCAGCCGAGCGCGTATCGTTATTCAAGGTGCTGAAAGATGAAGTGTTGCGGGCTAAATAAGTGAAGGCAGCAACGCCAGTAATAAATGGATAATTCTATTAAGAGAAGATATAGGAAAAAAATTGTTCAGATTATCAAATATTAAGGGAATAAACGAATCATATAAAAATACAAACTAAATTATTAATTTTTCTAATTCCCCTCACTTTCAACATTTTTTTTCATCTCATTTTTCACGCGTATATCTATTCACGTGTTAATTTCAAAAGCAGTATTTTCCTTCTGTTATAATAAGAAAATATAATTTGGTGGAACAAGACTTAAGCCTATCCATCTCAAAGTTGACGAGTGCCATTAACTAATGGCTTATCGCTCGTATTTTCGGTTTAAGCGCTTAGTTTTCTTATTCGACTAATTATATAGCATGTATTAATGTCTTATTACAACCACATTAATGTGAAGACAATACACATGCGCTGGTATATCGCTCTCTGTCGCACAAATCGGTCGCTCCGATTGCAGCGCTTCAAGTTTTGCGACCAGTTTTGGAACTTAAATGGCTTCAATAAGGGTCACACGAGAGCCTATACGAAGCATACGGGAGTGCTCAGACCTGTATATACGACCGTGCACTACTGTAATCTAGTTCTAGTTTGCTCCAGTCGCTTCGTGGCGCTAGCGTCGCTAGACACTGCTTAATATTAATCGCTATATCTCTGAAACTAGACGGCCAAAATTCATTATTTTTTTACCCACTTCGTCATATGTTTCTCTGTAATTGAAAATAAAAAAAAAAACAGTAGAAAAGTTTCGAGGTTATTGCGTGAAATGTGAAATTTTCCACTACTCCCCATAAGAACTTGTGTAAAACCATGAAATCTTTGATTGCCAATATCTCGAAAACGGAACGGTGATTCCTTTTGAAATTTTACAGGTAATCATTTAATAATGTTCTGAATGAGTGCTCAAAAATAAAATAAAAATCTAAAGAAAAACGCCTTGGCGAGACTACTACCTTTACGCAGTGTCTCATAAAAATCGTGACCTTCGCTGGATTCTTGACGTTAATAAACGCAGTTAATATACCTACGAGAGACCCGCCGCGTCAGCTTTTGCAATGCTAGTAAGCGCGTGAAGTCCCTGGAGACAGCATTTTGCTAATTTTACCTAAGGGCTAAGATTCCTAGACATTAATTTATTCATCTCGAAATTTATGAATTGTTACGCCAAAAACGTTCCACGTTGAGCATTTACTGGGCATGTCGATGTTGAAAAAAAACAGTCAGCATCCCGTGCCGTTCATCGGTAAGCTACACGCGACTCTATGCCGAGTGACAATAATTTAACGTAATTACAAAAGGAAATGCAGTGGAACTGAATCCCGTGCAGTCGCTCAGTGAATTGGCGATACTGGAGTACGAGAAGAAATTGGCAAAGTATCAGGACGCTCTTGCGCTGGCGCAAGCGGAAAAACGTTACAACATGCGGAGAAAAATGATCGCTGATACGTATCGTCAAAGGCTGAACGAGGTTGAGCGCATGTGCGACGAGGAGTTGGAGAAAATTCGTGAAAGCGCTAATATATTGCAACCGCTGCGTCAAATGGCGTCACAATGGAACACCACGCCAAGAGATGGAGCTCGTAGCGAGTCAATTCCCGAATGGAAATTTTCCTCGTGCAAGTCTGAGAAGCAAGTTAACGATGTTGTCGAAAGATACGAGCGAGATGCGCGAAAGAGTTCTTTCGTAGATGATGAGGTGGATATGACACCGGAAGTCATAGCTGCACGATTTTCCTACACCGGAGCCTCGAAGTACGAGAGGCATCGAGTTGTCGGTAGCACCAAAGCCGCGCAGAGCCATCTACTGGTCGAGACCAATTCCTTGCCGTCCACATGGTACGCCGCAAGCTGCATGCCCAAAAATCGTGTAACATGATGTCGACGTTCGAACGTCTTTTGTCTATTTTCTGGTTTATAGTTTTTTAAAAAAGAAAAATTCGTTCAATAAATAGATGAATTTTCCACGTTATGTAGTTTTGATGTAAATTCAACCATAATCAGGATAGCCTTACCGACTTCCTTGAAATTCAATCACGAGAGATTGTTGCTATGATAAGACATTTAGATGCAAAGAATTATTTGGGTATCTGGAATACTCGACCGGTATATCCTTACCGGAGTTCTCAAGTCAAAAGTGCGTTTGGCAGAAGCCGGAAATCACGATGATCCATTTCGAAAACTCCGATTGGCGATTATCGATTTGTCGAATGGCGACTTTTCGATCCGACATAGTACCCTTTCTAATCAGCCGATTTAGTTTTGCCGATTTCGGATTTTCCTAGACGAATAAGGATACGTACGTTTCAGCTTGCACCTCCCTTTACTACTAACTCGAGGCTGTACTTTGTACCGTCTACTTTCTTTTCTATTGCATACTACATGGAGGCTAGAGTAGGAGGAGTCCGAACTCAAACAGGGATGGCGCCACTATCGCTAAGACCTCGAGAAGTGAGCTGCATGTGACAGAGACGGAACAAATAAATTATAAGAAGTGAGCTGTGTATGAGACAGAATGATCCTTGAGAAGGGGGCTGCGTGCGAGAGAGATGCCAAATGATATATACCAGAAAGATCTCCGTAAATGCGTAATGCTAGAAGAATATTTTTAATATAGCAATGCACAATGAACAATGTGCATTAATTGCACAATTAACGGTGAAAAATGTTGAAATAATAATAATGCAATACGTAGTGATAGATAAATATTTTTATTATGACAATGTTCAATCGTACAACGAACGGTCGAAAATGTCTTAAATATGTAATACTGATGCTTTTTTCCTTAAATAAATTTTTATTTTCCTAGGTAAATACGACGGTAAATTAATCCCTGCTGTCAAAGAACAATGCTTTGCGATCTGTTTATATTGAAATCCGCAAACAGTGAAACGGTAACGCGATAATTCTTACGATAATAATATTCAACCCTACATTTCATGACTTATTTTTTTTACCTTCAAACGCATGACTAGGGTGTATATGCACCCCGTGCTTTTCTTTGTCATAAAGCCGGTCCTACGGGGATAAATGGACTTTTTCATACCTCAATTTCTGCGTATTTTCAAAAGAAAGTAAATAGTGTGCAAACCATCTGATTTAATTAATATTCCATGAGTGAAAAATCCATTTAAAGATTGAAAAACAGAAAAATCGGCAAAAACCTCATTTTGCATAAAAATTGGGATGCGAACGGACCCCAGTCATGAGTTTTAGGGTTAAATAAAAATGAAAAGAAAATCAGATAAAAGAAAATGCATTTACTCATTGCCGTAAGGAATTAAAAAAATTTTCCTGTATTGTTTTCTTGTACAACGAACGGTGGAAAACGTCTTAAATAATAATGTTTTTATTCTTGAAAACATTTTTTTACTCAGGTCAATACGATGGTAAATTATTCCCAGTCAAAGAACAATGCTGTGCGATCTGTTTATATTAAAACTCGCAATCAGCGAAACGGTAACGCAATTATTCTTACGATAATATATTTGAATTGTTAGAGCAAGATTTTACGTTTTTCTTTTTCAGGCAGGATTGAAAGGTCCGGGCGGAACAGGGTAGAGAGTACAAAAATTTCGGTTCTCAAATTTAGAATGTCTATAATACGTTTTATTAAATTTTAGGCAGCTGGCATGTTGGATTATAATTCCTCGCGGTACACGACAACCGCGCGTCACTTATTTTACAAAACTTAAATTATCGCGACAGAGCTCCCCACGACGGGATCCTCTCGCCAGAACTCCCATCTTCGTGCGCTCTCTAATCTCGCGTTAGACTCGCTTCACCGACTAATTACCTCGGCGGTACCTACAAGACTGAAGTCTTTGTATCGAAGGAAGGAAGGCTCCCTTCTACCTTCTTATTCGCGTAATTCGACGAGCTGATCGGGTAACCAATCTCTGCTATACGTTTAGGCGCTAACAGAATGAAAATAAAAAGGAAATCAGACAAAAGAAATTGTAATTACCTATTGCCGCAAGAAATTTAAAAAAATGTCCAGTATTTATTTTTCGATTTGAGAAAAACACCGTAACAACAATATAAGGTCGAAGCGAAATTGCTTGCTTTAATGTTTTCAAGATAAAAACATGCTTTAATGTTTTAAAGATCAAATACCTGTGTCCTTTTGTCAACATCAGAGCTGGTTTGTCTCGAAAATTCGATTTTAACAATCCTCAAATTGTTCGAATATTGTGTGTTTATTATCGTAGTTGCTGGTATTTGCCATGGAGGCTAGGATGCGTATTCGATCCTCTTCCATCTCTCTTACGCGACATGCATACGTAGCTCACTTCTCGAGGTCTTAGCAATAGTGGCGCCATCCCTGTTTGACCACGTTTTTGTAGCCACTTTTGAGATACACAGTTCGGACTCCTCTACTCTAATCTCCCTAGCATACTGGGTCATATAATGGTAATGATAAAAATCCCTAGGTATCGCGTCATTTGACGTGATTACCGGTTAGCAAGCGACCTCGAGTAGCTCATAAACTAAATTTTTTTCTCGATCGATCAGGCAGTTTCGGTCAACCGGCTCTCCTAAAATTTCTGTGATGATCCCCATTCGACACTCAGTTATCAAGTTGTCTACGATCCTCCGTGTGGTCCGTAATTCGTAAGTTTTGTTGCTGGAAGTGAATAAAGGCGACGAAAAAATGGCACTTGCACTTCGTACAGTAAGTGACATTTTATTTGGGCAATAATTTATTCAGCTCGTATTTAAATGACATAACCTCCAAAGAGAACCAGTTTTCGATCTTATAAATAATTTGAGGTATTCCTTTCACGAACTCAAATATTCAATAATTAACTGATTTTCGCGTACAATGAAGTAAAAATACATCCCAGTATGCTGGTAAAATTTCAAGCCAAGTTACCGAACTTTTAATAAAAAATGACGACTTTAAAAATCGTCGCATTTATGTAGCACTTTTAGAGATAACATGCTGGCCGCATTTCTATCTAATTATTTATTCATACTAAATAACTCTAGATGTCTCATATAAACTGCACTAAACATGTAAAGTTTCTGAAAATTCTGCAACGGCAATAAATCCAGGGAATCACGGAATGTTCCAAGAAAATATTGATGATAAAACTTAGAAAAATGTGACTAGCAGATGAATTTTCGTTCCAGTTCATCGTTTGGTATAATAATTGATTGTAACTAATTTTGTTTGAGCGCCACTGCAATCTACTAATGATTCCAAAAGGTTCATGCGCCTGCAAAGTACGGCCCTCCGTGATAGGATTAATGATATCTACCACCGTATATTGCATTAACGATATTTGATTACAAACATAAACAATCTTTACCCATATACACAACCTTAGACAAAAAATGATGGTGGAAAGAAGCAATGTTCCTTGTAAGGCAATATTATTCTTTCGTTTGCCAGGCAATGCGACCTTTGCAGCCGCAAGCAATCTTGCTGCAAAGATCCTTTCACGTGTCGGCTGTCGCATCGAAATGTCAGTCAGCACGTTACAGACCGACGTTGAAGCACAATCGTCCTCTGACGTACGAAATGGCCCTTCCGCCTCATTTCATCGCTCACAGAAAATCATGGAATTCGTGGAACACTTGTGGGTCAACTGGATAATATAAGTTAAAGTATAAATTTTTAGAACAGTATTTTCATTACGGCGACGTTTGTAGCCAACATATTGAACGGAAACCGCCCTTCGGAGACAGTGGTCGAAGACGTCTTCATTCGTCGCTTTATGGTCGGCACTTGGCACAACGTATTCGCCAGTGAAATAATCATCAAGAGGCAGCACAACATTGTCAGAATAGCTGGCATAATAAAGCAGAATTTAGGAACGAGAAAAGTATATTTTCTCATCGGCTACACTGAGCAACTTTTGAGCTATATACTACAATGTCCCATCAAACTGGAGCTCCAGTCCATTTCCGATCCAAAATCTGTAATATACAAATACATCTAGTGCGCCGTATCGTATACATTGTAAAAAGTTGAATAGATGGAAAAAACCAATGCGCAGCCTATTGTGTATGATTTTTTTTTACCGCCCTGTGTTTCTCCCACAAATAATCATACTCACATTTTCATTTCAATATTTTCTATTTTATTTTTTCTTATGCGATAAATCGTTACATTCGATCGTAATTCAAAATGCAGCCCATATACAATTATTGCATTTTTAATGAAACAGTAAAGTGCCAGTTCTACCCTTTAGATGGATATTTCATACCGAGGCATGGGGAAGAAAATAATACGCGAAAAGAAATATAATTTACGAATTATCGCAATTATTCAATGAAATTTTTCTGTTTTTGCTTTAGTTTCTTTTTTTTCATCGATTTAACTAGATCACTCCCTTATCCCTCATATGCCTTTACAACATGGTTTTTGTATTTTCAATATCCGTCCAGGTCTCGCATAGCTACATACTTTGTACTTTTACACTTGAATTCCGCATTGTTTGTTTCTTCGAGTATTTTTATTCATACGCTGCTCCGAAAATATTTCACGCGCACACTCATAGAGAGGAGAGAACGACGAAAAGTCGATTTCTCTAAGGACCTAAGATCATTCACAATAAATTGGCGTTGTAAAAAAAAAATATTAAACTAACAATAAACTCACATTTCATTTCGACATAAGTATACATATTTATAGATAAGGTAAATCCAAGTTACGTCAGACTAGATGCGCAACTTGTACACTTCGTTGAAAAGAAACAAAAAAAAATGCGTTGTGGAACTTATGCGTTAAGTAGGATAATCGAAGGGTCGTATAAAAAAAAAAAAAATGAAAAAAGACCAATGTCTTCGCGGAATGGGGGATTCACCTTGTATTGTAATTTTACTGATATGAGAATACTGGGTTTCGATTTGTGACAATCGTCTTTGCAAGATTAGCCGACCCGACAAATTTTCTTCATTTTTTTTTTTTTGCTACTTATCCGTCCCAGCAGTGAGTAGAGTGCGAAATGACAATACATGAGTTCCCGTACGTACGTTTCTGTGCAATCATATAATGATATATAGGTACAACGGACGAGAACATATTATTCATGAAAAAAAAAAGTAACGAGAACGTTTGAAACTCAATGGTTGAAAGGATAATTGGAGTCTTAAATTTTGTTTCACTTCAAGTGTAATTGAGGCATCAACTATATCAATTTTGGTAAATCCTCTTTGAAAGCTCACGCGAGACCCTTTTCGAATGGATGGAGCCGAGTTTGTAATACGGTAGAATTTGTTTTTGCACACTTGGGAAATAATATTCTGAAATAAGAATCTTACAATGCATACCGTTTTAGTTATTTTCATCTGTTTTTCATCTAAACCGCATATCGCTCTTATGATACAACTACAGGCCAAGTTGTGCTGTGCTAAGCGTATGTCCTTTTTTTTTTGTTCATCGTTCACTCCGCAATTTGTTTACTCTGCTGGCCCAACGGACCTTTTGCACCTTAGCACCACACCACATATATATAATAAATGTACATGTCTATAGATATTACTTTTTCGTCTTACTTTTGTCCTCGAACGACCGGAGTAACAGTTGATTTCAACAAGAATTTCCTTTTTTCTTATAGTACTTTTACAATTCATTGCACACATTCGACGATCGTCAGAGATTATATTATTCGGTTTTTTTTCGGCAATAATGAACTACGACGGTATATTGTCAGAGAAAAGATTTATAAGCCCAGTCAAATCATACGAAATAAGCGAAAAATTGTCAGTACATGCTGAATCAAATTTTCACATAAGCCTCGATACTATTGTTTAATATTACGTATTATTACAGAAATGGTGAACATTAGTTTGAAATATTTCTGAATCGAATTTCGTGCATCACGGATCCAGTGGAATACGGACATTATGATATTGTTTCGTACGTTATTTTTAAATCGAGCCACTTGTTCACAGAAAACGAAGATCGTTTTTGAGAATCAAGATATATCTGTAGCCGTCGCTCATGTTCGTGTTGGATATTTAAATTTTTCGTTACTTTGTAAAAAAAGAAACCTTGCAGGTTTGTTCTAATAATTCATTTATCTGCAATCATTTTATAGGTACACATTGAAGGAATCCTAAATGTAAACTTATGCAGTTAACAAGCAATGTTGCAGCTTTTGGTAAATAATTGGTAAGAAATAAATTAGATGAATAATCCACGGCGAATGCTTTTTCACAAAGTAACGAAAGATGTTCGTTCCCGTTCGAAATCTATGAAAATTCGAATCGCTCATTTTGTTTGAGACTTGGGTAGCAGCGGCTCGATCGATAACCAACGACTTATACATTGACGAATCAAAATGTAAATATTCTTCTGCATTCGTAACGCGCTCTCATCATGAATGTATGACGTAGAATGATTGAAAGTAAAAAAAATTATTACCTAATATTAACTATAATCTAAGACCAATATTAATCTACAACCATGTAGATGTAGGGAATAGTTAAACAGAGAGAGAAAGTTTATCAGTAATAAAATAAACCGTCACTTTCCGTTTACATCAACAATGAGCATCTCTCGTTACTTTGAAGAAAAAAAAAAGCATTCTGTTTGAACCATTTGTCGTATCTTATGAGAGAAACTTACAGCGTTTTTAATTCGATGTTGACTCCTTACTATATTATTCGAATCATTACTTTTTTTCTGCACATCATTGCAATTACGAATAATGTAGATCACGTTTTCTCAGGAAACTGATGAAAGAAATACAACGAAAAATGCTTCTTTTTTTTGGCAGTAATGAGAGGTGTCCATTTTGTGGTTTGTGTGTGCCTTGTATTTGCATTATAAAATAAAAACGAGTAAAGGATGAAACAGAGGGCCATATTCGTTCGGAGCCAGCTAACTTTATTTACGTTTCGCTTGCTTTCTTCGGCGAAGTAATAATTTTCTACGCTCGTTAATATCGGTAATATTTTTTTTATTACCATCAGCTGAGAAATAATGTAATGGATTTTGTCACATTAGGCCCGAGATCCGATAACAAGCTATTATCCGTTTCATTGTAGTATCTCGTTTGCGTGTCATTAAATTGCCTCGAGAGAAACGAAGAGAGAAAAAAATGTTATTCACACTCGACCAACTAATATACAAATAGTGAATGTCAACCACACGATTCATTAATTAAAACTATTCTGCAGTTACCTACTTTATACAACAATTTGCTACGCAATATCCTATGGTCGAACTTACTCGTGTACCACTTGTTCCGTTCAGTTGTTTCATGCTCATCATGTAATTCTTCTTATCAACAAAATCTTGAGATTTTTTTCTTCCATTTCAGATCAACAATGCGAATGCTCAGAGTTTTTTTTTTTACAATTATTTGTCTCGCAGGAGTGCGAAAAAAACTTTTCCCTTCGAAGAAGAAACTGTCCTCAATATTTATTTCGGTAGACCTTCCATAATCAATAGATTGATTTAAGATTTACATTGGGACTATATTTCATACTTGACTTGTTCATGCGCCATTCCGTTGGCTCACAAAAACACATGGATGCCGGAATTTGATGTTTAAACGAAAATCAAGTTGAAAAAAATGGTTCGAGATCATACGGGCAATGACTTGTTCGCGTTTGGACGACACCAAAATCAATTGAAACACTGGAAGTAATGTAATGTGGAGTTTTTTTTTTTCAATGCAATGCACTTTATTATCATATCATGGGCCAAGCTCCCAATTTTTATTCGATAGGAAATTCATTTGTATCACCAATTGTTTTTTTCTTCTGGATTATTTTGTTAAAAAGAATACACTGTAAATAAAAAAAGAAACCAAAACAGAAAAAATCATTCTAATAAATTCATAACTCGAGGTAAATACGTTTTATTCCATTTCGACAATCATAATTGTGAAGTGTTGTGCAATTGATGAATTGATCGATCATTTTTAAACCAACTGAATCAGTAAGTAGTAGACTCATAGCGTAGAATATATATATATATATAAGATTACAAGTGAATAGAAATTAATGAATGGTTTCACGGTTCGAATTTCCAACTGAATCATTTCACGATACTAATTATATATAATGGTCGGTGTCATGTATGTATGTATGTATGTGAATGCGATAACGCATGCGAACATCATATTACATTATCATACTTACAAATTACACTCGCTACGATATCGTCTAATCATTCTTATTTAACATTATATCGTATTTTGTTAAATTTTTTTTTTTATCAATATACGTGGCCAATAAGAACAGATTTGTACTTGCATTGAAATTGTTTAAGTCAACTCCAATCACTTCGCACAGCCCAGTATAGCGTGTATGTTCATTTTTTTTCTCTCTCATAACCTTCTTCAACATTTTTTTTGTTTATTTTAGTTTTACTTTTAAAAATACAATATTTTGTCTCAATGGATGGCAGCATTCTTATCAAAAAGTTGGCTTGGAGAATGTTGTAATGACATTTAGGAAGATTACATGGAGGGTTAAGGGAGATAGATCGAGATGGTAGGAGGAGCCTTTCTATCAGACGCTAATTTGTTAATAAATATGTGAAATTGCTCCAATTGGTTAATCTCAATATCACAGAGGTTTGATCGGAATATTTCTTCTTTTTTTTCTTCTTCTTCATTTACGTTTTTTTTTCTTCACTTTTTTTTTGTAGGAAAATAGGTATCTACATATTACGATGATAATAGATGTTAAGATATACCGGCATGGGTAGTAGGAGAAACACAACAACAAAACGTTATTACTTATTAAAAATGCAATACACTATACATGGGCTAAACGCATTACAACACGACTCCCGTCACCTGGTCATCAGAATTTTTCTCATCATCATTGTATGTGTCAGCTTTTTTTTTTTCATTGTTCTCTTTGTATCTGTTTTTTTTTTCTTTCTTTTATTCTTTCTTTTATGTGCGGCAATCTGAAGTTATCGAAACATTTTCTGTTGCTCAAATAGTATTAGCAAAGATAGCGACTGGTATTGCTGGGGCCAGAGAATGTAAGAGAAGGAGATGGTGATGGAGCTCTTTCTTGTGTGTACGTGTGGTTTTACTTTTGTTATTCACCTTTCATTATCGTTAGTATTACATTTATCGTTCTTTTATATTTTTTTTCTTTCGTTTTACTTGGGCCTAGATCGGAGCGGCTGCTACCTACGCGAGATCAAACCGTTACTAGTCCCTACCGTTGGTGTCATTTCCAGTTCGACTAACAGCGGAAAATGATCTGAAATATAAACGTATTTTTGTAAAGAAATTTCAATTGAGCATTCTTCTAATGAATTATTAGCTTTAATGTTAACTTTCGAAATTGTACACAAATGCTATTGAAAATGAATGGAGAAGAAATGAGCATATCGCAGTATTGCCAAAGATTACTTCGATATTAATTATTTTCAATATTATCTCAGTTTTTATGCGTATATAAATTCCTCTAACGAAGGAGGTTTGCTTACCAGATGGTATATGAGGATGTGGGCAACCGACCACTTTGTGTTCTCTGAACCAGTCTGCACTCAGAGGTCCCAACAAACCCAACGGTACCATACTTTGCTTCGAGTAGAAAATGTAATCTATTATCCCTTTAAAATCGAATCTGTAACGAAAAAAAGAAATATTTTCAATTTCCAATTGCGTATACCTTCCGGCTTTTTTTTCTTCTTCAACTTACGTATAGTTGGTATAGGGCATGATATCTTCACTGTACGCAGAAGCCAGTTTGAACGAGTGAGTAAATTCGTTTGGTTTATCGCAGCCTGATATTTTTTGTAAGCACGATTTGTACGCCAATTCTTTGAAGTCACGATGATCGGACGACACTCGTCCTGATGTCAAAAATTCAATGACCCCTGCGAATAGAAAATTAATATTATTGTTCGATCGTAGTGGGAGCGCATCCTTAATTCTATGAACAGGTACACTGGGTTTCTCATACCGAGATCTTTTTTATTTTGCGTGATGCTCTAAGCCGGCTTAGGTTAACGGTTTACCCCCTTCACTAAAATTCGATTTAGTCTCCCTCATATTATTAAAATAAATTTCGGATGGCAGAGGGACGCTACGCTTTGCCAATGAAGCGTCGAAATCGGCATTGGGTGGCTCGTACACGTGTGTACCTTTAACCCCTTTTCGTTCGAATTTGCTTTTTTGTATGACGGTAGAGTGCAAGTATGCAAGTATAAGTGATTTGTAATATTATCCTGTTATTTGTAAATTTAATAACGAGTTGTTCTTAAAAATATTGTGAAATATGTGTAAACGCGATTAAAGAGTAGCATATTTGATTGAATAAAATAAAATACGTATACACTTATAGACATTCCTACTAAATTCCATTTTTTCTTTACGTTTTGAAACAATCTGGACATATTTCCATTTAACTCTCGGGAAATCAAAATTTCACTGAAACGAAGCTCTCTCTATGAGAGAGTGAAAATTGGAAAATAAAAAAAATTACATTTTTTCATCACGCATGTTAATTTTCGTCTTGAAAATTATGACAAAAATTTTACTTCAAATATTAATAATGATGAAACTTCTACACTCTTGCCGAAAAGCACGCACGTCTGAGAAGTTTCTTTGAATAACACGATTTATTTATAGCAAACAATTGTATCCTTTTTTTTATGATTGTGATCGTCACAACTGTATGAAAAATTCTACATGCGGCACGTTGAAAAATATTTATTGCAACCAAATTGGCGCTGACTCAAAGAGGCTCGGGTGACATGCCTCAGCGAATCCGTTGCGAACGGATCCGGAAATGTATCCCTCTAGGGTTGAAATATATTTAATTTGACTTCAAAGCAAAGTGCAAGAAATTCCATAAGATTATTTTGATGATTTTTTTTTGTAAACACTTAGTCGCCCGCTTTGACAGAAGTATTTGATACTAGCGTAGAATAGATCTGAGAAATGAAAGTAATAAATCTCACCTGAGTCAGGTAACGAATTGAAATCGCCGCATAATAATACTTGAACGTTGGAAGGATCGTGTTTGTGACCGGGTCTGAAAGAATGTCCCGCTCGGTCCAATATTGTACGCAGCTCGTTACTAAGCATCATCGTCTGAATGAGCTTTACGTCACAGAATTCCGGATCCCAATGAATGTGCGCTGTACATAGCAAGATTGGCTGTTGAACTTGAGCGGGATCCGATGGAAGGCCTAAAAGAATATTCGAAAAACCAAGTTTATTATAGCCTGAAATTCCATGAATAATAAAAGTAACTGCAAAATGTTTTCGTCTTACATATGTTCATTTCTAAAGCGTATTTCGGAATTATATAAATATATATAAATATATTAAACAGGTATTAATCATTCCATATCCAAGAATGCTAATATCAGAATTTTCGGAAAATAATATGCCTATTTTGATTTACACATGTTTCTCAAACAGCCTTCCGATTTTATAAACTTTTTGATAATGTTGAAGTTCGTATCGTTGAAATGCAACGAAAGTGAATTCTTTTTAATCGTTACAAATTTTTTTTCGCCTGACTCACGCTGTGAAAATCACAAATGTTTTTACGTATTCTTATTAGAGATTTACGATAAAATAATGAAAAGTAAATAAAAAAAAATCGGTGCATTCCAACGGTGCAATCTTTAACGACATAATCTTTGCCGCCTTGTCGTTTTTCGTAAAACTTTATCACAAATTTTGATACAACGTTATCCCCGACGGACCTTTTTCCAAAAAAAAAATCAATAGCGATCATCCTCATTTTCAAGTCAACCTCGTGGTCCTGATTGTCAAGTCATCCTCGTGCTCAAGGTTTAGGATGGGGACATTAAATGAAAAAACTCGCAGAGTCCCATAAAATTCATAGTTTCGACTTTCCACTGAAATTAAATTTAAAAAAAACGTGCAATCTCGATAACGAACAAAATTGCAGATGGATGTTGCAATCGTTGCGCGAATTGAAAGATTTCGAGTGTCCCTAAGCTGCGCAAGAGACCAAAAATGTATCGCGTCTCTCTCTTTCTCTCTCAAATACAAAAAACGCCAATTTTTTTCGTTTTGTTTAAAACGCCTTTGTTTTTTATTTACAAACCGTTACAAATAACTCAAACGGACGATATTACCGGTATACTTGGAGCAGCCATGATGACGTCGACGCCGATATAAGTATTGACATATATGCATATATAATATATATATATCCGATACAATAATTGAGAAAGAATCGCGCAATGTACAATTATTATCGATGAATTATGAATCCTCAACGTGTTCGCGGCGATCAGAATATCACGATAAGAGTAAAAACGCCATAGAGCAGGACGCAGGGATAAGCAATGAGGAGACGTTGTTTCTCCTCGCCGGACATTGCGCAAAACAGTCTCGAAGCTGACAGAGTTGCCCAAGCGACGGCCAGTGCCGCGAGCATCAGCCCGATTGGCCCGCGCAGAGTAGTGAAGATGCTCAAACCGGCGAGCGCAACTACCGGCAACAGGCAGTAGCCAAGAACGGAAGCAACCGACGCCATAGTCACATTTCCAGTGCTGCTCATCAACGATTGCAGAATATACATGAGAATGCAAGACGTTACGGCCAGTCCGTAAACATAGCCGAAGTGAGCCTTCGATCCGGCAAGAAGTAAAAATGCCGCCAGAGCGAGGCAAAAGGCCACGGGACCCGCCAGATCCGAGTCTTGCGTGAGATAATTGCCGTCGTCTATTTGTCCTCTTCTGTGAAAGGGATTCAGCACTGCAAGAGTCTTTTGCATTATCCGATCCGGATCTATGCCCAGTTCTTCCAACAAGGGTGGCTCGTCCTCCTCTGCTCCAAAGCCCGGAGGTGCTAAAGGGAATTGAAGTTTTATACCAACTGCGGTTGCACAGTTCATGGAAGGTTCTGCACACAGCTTGCGAAAGTTCCTGATGTTGCATTAGCGGGATGTTTAATTTGTACAGGCAGTCCTTCAGTTCCGTAGTTTCGAGTTACGGTGAGTAACATTTTGATACCATTCCTCAATAAAGTTTCAATTATTTTGAATTACGTCGCAACCAGGGCAAAAGACTTTCCAAGTTTGCAGCGTACGATGAATATTTTTAAGGAAAATGATCCAAATCTTGAAAGAAGTCTCAATGTTGATAACAAAATTAATACTGCCTATCAGATGATGAAGTTTGCGATATTGCAATGGAACCAAAGTTCTTTTTTTTTGCGTTTCTTCATTTTCATTATGATTGATAATTTTTTTTATCTGCTAAGCTTGTGGATCTCTGATGCGGATAAGAAGAACCGTTCCTGCAATTTTCGTGAATTAAATCGGCAAAAAATATTTGAGCGATAGAAGAAAAATAAACTTTCGTTGCGTTTAAACTATGCAAACTTCAATATCATCCTATCAGTACTGATATATATAAAAAGAAGAAAAAATAAGCTAAACAATTTAATTTGTTACATTTCTCAAACCAAAAGTTTTGCATTTAGTTCGCTTCTCTCAATTTTTTAAGTGTTCAATAATATGCCAATTACATATTCATGTAATAATGAGGACATAATACTAAAAATATATGATTATCAGATTTGTAATAAATATACATGTATACTTATTCTTTGAAATCAAACATGATATCATATAAAATGCAGTTTTGTTAATTATATTAAATATGTCATATTTTTTATTTCATATATTTCCAGAACCTAACATGCCGTAAGTACGAGGACTACCTGTATTGTCGAATAACCAAAGCGCGTGATAGAAAAGCAAAAGTGAGTGCGATGGTTCAGTCATTGCGTAAGACAAATTACAGGTTGTAAGAATTCTGCCTAAACTGAATTATGAAGTACCCAAAAGCGTTTTACTGTTTGTCAATGCACAAATCAGATTGACTAATAATAAATAATCATGACTGTTGCTAAATTCTCTAGTTTATGTTCTCATATTGGATCAATTAACGTTTGTAAAAATCATGCCTAAATGAGGAATAGTCGATTCGAGCCTCCAAAAAAAAATTTGAATGTTAATCTTTTTACATGTTTTTTTTTTTACTCTTGGTACGAACAACATATGACAGCTTGTATTACGATTTTTCGGGGATTTGACCTGGAACAATGGCAATCTGGAACTTTCGCATTGCCCTGCGAGTAATGCTTGCAGGCCGGAATTTAATTGAAAAAAAAAACGTACTACCTTTGAATTCGTCGGCGGGATACATCATTTCACCGCTATACGCATTTTGCGTAGGGTCGAGATAAGTTTTTGGCGCATAAGGCGAATATTCGTTGACTTGCTCGTCGGTGTACGTTTGAAACTCGAATTGTGGGTTAGGTTGGCCGAAACCCGATGTCTCGAAGTTATACTGTCCCTGTGGTGGTTGTGCCCAGTAATTTTCTTGGCCCGAGTAAGCCGACATTGTGTCTCGTGATTTTGTAAATTTTACTTCACGATACGATACTACGAAGTTTTGGCGAAACACAGAAACGACCACAGCGAGAAAAAATCATCCGCCATTCGCACACACGAACGTACGTCAGCTGTTTTTTCGTTTAATCGTATCCGCTTCTTTCGATCTTTCAATTATCGATGCACTTTTTATCGAGATACAATCGATATGTACGAATCGATTGTTCGACGAATCGACTAGTCCGTGTTTCGTACAATGTTGTACAGTGTCCAGTCGCACTGGGATACTGGGATGCACAGTGAGTGGCGTAATTCACGCGCCTGCGCGTTACGAATCACGTACGGAATCAGCGACGCGTATATCGCTGTGCCCACTGTTTGACTCGTCAGTCCGTCAGTCGCAGCTAGGCGTTCGGACGAGATTGATGTATCGTTGAAGTTCGGCATCGTTACTGATGCCCCGACAGAAATTTTCGAGTCGTCGCAAAGACTTTTTACATTCCTTTAAGGTAGTAGTCTCGTCAAGACGTTTTTCTATGAATTTAAAATTTTTTTTGAGGACTCATTCAGGACATTATAAATTGATTGCCTGCAAAATTTTAAAAGTATTCACCGTTCCGTTTTCGAGATATTGGCAATCAAAGATTTCATGGTCTTGCACGTGTTCTTATGGGGAGCAGTGTAAAATTTTACATTTCACGCAATAACTTCGAAACTTTTCTACAGATTTTTTTTTTAATTTACATTTACAGAGGAACACATGACGAAGTGGATAAAAAAATCATGAATTTTGACCGTCGTTTCAGAGATATAGCGATTTAAATTAAGCAATGTCTAGCGACGCTAGCGCCACGAAGCGACTGGAGCGGACTAGAACTAGATTACAGTAGTGCGTGCATATCCGTATACGCAAAGTATCTACGCATTAGCAGCCAGAATGGATAGTCTGATACAAAAGTGAGGGTTAGGTAAACATTATAATAGGCGTTTTCAACAAAATATCGGAATGGAAGAGTAGAAAAAGAAACATGAGCAAAGTTACGATGCGGGAATATAGGAAAATGAGGTAGAAAGGGATTCGCAGATACTGTATGTCGATGTTGTAGAAAGGAGGAAGAAAGTTTGGAACATATCCTTGAATGCGAGAAAATAAAAGAAAAAAATGAATAAGGAAGTGGTAGAGCGTTTGGAAGAGTGACGAAGCGGCTACAAGGGAGAGGCATTGAAAGGAAAAATTAATAGAGGAATGGAAGGGAGACTGATAAAAGAATTGTGCGATCATGTGCGAGCCTTCGCATGTATGATGAGGAAGGGAACATAAAGGAGAAAATGATGAAAGATAAATGTAAAAAAAGAAGAAAGAAACGTGTAAGTGGGAACTGGGTAAAAACCCGCAAGGGTATACCTGGAAATAAAGAACTATTAGGCGTTTTCATCATTACTTTATAAGTTTTTACATCCCGATAAGATGTACAACCTACATTATAAGGATATTTCGCAATATTTCGAAGCTTTCATCGATTGAGCGGAGAATACATTTTTCACCGTGACTGTGGCGACACTTAATTGATTGAAATCCCTCTAAGCATTTCTTACGCGCAGTATCCACTTTTTTTAAGGTCATCACGGATGATCAAGCTTCCGACACTTTACGACAACACAGTTTTCCTTTTTCTCTCTGTGAATCGTTGAGATTCATCAAGCCACGTCTTCACAATGTCCATTGAAAAATGGCTTACCCTCGAAATATTACAAATCTGGGACAATTGTTTTAAGAATGTACATTCGGGTTGTATCGCGGCATGAGTAGTCGAAAAATATATCTACATGAAAGACTGACGCCTTTCTTAATGAACACGTTCGGGAATACCCTCGCGTGTTATCAGCGTTTACAGTTTTCTCTCACGATATTGTATCCGAGCCAAGAGCTACACTAGTCAAGCACGATTATCCGTTGAAGGCTCGTTTGCAAGTCTTCATCGAACCGAGCTCCCTCTCTTTCTCTCCCGCTTCCTCGTTTTTTGTCACCCGCGAACGCTCTCCTCGTTCACAAAACAAAAACAACCTCGAGGAGAGCGTCGAGGAAAAACAAAAACATCGAGAAACGACGAGAGAGGCTAAAATGTTCGTTAGATTCATCAGGAATGTCGTGCAAACGATGAGCACTCGAATTTGCGGGATGTCGATTGGCCGGTGAGCGCATGCGCCCGCGTTGTTCTCACCTCTTCCATTCTTCGACGCTACGGAGTTTGCAAATTATAAAGCAAACTTGCTCTCCACGGTCGAGGGTCGAGGATCGCGGTCTGACATTCCAACAAGGCCAAGCGCAATTCATGATTCTTTTATTTCATTCACAATTCTTTTTCTCACTCAATGAAGCCTCTCGTAACGTCTCTGATCTATGATTACGGAATTTCAGGAACACATCGTCCACTTTCGATCTTTGCCTTTTGGGGTATGGCGCATGCTTTGTCATTGTTACAAAAGTAATCAAATTTTGAACGATTTTGGGATAGTTTACTTTCTATTATGCTTTACGATGTGAGAATCTTGAACATTCTCGTTACTGCTAGTTGTGGTCAAATCAATTACGTCAATGAAGGGTGCCGTTTGCCCTCCATAATAATAATAATAATAATAATAATAATAATATATATATATATATATATATATATATATATATATATATATATATATATATATATATATATATATATATATATATACAATGGATCAAAAAAGTATTCATACACTCAGTTTTTTTCAATTACCTTATAGGCACAAGTGATACACATTCAAAAACTATTTTGTTTAAGGTAGTAGTCTCGCCAAGTCGTTTTTCTATAGATTTTTTTTTATTTTGAGGACTCATTCAGGACACTATTAAGGCGGGCAACGATGGGCGAGTGATGTTTTGGATTTTTTTTATTGTGAAAAAAAAAACAGAAATTTCCGCAACTCTGACAATAATTTATTCATATTTTCATACATCTCTGGTAATTTTTTCAAATTATTTCATGCATTAATTAAAGTGTAATCCACTGTGTCCCTTGGCGTGTCCTCATCGTCGTTGTCGATTTGCAGGAATTGTGCAGCTCGCAATTCGCATCTGAAATTGTCCAATAAATTTTTATACATTCTTGAGATGTTTTTTTAAGAACATGAACCTAAATTTTGGAACAAACAATCGAGAATTGAATGTTGGAACGTGTTTGAAAGAAAATGATCGATTTTTAGCATTTTTATCCCGACATTTTGCAATAATAAATATGTTTTAAACAATCTAATCCTTCCAACTTTAGGTTCATGTTTTAATAAATTATATTATGTAAACGTGTTCCAAATTTGAAGATGATCCATCAATTAGTTTTTGAGTTATGATTCCCGCAAATTGAAAAAATGTCGTTTCGAGAAATACACGTTTAAAGTTTCACAAACGAAAAACTCAAAGTCAAATGTGTTCAATCAAATGATAAGTGTCTTACCGATCAATCAGCGATTACAGCACCATACAGCAGTCCTTCCTCTTCCTCATGCAACTCATTTGAAGCTTGCGTTTCCTCTTTACGAGCTTTTCGAGCTTCGTTTGTCTCTAATAAACTTTTTCTATTTTGCCGAGCCACGCGCATCTGATCCATTTGCTCGGCATATCCGTAGCCCTGCCTGCCAACTACGATTTGTAGTTCATTCATAACCATGAGTAGGGCTGAATTTCGTTCATTGAACAAAAGACCAGCAAGAAATGCCGCTACCTCGATTATTTTGTACCCAGAATGGAGATGTTTTGGCGCTAATCGCCAAACGGTCGAGTTTGGGTGTGGTTCGGTTATGAAAACCAAATTTGGGTCATGAAAACCCAAACAAACTACCTAACTGATCGCTTGTGGATACCTGAGCGCGCGTGGGAGTCGAGCGGAGAGTCTTTATCATTTATATAGATACCGTTAGAAGGAATCCGAATATCGTTTGGAAATTTTCAGGGTGTATTCTTAAGATATTTTGCTAACGATTTATGAAAATAAAAAAAAAATGGATTTTTTGAAGCATCTAAAGTGGTTGCCCGCCTTAAATGATTATCTTCAACATTTCAAAAGTTCTTATGGAGAGCAGTGTAAAATTTTACATTTCACGCAATAACTTCGAAACTTTTCTACCGATTTTTTTTAATTCACAATTACAGAGGAACACATGACGAAGTGGGTAAAAAAAAATCATGAATTTTGACCGTCTAGTTTCTGAGATATAGCGATTTTAATTAAGCGATGTCTAGCGACGCTAGCGCCACGAGGCGACTGGAGCCGACTAGAATTAGATTACAGTAGTGTGTGCATATCCGTATACGCAGAGTATCTACGTATTAGTAGCCGGAATGGATAGTCTGATACAAAAGTGAGGCTTAGGTAAACATTATATTAGGCGTTTTCATCATTACTTTATAAGTTTTTGCATCCTGATAAGATGTACAACCTACATTATAAGGATATTTCGCAATATAATATTTCGAAGCTTTCATCGATTGAGCGGAGAATAAACATTTTAACGTGACTGTGGCGAGACTACTACCCTAATAGTCCACTTGGTATAGAGATAATCTACAAATGAAGAATTTTTTTATCAGGCGTAATAGAAAAGTCATGCAAAACATGCACGAATTTGAGACCAAAAAAAATATTCGTACTTTTGCCATTATAGTGAAAAGCTACATATTAGTTGTATTGTACATTGTAACTAATATTTGGTGTGCATCCCTTGAGCTTCAATTATGGTCTTCTAGGAATGGATTCTGCCGCCTTTTGAGTTGTTTTTTTTATATTTTTCCATTAATTACTCGTTCTAGATCAGATTTGTTAGATATTTTTCTTTTTCTTACTTCTGCATCCAACACGTGCCATGATTTTTCTATAGGATCAATATCCGGAAGTAGTGGTGGTGTAACTAATTGTTTAGGGACATCGTACAACAACAATTTTCTGATTTTAGTGGCCATATGTTTCCGGTCGTTGTCTTGTTGAAAGTAATAACTTCTGTTTACAATTAGAAAGGCATTTCCAGAAGGAAGAGAGTCGGTTGCAGATGAACCACGCAGAGGAAGGCCTTCATCTTCAAGAACCGATGGAAAAGTCGATTGAATCCGGGATCTTGTGTGTTCTGCCGACATTTTCATCGGTTCTTGAAGATAAAGGCCTTCCGCTGCGTCATTAACTTACAATCGACTCTCTTCGTTCTGAAAATGTCTTATCGCCGATTGGGGTTACTTTGATCAATTTTGAAATTAAAATCAATATATCTCTTTAAATAATATCGTAAAAAAAATTGTTTAAAATGGGAACATGAACTTTTATTGGTCTTTTTATCTTCCAAATTACAATTTTAAATATTTAAAAATAGATGAGAAAAAAAAATTAGTCGTGATCAAAGTTATACTGAGAGTGGGGTTACTTTGATACCGGCCTTTTTCTTAATGAGAAGCGGGAGTAAAGTAAAATAAATGAAGTAAAATAAAAGAAGAAGAAAAAGGAGCATTTTTACTAAAGAAAAAAAAAAGGGTCAACGGGATCGAAAGTTACAACGATTTTTATCGTTTTGGGGTTACTTTGATCGAACAAATATTACACCTTTACTTCAAAAAATCATCTTTATTGATAAACAACTGGTATTTTATAATTATTTATGCGGTAATACATCCATACACTTCGAAACATTAAAAAACTAGATAAAACAAGTTGTAAGGTAGGTAACATACTTTTGTCTACCTAGGTAATCTAAATCCCAAAAAAATATCAAATTTTTCATTAGGAACATTTCTTAATCTACAATTATGCAACGTTAATATCAAACGAGAAATCAACATAATCATTTTTATCGATAAGTTTCGTCAAGAATGATACTATATCAATGTTATCGATTTCGGATATATCTTCTCTTGAATCTTGTTTTCCTTCCAACTGATTAAAAACCTTCCACGAGTGAAAGGTCTAATTCTATTATATCGCAAACGTACTTGTACGTTTTTTTTTGCAACGACTGAGAATACTGAGAGTACTCCGAGACTAGCAATAAAGATAATACGTGGGGTGAAATTGACCAATGATCAATGTTCCCCCGTCGATCAAAGGCACCCCAACGAAACAACTGCCGCCCATAAAATATGTTTTTGAGGATATGCGACACAACAAAGTATAATGGTGTAGTTTTATAAACATTTGACAAGGTGATTATTACCAAAAACATGTCATTGCAACACTCAACTTGTTATTTTTGAAGTTATTCGAGCATAAAGAATAGTTTAAATACATTACTTACGTTTTTTATATTTTCACGGTCACTTAAACCCGTTCGTTCGTGCTGCGTCTGAGTGATGACATAAAGAGACATTCAGGCTTGCCAATCGTAAGAAAAAAAAAAACTTTCGGTCGCCTTCAGGAACTTCGTAATTTGATTTTAAAAATAAAACAACGTTTTTATCAAAGTAACCCCACGAACCAAATTAACCCCAATCCATGGTAAACCACTGAAAAACCTGGGCCCTTGATAAAACCCTGTCTCCGTAGGCCTGCTGTAGTTTTGCAAAAGTTTCCGTTGCACTGTGCCCAAGTCTGAGGCAAAATCTGATAGCACATCTTTGCCGAAATTAACGTCATTCATTTTTGCAACGCACTGGAAAAAACTGTTTCACGAAAAAAAAATCGCAACGGACAACCGAATGACTCTAGCGAGTTCAAACTCGTACTGAAGGCGTATCACATTCATCTAACCCAGCTCTAAGTTCCGCGTCCCAAGTGTTGCCAGATCGAACGCTACGTTGCCAGTCTCATTACTTAATTTACACATCCTGTATATCTTCCAAATTTCATGTTTCTATCTTCAGCGGTTTAGGCTGTGCGTCGTCTATATGCCAGTCAGTCACCCACGAAACTGTTTTATATGTACACGGAGAGAATTAAAAAGTAATTTTTGTCGTGAATTTCACGGTAAAAATTACCGTGATATATTTCAATGTGGTGACAAATGAGAAAAGCATAATAATTCGTATGCGACAAGTTGTTTTTAACTCACGTTACAGAAAATTCCAAATACGTAGCTAAAATTTTACTATACAAGAAGGGTAGCGCGCACGATAATTTTTACCGAGAGCACAATACATTTTCCTATAACACTCATTAAATTTTATAATAAATCTTAAAATAACTGTTATAAAGACGATACTTTTTTATAGACATTTTTGAAAGGCATAAAATAATAAAATGCACCGTAAAATTTCGCTGATATTATATATTTTTTAAATTTAAGTTTTGCGTATTTTTCTACACATCAGAATTTACTAGAAAATCTGGTAAAATTTTCTATCTGAAGAAGAAATTTTATTTTATTTTCGTGAAAATCTGTGTTTTACTCAGTAATAATAAGCGAAGTTTCAGGATTGTCATCTGGTTACCGTTACTGCACGGTAATTTTTAACATTTAATTCTCTCCGTGTATAGATGGTGACTTAAAGAATAATTGCACTCATTTGTTTGAATATCTGAAAAGGGTTATGCGTTCAGTTATATTGCAAAATAAATAAAAATTTGATACCATAACAATAATCAATGCCTTATTTTTATCATTTCAAAATAATTAATCGATTCAATCTATCGGTTCTTCGTGATATTAATATTACAGTTATTTTGTTGTTCATTGTATACTGCAAGAATACACTTATTGCATGATCGAATGATTCGCGAACCAGATCCAAGAGTCTTGACTCACATAAATTTTTATGACTATGGCATTCATCATATCCATATTAATTATTATCAGTATATATATCGAATATTGGCAAATAAAAGGATAGCCTTCTACTTCAAATCACACGATAAACCGTGTTTTTACGCCCTTATATATTTTCGCATTCGATTATAGGTGGATATTTATATATGTATACAGCTCTCTGATATACGACGGGAAACGGTTGAGGGAATGGCACCGCTCGAGTGCAAGTAATTAATTAGGCTCGTGGCCGACCGAGGCCTCTCGAATACTCGAGATTGCTAGCGCGGCAAGCCTCCGCTAACGCGATTCATCTCGTGCGTCTCGACGCGCTTTTCCTCAAGATTCCCACCGCACAGACACCACATATCGTTATACTTGGAACGAGCCGTGCTTTTGTGTTTTGTTTTGAACAACTTTTTACCCTATGCCCGTTCAAGTTTGCATTTTTAACCAGCAAATTAGTCGTCCAAGTCGAGTGAACTAACGACAGTAGTGTGCATAAGGAAGACTCTGTGCTCGATTACAACATTTTTCATTGTTACTTCGAGTTTTGAGACTTTGATACGCAGGTAAAGCCGCGATTTAATATATCATCAAATGGAAAGTTACTTCGTTTAAAGTATTTTTTTTTTTTTTTACTATTTGCATCGTGGTCTTGACGAGACTTTTCTTTTTAATCGAATGGTATAAATATTGAGGCTTGGATCAGAATACGAAATGAATGAAGCGCAGAATTATTATTCGTATTATGTATCTCACTGTGACGTATTTTCTTTTCCAGCAAAGTATACAGTATATCTTTATGACGTTGCAAGTTGCATCGTTCGAATGCAATATTTACTATCATTTCCGAGTGGCCTAATTTTGAATAATAATAAAAATGATAAGATGAAAAAAGTGTTCGTTGCATTCCGTGCAAATTTTAATATTGAGAGTACAAATAAATCTCCGCCGTTTGACAAAAGATGGCTCCACCAGGAGGTCATGGTTGAAATTGTCAGATGTAAAACGTTATATCGTAAGGTTGGACATCTGGCAAGACCATAACCTTGAAATTTCAGCGATTTTGTATCAGCATCACATAATTTTTTTTTTCGTGCGAAAATGTCGAGTTCTGAGCCGAATAAGCGTCATTTGCGGGAAGTTTTGATTTACTTCTTTAATTTAAATAAATCTGCAGCTGAGGCGCATCGATTGCTTGTAGAAGCATATGGTGAGGCTGCTTTAAGTGAGAGAAGTTGTCGTGAGTGGTTTCAAAAGTTTAAGAACGGTGAGTTTGACGTCAAAGACAAAGAACGTAACGGAAGGCCGAAATTGTACGAAGACGCGAAATTGGAAGCATTATTGGAGGGAGGCTCGTGCCAAACGCAAGAAGAACTTTCACTTACATTAGGAGTGACTCAACAAGCAATTTCACATCATTTAAAATCGTTGGGAATGATTGAAAAGCAAGGAAATTGGGTTCCACATGAACTGAAGCCGAGAAACGTTGAACGCCGATTTTGTGTGAAATGCTGCTTGCCAGGCATAAGCAAAAGGGTTTTTTGCATCGTATAGTCACTGGTGATGAAAAATGGATCCACTACGATAACCCAAAGAAGAGGAAATCATGGGGACCACCTGGCCATGCTTCAACATCGCTAGCCAAGCCGAATATTCATGGAAAAAAACTCATGTTGTGTATTCGATGGGATCAGCTTGGTGTCGTGTATTATGAGTTGCTCAAACCGAACGAAACCATTACTGGGGCTCTCTACTGAACACAATTGATGAGATTGAGCCGAGCACTCAAGGAAAAACGCGCCCACTACTACTCCAGACACGACAAAATTATTCTCCTGCATGATAATGCTCGTCCACATGTTGCGGCGCCGGTCAAAACCTACTTGGAAACACTCAATTGGGAAGTTTTACCCCACTCGCCGTATTCAGCAGACATTGCTCCCTCTGACTATCATTTATTTCGATCGATGACGCATGGCCTGTCTGAGCAGCACTTGACATCATATGAAGATACCAAAATTTGGGTCGATTTGTGGATAGCCTTAAAAGATGAAGCGTTCTTCCGACGCGGTATCCATATGCTGCCAGAAAGATGGCAAAAAGTAGTGGCTAGCGATGGACAATACTTTGAATAAAACATAAAATACCGTTATTTCACAATAAATGCCCAATTTTTGATAAAAAACGGCGGAGACTTATTTGTACTCCCAATATTATATATATTTTTTCACGGAATTTACGATGTAGAAGTTTGCATCGTAGCGCAACGAAAATACATTCGTTTAATTGGTGAGGTATATGTCTTTAGCCGATCAAGGCCATAAAAATCACTCGTCGGTTTCGAAAATCGCACCTATCCTTATAATATAATTACACTGAAAATGTTGTCAAAAGAAGGATAATAAAAAAAAAATCATTCTTGAAAAAGAAATCGTCTCTCTCCAACGATACAATTTTCAACGCCATCGGAATTTTTCATAGTACTTTGAGCGTCGCGGATATTCAAGAAGTGAATGTTGAGAACTCGAGCACCTGCTTGGGTCTCGAGAAATAGCGAATGCAACGCGCATAATTCAATCTTCGATACGAACAAACTGACGTGCGCGCACGTACAACATTTTGTTTGGGTTTGTTAATTTTTTTTTTTGCCTCGATCTCAGACGCGAGATATAATTGAGTCAAGTGCGAGGCAGAGGATCGAGTGTTACCGAGTCCCGCGATCGTTTTATGCACCGATCGTATTTCAATGAGCATATTAATCGCCGCGCTCACTTGTTGACCGATTCCGAGGTCCGTATCGGCCCTATATATAGACACACACATACCAATACGCCGCACAATACGAAGAAGACATCTCAGAGAAGAAATAGACGCGCAGGGTTCGCGCCGTTTCTCTTCTGTATCATCGCATACAAATACAAATTGATTATACGCGAGCTTTAGGGGGTGAGCTCTCTCCCGCGAGTGCACGCATTGCGTGCCACGATGCAACTATTTCTTATCCGAGCATTCCCATCAATTACGCACGATTGCGCGTTAATTGGCTTGAATTACAGAAATACGTATCCCGTGGCTCGCTAACCATATCCCTTCTTGGTGCGAAATTATTGTCCACTTTGCCCCCTCCTCTTTCCCCCGCGCAAACTTTCGTTACGCGCGGATGTAAGCAACTATCGTGCTAAAATAGTGCGATAAAGTTTTTTTTAGCAACATATGCCCACTCATGGGGCCAGTTGACCGGTAAATTTTTTTATCTAGGCTATACTTAGATCGCTGCTGTGCATAATTTGGGCAGCCTAATTAATGCACTGTCTTACATACAGGTCTGGAAACTCCGGCGTTTTTGAGTGATGGAAAGTGTTACCCATCGAGACTACACCGCCAAAAAAAAAAAATATATTTAATTTAAATAGGATCTATTTAAATCAAATAGGTTTTTTTCCTTGTCTCACGGCCTACTACGGTCCTATTTGTTTCAAATATACATTTTTATTTGTTCCAGCTGTTCTTGTTACATATTAAACATATTTAAATGAAATAAATAGAGATTAGAATCAAGCACATTCTTTGTTTGTACATATGGGAGATATTTTTGGATAAAAATATTTTTATTAGCGTGAATAAACATCTATTTGATTGAAATATATATTTCTGTCAGCCCAAACAAACGCAAACGTTGGCCAATAGCTTAAATCAAATAAGTGAGCATTTGTCGCAATAAAGACAGACTATTCATTCAATCGAATAGAAAAATGTTTGATTCTACGAAAATTCTATTTAATTTAAATTTAACAAATTAAATAGATACATTTAGTGGATTCAACTAAATTGTTTTTTGAACTGATGAAACAATATCACAGATTTATTAGAAATTAATAACATATTTACTTATTAGACGATATTAAATAGATCTTGATTTCAATAGATAAATATATTTAAAATAAATAATTTCAATAACGGAATGCAATAGAAAAAATTTGATTGCACGAAAAATCTACACGGAGAGAATTAAATGTTAAAAATTACCGTGCAGTAACGATAACCAGATGACAACCCTGAAAATTCGCTTATTATTACTGAGTAAAACACAGATTTTCACGAAAAAAAATAAAATTTCTTCTTCAGATAGAAAATTTTACCAGATTTTCTAGTAAATTTTGATGTGTAACAAACTACGCAAAACTTAAATTTAAAAAATATATAATATCAGCGAAATTTTACTGTGCATTTTATTATTTTATGCCTTTCAAAAATGTCTATAAAAAAGTATCGTCTTTATAACAGTTATTTTAAGATTTATTATAAAATTTAATGAGTATTATAGGAAAATGTATTGTGCTCTCGGTAAAAATTATCGTGCGCGCTACCCTTCTTGTATAGTAAAATTTTAGCTACGTATTTGAAATTTTCTGTAACGTGAGTTAAAAAAAACTCGTCGCATACGAATTATTATGCTTTTCTCACTTGTCACCACATTGAAATATATCACGGTAATTTTTACCGAGAAATTCACGACAAAAATTACTTTTTAATTCTCTCCGTGTAGTTCATTCAAATGAAAAAAAAATCATATAGACGCATCTAGTTAATATCAATAGACCTGTTTTGTCAGTGTGGGCCTTGGAGCAGTGTGCCATTCCACTACCCACCACCGAAAATCCTGGGCCCTTGACAAAACACTGTCTCCGTACACTGCAGAAAAATTCTTTTGATATTAACTAGACGCGTCTATTTGATTTAAAAATATTTGAATTAACTAGATTTTTCGTGAAATCAAATTTTTCCTATTGCATTCCATTATTAAAATTATTTATTTTAAATATATTTATTTATTCCTAATAAATCTGTGATTTGGTTTGATCTGGTAGTATAAGACAGAAGAGACAGACGGAAAAATGGTACACGATTCAGTCTCTCAAAAATCTCATGGCTATGTATTCATTAGAAAACTCTTGTAACATTCTGCAGTTGAGGAAAATGGTTAGTCATTCTATACATAAATAGTCGCGCCTGTCAATAAAAGGCACGACGACACCTTTCTTTTTTCCAAATAACAGTCACGTTAGTGAAAACAGAAAGAAAAAAAAATAACTTTATTTCACCGCAATTTTATGTCATGAACTGTGATATCGTGTTTTATCTTTATTTATTTAATTTGAATCTATTTTTTATTTATTTGATTTGAATATATTTAATATTTAGAAAGAAGAGCTTGAACGAAAAAAAAGAAATTTGAAACAAATAGGGTCGTAGTAGGCCGCGAGATAAGGAACCTATTGGATTTAAATAAATCCTATTTAAATTAAATATTTTTTTTTGGCAGTGTGGGTGTCGCATCACGACAATGCGCCTTGTCACACAGCAATTTCAATAAACGAGTTTTTGGCTAGTAAAAACATTCCTGTGGCTCCTCAGCCTCCTTATTCGCCTGACTCGAGTCCTTGTGACATTTTCCTCTTCCCGAGATTGAAAAATTACCTGAAGGGACGTCATTTTGGGACACTCGGAAACATTCAAAGTCGGCTGTAACCGACCATAGCTGAAGGCTATTCCAGTATTCGAGTTCCAGCACTGCTATGAGGATTGGAAGAATCGTCTTCAGCGCTATGTGGCTTCCCAAGGAAGTTATTTTGAGGGAGACAATATTGAATTGTAATTCTATTCAAATAGAATTTTTTTTTAAGTCAGTCTCATTACTTAATTTACACACCTCTTAAGAGTCACTCGAATGATTTTTACGATCTTTAACGTTGTTGATAAGGATTTACGATCCTTATTTACAACGTCAATCCGCAGAAAAATATTTCGAGTGATAATAAAAATGTAGAAATAAAAAATAAATAAATATCATTTTCGTTGTATTCCAACGACGCGAATTTCAACACGATCGATGGGTAATGATCCGCATGAGTGTTTCGTACGTCGATATGGCAAATTAATCTTTCTCATTCCGATTTAGGTGTCCGGAAGGATAAGCTATTGATCAGGATTTTTAAGCGTTTATCTTCGACGAGGCGAATTGTTTTACGAATGAAGAGAAGAGCCACGGTGGATCCAGTGACCCATGTGGGTCATCGAATCCAGTGAGAATTTATCGAACACCTTCGCTCGCACTTTATCCCATCCATGTCTGGTTATCTTTTACGCTTTTTCGTCTTATCGTACTTCCGTCCCCTCGGCTCTCTTAATCTTCGTCCTCTCGTACTTTTCCCGTTCCCACGGAATTCTTACTCTTCTTTTTATTACAACTGGTGTCTCTTTTTTTCTCACTTTTTTACCTTCTTTTGCTATAACGTTTCCGATAGAACTTTCATTGTTCGGTGTCGAAGAAAATTTTACGGTGAATCCGGAGGAGAAAACAGTCACTGCGTATATACGTATAGACATACGTATACATTCACGAGAAGTGAGCCGTTTAATGAGCGTCGAGATTCGCGATAAAGTTTAGTTTTCAAACACGAAGGTCTGGTCGTTATCATGGTCTTTTTTTTTTTATATTGCAAGACCAAAAAGATAATCTTGTTCAGTGAAGGTACAAGTTCATTGATCCGAACAAAAATGAATCTAAATAATGATCGTCGATCGGCTTTTTCTCTCGCCTCTCTCTCTCTCTCTCTCTCTCTCTCTCCCTCTCTCTCTCTCTCTCTCTCTCTCTCTCTCTCTCTCTCTCTCTCTCTCTCTCTCTCTCTCTCTCTGATCCCATCGCGATCGACCACCTCGTACTTTTTTATTGCACTAAAGTCCAGACCTTCCGCAAATTATAAAAGGTTAAAATTCTGAACCGGAGATTTAATTGTAACGATAATGCCAAGAATTATCGAAGTATCATTAAAAAGAATAACGATGCAATATAAACGAAATACAATAAAATCGTCGTTCAAAGTGTATCAACGTAAAAGCACACAAGACGTTCGATATTGTCGTAGAAAAAAAAAAAATCACACAATTTTATTGCCTAACGCAGAAAATATGAGGTATTCGTAAACCGGAAAGTAAAAGTAAAAATCCGTAAACCGGAAGGTTTCTCGGTCAGTAAAATTTTACTCACCGTTGTCCCATGCAGCTTCGGTGGTTTTCAGAAGTGCGGCAAGCCCAATGTTGTCCTTGGGCATCACTCTGTTCAACATATTGTCCGAACCCTCCGCGTTCGCCATTGCCAATTGATTGAACTCTACAAGATGATCCTTTATCAGAGTGAATCTGCAAATAACGTGCAATGCAGGTCAATAGATATGCATTGACGAAGCTGGGATGCGCCATCCCGTGCAGAAAAAAATCGATATACAATAATTTAAGTCAAATAATCGATTGATTTTATTTAAGTTTCACCCAAGCAAGCATAAAGAAATAATTTGATAAAACTTGAATTATTTTCTTCCTCGTAATTTCGTAATTTGTATCAAAAATAGCTTTTTCATTGCGTAAATTAAATGGATATTCAAATTTCGCAATTAAGTCAACTGTGGGCAAAAGCAATATATTAGACTTGCCGGTTGATACACAAACAGAAGAATCCTGGAAGATCAACATTTACTGCTAAGTAGTAGATAAAATCATTGTCAAGCTAAAGCACTGATTCGAAATCTAAGCTCATGCAATTGATGCATTTTTTAAATTCAATTTGAAGAACGGAGAGGATTTCAGAAATAATTATAGAAAAATCTTAATATCTGATCATGAAAAACATACTTCAATTTAAACATTATTATATTAATTCTGAAAATTGAAGAAAGCATATTGAAAATGAGCCCTAACTTATGCCCTAACTTATATAAACTTTTCCAAGTAGCAATAGTGGCTTAGAAGCACAATGCTTGAGGAACGATTCTCGCATATGTCACTGCTGAACGTGGAGAGTGACATTGTTAAAAAAAAAATCCAGCTGAAAAAGTATTGGGCCGATTGGCAGAAATAAATCGAAAACTAAGAATTATTGCATCGAGTACCAACTGAAAGTAAAGTTCAAAGACTGGTAACTCTATTAAAGAATGATGAAAAATTATTTGATTATTTTTTAAGGTATCGCAAGATTTTGATATTAATGTTCACATGAACGTGTAACCAGAGCAAGTTTCATATTTCATGTGTTCATACACAATATGTGATTATTGCCGATTATATAAATTTATTTTAAAAAAAAGTTGATCGTGAACGAAACCAGTTCTTGCCAGGCCGGTCCCTCCTGCCCGCCCAGAAAAAAATGCTGGCTATGCCAATGTAGATACGTGAACGAATGTTATCGTTTGAAAACATCTATCGAATAGATCTCCAGGAGAAATTCGATGGATGGACGTAGACGTGTGTATAGGCGATATGTGTGTACGGATACGTGTAGCGTGCCGAATTCTTGATACGTATAGATACACGTGTATATTGAATTTTATGCGATACGTCAAGATGAATAGTTTACCTATATTTTTATCTTTGTAGGGGCCGATGCGATGGTGCAGTGTGGAAAAATATTTGCAACGTCAAGCTCCGATCACGACCTACGAATAAGGTATTTTTGCTCCGGAAAGGGGGCACTCCCGAACCACACGGTATTGGTAAATTGGTATATACATATATTCCGAAAGCCACGGAGCGAGTTCCGTGGATCTTTTTTCGCGAAAAAAAAAACAAAAATTGACCGAGCAAGCAGGCGTATCACGTAGTACACGTGGGCTTTTGCTATGTGTGGCACGTAGGACGAAAAGTACTTTCCCCTCGCGAGAGCTGTGCCACCACAGCCGTTTTCCCTTGATACGAGTACACGGGAGCCATCACCCTCAGCCCCTTTGACCATGCAAGCTGAACATAATTGAATAAGAGACTATAAAATGTGGGCTAGTCGGGATAAAGACAGTGCGAGTCTAGATTTTGTTTACATAATTTTCGTCGAGTGAAAAGCTTGCATTGATTTTCACGCTTTTTATTTCGAATCAACGGATTGTTTGTGTTTCGAAATATTATTGAGAAGGATTGGAGCACATTGCGCAAATAACGGTGGAGATTGTAGCGCGCGTGACAGAGACAGTGGAAAAATGCCCGAAAATAATGATGACTAGAATTCTTTGTCGCCGATATCTTACTTGGTGTGATACGCGATTTTGTTTTTCATCAAGATTTTCCATGTATGGATTAAAAATATTTAAAAATATCATCACAAACAGATCGCTATGCCTGATATCGCTCCATTTGAATCGCGCATGCCAAATTTCCATTCAAGCTAATTGTGGGAGCTACGCAGCTGTGGCAGACTCGGGACTGCGAAATTTCAAAATCGTTATCTTTTCGGTGCACTACCGATTCCTAGGTCTCGAAATAAAGTCGTTTTTTTTAATATCACCTTTCTTACTATTCTTACTACAAAACGGTCGAAAATATGAACGAATCTAAAAACAAACATCCTTTGTTTACAAAGAAGAAGCTCGAATAAAAAATTTCCCAAATCGAGTGAGAAATGTTTTTTTATCAAGCGATTCAATTTTGCCAGTATAATTACAATTCATAAATTCTACGAAAGGACTTCATGTCAAATAATTAATTTATCCACGTCTACCGAGTTCAATTTGCAAAGTAAATGCTTCGCGGGTTTTACGAGAGGGGTATATCTCGAGGCAAATATAATAAACCAGGGCACACACGAGAGGGCTAGGGAGAACGAGATCTAGACAGAGAGTGAGAGTGAGAGTGAGTGTGAGGGTGAGAGAGAGAGGGAGAGGGAGAGGGAGAGGGAGAGGGAGAGGGGGAGAGAGAGAGAGAGAGAGAGAGAGAGAGAGAGAGAGAGAGAGAGAGAGAGAGAGAGAGAGAGAGAGAGAGAGAGAGAGAGAGCCGACAGGAACACTTATAACGCTTCGGAGAGTTAACAGCTGTGTCATAAAAGCTGGCGCGATAAATCTAGAGCAAAGCCCGCTGGTTTAGCACTTTCGGGGATTTTATAATGTACCCTTAGATTCTGTTCGTGTAATACTATATCCACTATAACCGGCGCCGTTTCACTGGATGCAAACTTCGTTGTATATTAGTCGACGGCCAGGGCGGCGGGGAGGGAGGGGGGTCGCCGCGGCGCGCACACTATGCGTCGTCGCAATTTAATTCGCACGCGCCTGGATCCTATCCGAGAATGTACATACATATAAATATACACATAATTGACGGTAACGTGCTGCAGAAAGGATTTGATCAAGATTCTTTTCTACGCCCGATTAAAGAAGCGCCATTCTTTTGATTCGAACGAAACGTACCGAGACAAAAAAAAAGTTTCAATCACTTCAACCAAATGCAGGTCATTGCGATATTTTTTTTTTCGACGCTACGAAATTCAAATCCTCCTTCCGGTTCAATTCCTCTAAAACGTTTGCTAGACTTCAAGTACAGTGCACTTTAAGGGTTCAAATTCAGGGTGCACTTTAAGGGTTAAAACATTGACTGCATTCCAAAGTCTTTTTTCCTAAGCATTTATTGATTATTGAATGAAATTGATATATTTTGTGAGTTTAGTGAAAATAAAATTAGATTGGTTTAATGTCACATAAAAAGAATGAAAAAATGAATAGACGACTTTTTACTTTTACACGAATGAAATGTGACTTTGTGTCAGTCTATATGTACAGATACAGTGTACAGTGAAACCTCGTTTATACGTTTTGCACTTATACGTTTTTATCATCTATACGTCAAATTTATCTGGTTCCGGCAGTTTTCGCCTATAAAGAATATACTAAAGTTGTATTCGTACGTTTTTCACTTATACGATTTCCGCGCTTATACGTTATCAATTCTGTTCCCAAGCGTTCATCTCAAGGTCGGTTTTTTCTGTTATACGTTAATCAGTGTTCTGTGACAGAAAAAAATCATACATGTATAAAAACAATTTTTACAACCCGTACTTTGATTTTTCCACTGTAAAATTCTGGGATCGTACTATGTATGCGTGTACTTAACTATGATTACACATCTTTTATTAATACGAACGTGTCTGTTATTTACTAGTCCAAAACGTCAAAGCTTTAATGCTACAAGCTCGCGTTAAATAAACATTCTAAACGAAAATTAAATTTTGATTGGCTCATTGCTTTATTACGACCAATCAATTTTTTTATTACAAGACCAAACATTAGCATGATAGAGGTACTGCTATTAAAAAGCATCGCGAGTTATGCACAAATTGCTAAAAAATTTCAGAACCATATTGTATTTCACTTCTACGTTATTCTCATTTATGCGTCATACTTTCTGTACCGCGGTATGTGTACTCTTTTTCTTCGCGCGGTTACCGTAGGGCATCGCTGCTGTCGACCCTATAATGTGGTGCCCCCCCCCCCCGTGCCGCAAAATAAACGACGATCCTCGGTCCCGGGTCGGCGAAATAGATGAGAGTTGAGTGTGGATGAACTTGAAATTTTTGAGCTAAGGAAAAGTTCTCTCCTTTGCCGAATGATCTCGGACAATATCATCGCTGCCAGTTTTCAAGTCTGAGCGTACATGGGCACGATAAGAATGTAGGCCTCGCTACGAGTATGCGTTATTCAATTTTATATTCTCTGTAACAAATGTCTTGTTTACGTCTTTTATACGGGTCGCGCCGACATTAAATTGGCCGTGAAGACTTGGCGCGAGGGTGCCATTAAAGATTTATTTATTGCCCGGTTATCGAGCTTGAGTAATGTGACGAATTGCCAGAGAGACGCCGGGTAGAAGCCGATGGTACGTCAAGGAGAAGATGGCCGCGAATGTGGAAGTATACGTTCAATGGCTGGCTATGGTACTACGTTCCTAGCAAAGGAACCATCTGCTTCACTTGACGTATAGTTTGAAAGTGTTCTATGTACGTATGCACACACACACACACACGCACACCCACATATATAGATATGCATTTATATCCAAGAGTTTCCGGTTAGAGTTACCAAACTCGAAGGCACAGCATAAACGTTTCGCTCGATTTCACAGGACCGAGATCAAAGTATCGGAAATCCCAGAGACGTCAACGCAGGCATCTCATATCGTACGTGAAACTTTATGTATCTGTTTGCTGCGGGCTTTGAACACTTTAGCACGATGGCAAGATATATGCGAGCTTACATACCCTGAAGTTTATGTACAGCAAATATGGAGGACTCAATATTGAAGTAATGGAAAAGTTGCGTCAAATATAAGTTTGATCGGCGAAATGTAAACTGGCGAGGGAATAACATCCTCTAGCGATGGATTACACGTAGAATCGATTTCAAAGCTATGCGGATAGCGTTGACTCGCGGTTGTGCATAAATTACTCCTGAAGCGATAGGATTATCCGTGTACACTGCCAATCCAAATGTGTTGTTTTAAGGCAGTATTCTAGTCTAGAAATGTGGGAAAGTCGATTTTTTTCTTTGGCATTTTCTTAGATTATAGAGTCTTAATAATATGTCTTCAAAAGGTAATTTCGAAGTTCCCCACATTTACAAAGTGATAGCGATTGAATACGGTTGGATTGAGAGGCCGCACCGGCACGAATCGGTCAATCAGAAGATTCTAAGGAAGCTGGAACTTCTCGCAGGGAAGAACGAGCTTCAGAAAATTATCCTTTCGAAGTTGAGGGAGGCACACTTTACGAGGGAAGAATGGTCGATTAATATAACGCAAGTATAACATGCCGTTATACCATTTAGATAGTTGCGGTTGTCTGAAATTGTACTCAAAACTTTAAACGCGTTTTTCTCGAAACTAATTTTTTCAACCTGGTTGACATAAAACTCGAGTTCTATTCAACCGATTGACGTCAAATTTGGTATGGACCATCAGTATATATCCCTCTCTCGTCTTTAACTCGGACATTGTAAAATTATTGTTAACTTTAAATATGATTAAATAACTATTTAAAAAAAATTATTCAAATTAACAAAAATGTAAATATTATTAAACTACTATTGTAAAAAATTCAAAACTTTGAACAAAATAGGGCGAAAAATTAACTTTTTTTTCCAGACCGTCGTCATTAAATTTTTTATTCTATTTTGTACCTGCTATAATGACATTCATATTGATCAAGAAAAACCCTTTTTTCTCACGGCCTTATTTAGAGGCCCATAACATTTTCAATTTTCATTTGTAAGTTCTTGAAACATCACTAAAAAAAATGTAAGAAATGGATACTAAGAATATTTTTTGTTTTCTGTATCAAGCCCGAAAAAAAAACCTAAAATGTAGACCTTTAGACTAGATTACTGCCTTAATACAGCTACATGTACCTTGTTGTTACCTTGTGGTCACTTTTTACATATTTTGAAGTATGTAATTTCGGGATTCGCTTCATGCGTTTTATAAATATATATAACAGCAAACAGGTCTTCGCAAGGTTTTATACCTGAAACAGAGGGGGAGGGGGGTGGAAAGAGAGAGAAAGGTGTTAACATAATAATGTATTTTTAATCGTCATATTTAGATGAACAAGCCCTGTTCGATTAATTTTATTTAAATAGAAATTACGTATCTTAAAATTGACATGTCATGTTAGTATCGAGGGTATTAGAATTGACATGTAAAGTTTAATATACTGAATGTGGATCCATTGTTTTAAGTTACATATGGCATTTACACGTGTACTCGTTCTTACAAAATGAAAAGAAAATAACACAGAAGACGCGTGGTGGAGATTGCATCATTGGAGTGCAACGAAAATTCTTCAACAAAATTTTATTCTTTTATTGATATTACTATCCGATAGTTTTTTTGTTGTTGCAGGATTAGGCTGTATCTCTACAAAAAGGATTCTAAAAAACATTTGAACGATTTTCGGAGATTAAATATGGTAAAAATAGTCTTGAATCCAAAAGAAAAAGATCAATCTTCGTTGCGTCGCAACGATGCAAGCTAAGTCGTGACATTTAGCGACAATATAGGCATTGATTGCGGCAAGTTTGGGCGTAAAAGATCATCTGAAATTCGTGCAGGAACGCTAGTGTGGCACTAATAATTATCGTATGAACGATGCAAGAAATCCATCATCGCGGAATGGTAATCATGTAGGATTGCACTGTCGTATGGCTTGAACAGCGCGAATTGATTAAGATCGGTGACGTCATGGCTGTTGCAGAACATACTTGATGATAGGATGAGAGTGCCGGGCTTGTCGAGAGTTTTGAATTGGTCGCTTTCTTGCCACTAACTCTCGTAGCGTAGGACGTAACGGGGAATCTATTGAAGATGCATAAGTTATCGCAGTTTAATAAAAGCTCACCGGGCGGGGCGCGTGCTCCAAGAGAATCCAAGGGTTACCAACTATTCGGTCGATGAACTCACCGACGAGCGTTGAAGATTCTGGTCATATCTTTCAGCAATTACTAGTGGCACGGGCGGTATGTATATGTAGTCGACATTTCCGTACATTCAAACGAACATTGAAGGAGTGGAACGGTCTCTGGTAACTCGGCGAACGTTAACTGCAGTTTCCGATTTCAAAGTGGCGATTGGTAATTGCAATAGCCACGTGCGCGATGCGAAAGCTAAAGCATACTACTTCAGTGTGGTACACGATTTCTGGACCGGCATCTTTCTGTGTGTATGTGTGTGTGTGTGTGTGTGTGTGGGTGTATGGAGTTTACTGCAGAAACAGCAGTAAAGTCGAAGAAAAAGAAAAGAAAGGTAGAAAGAAAAGAAATTGAACTCCTAGTAAGTTTGAGCTCATCGCGAATTCGCGGTCTGTCCTTTCCTCATTTCTCTCTCATTGAGGGAAGATCTCGTGGAATTTTTCTCGATCCTTCTTTCCGTTAATTGTCCGGGCGAGAATGGCGTGTTGGCTCTTAAAGATATGAAAAGCTTTCGTTCACGCTTTTACGAGACAAGGGGTCGGCATGAGCTTTAAATGAAGAAAATATGGTTTTTTTATTGCATAGTTTTATAGACCGGGATCTCAACTTTAAGTTGCAACAATGATTTTGGTAACATTTCGAAAACTGATCGAGTTATGACGTTTTTTGTGGAGGGCGACACTGCCAAAAAAAAATATTTGATTTAAATAGGATGTATTTAAATCAAATAGGTTTTTTCCTTGTCTCATTGCCTACTACGACCCTATTTGTTTAAAATATTTTTTTTATTTGTTCAAGCTATTCTTTTCAGATATTAAATATATTCCAATTAAATAAATAAAGATTAGATTTAAATTAAATAAAGATAAAACACGACATACCGCATGAATACGAAAAAGAAATATAGGTTCATGACATAAAAGAGCCGTGAAAAAAAAAGTTAAATATTTTTCTTTTTTTTTCACTAACAAGGCTGTTGTAGGATAAAAAAGAAAAGTATCGTTGTGCCTATTATTAACAGGCGCGATTATTTATTTATAGAAAGACTTTTCCTCGACTGCAGAATGTTAGAACAGTCTTTGAATGAAAACAAAGCCATGAGATTTTTGAGAGATTGAATCGTGTACCATTTTTCCGTCAGTCTCTTTTGTCTTATACTACCAGATGAAACTAAATCACAGATTTATGAGGAATAAATAAAATATTTATTTATTAGACGATATTGAATAGATCTTGATGTGAATAAATAAATGTATTTCAAATAAATAACTTGAATACTGGAATGCAATAGGAAAAATTTGATTTCATGAATATAATCTAGTTAATTCAAATAAAAAAATCAAATAGACACATCTAGTTAATATCGAAAGAATTTGTCTGGGAATTGTCTTTGCATTTTTCTCGAGAGTATGTTTTATAAAACGGTGTAAAGTCGTATCTCAAAAGCTATTCGTCCGGATCACTTTAAATTTGGAAAGACCATAGTTTATGACATTTTTTATCGTATACCCAGATTATTTTTTCATATGTTTATCCATTTGTTGATAACAAATTATTAAAGTTGTTTTTCTAGGTCGAAAATTGAACTTTTTTTCTACAGCTCGCCATTTTCGTAATTTTCGAAATTTTCAAAAGTATCCGATTATGCGAAAGTTTTATTATCATATTTACTAAAAGAACGTTTTTTTTTATTTTTCATTTCCGCCGTAACTTTGTTCAAATAATAATAACTTCATTGTTCATCAAAATTTTCTAAAAAAAAATTTTCTTCCGGAGCAGTTGTGATTCTGCAAAAAAAAAAAAAATTTGAACATACGCTCGTTCCGTTCACTCGCCTACAAAGAAGAATGACACCCGGATTCGGTAACGCGAAATACGCTCGTTCGTTCCTTTTAATTGCGGCCAAGCGATAACAAACGTTATCCGGAGCGGTGCACTTTTTTTTTTAAGAGACCGCACTGCTCGTTACGGAGATACATGCTTTAAGAGACATTAAAAGTGCGCGATACGTTGCGGATAGCTCGAATGTACTCCAAAGTCGAGGCATTATTCCCGAACCTAAACTCACCGTAGGACACACTTAAATAGTGACCAGGCGACGGAGAAACGAGATTGCGTGTAAGTGTAGTTGCCAGCTCGCTATCGCATAACGTATACGCATTGGAGTGCATAGAGCACTTGAACCGCTATTCATCACGACAATGGGAGCACCAAGGACCGCTTATGAAATGAATGTACACCTGCTGACGCGAAATACACTACCCTTGGTCATAGGACAAAATCGATATCGATGGGAATCATTATTGTTCCACGAGCGAACCAAACTGTGGCGAAGTGCTTGCCATGCGAGTGATAAGAGAGTCGCTTACGAACGGAGGTATAATTAAACGGTCATCTGATTGTTTCTGTGAACGCGGCCATATTGCACGCGTTTTTGGGCTCAACATTTTGTGTATTTCTGAACTATTTTTTTTCCAAGACAAATCTATCAATTGCTACTTTCCGACATGTGCATTCGAAGTATCTCTCCCAAACCACACTATTCTTTTACGTCGATTAACGCCAGATTGTTAAGTGTAGGAAAATGAGGGGAAAAAATGACAGGTCCGAAGGTTGCATCGATTTGCATCGATTTTTTTTTTCAATTTTTTGATTTATTATATTTTTTGCACATTTGGACTCTAGCTTTTGAAAAATACCTTAAAATAATTTTGTTATGTTTTCGACCCTCAAACCCTACTCTTATTGGGGGGGGGGGGGGGGGGGGGGGGGGTACATTGATAAAATTCTATCTCCCGCGGTTTTGGGATAATCATTTTTTTTATTGGTGTTATTTGCACATTGGCCCAAAAGGAGCCGCTAAAAAAAAATAGGAACGATTTAAATTCTCCAGAATCCACCCTTATCGGGGAGCGAAAAAAAAACTTCTATCCAGCGGTTTGGAATAAGAATTTTTTTACTGGCGTTATTTGCACAATGGCCCAAAAGGCTCCGAAAAAATAGCAACGATTTGACTTCTCCGGAACCCACCCTTATTGGAAGGAGGAAGTTGAAAAAAATGATATCTCCCGCGGTTTGGAGACAAATTTTTTTTTTTTATTGGCCTTATTTGCACAATGACTTAAAGCCCCCCCCCCAAAATAAAAACGATTTTATTCTCCGGAACCCACCCTTATCGGCGGGTGAACGTTGAAAAAATGCAGATTAGAAAATTGCACAGTGATACCGCATTCATTTATCTCGCTCCCAATGACGATGATATGAGGAAGTTTGTTTCCTTCATACAAAGCTACGAGTAAATCCGAATTTTCGTTGTCAGTACGTCAGTACCGTGAGTATTTAATTTTGGCTTCTTGAAGAGGTTAATAATATTATTTATATGAAATAATTCCAACATTATTCTTTCATTCTAACTTAAAATTATTCAATAATTTTAAGTTGCATTCGAATGCACTTAAAATCTAAATTTTATCGCTGATTACTGCTAAATTCAAATCCCTACGACTTGGGTGCAAAAAATAATTCAAGTATCTCAAGTTTTTCAAAAGTTACACCATGAAATTATTTTATGAAAAATATAAATGCTTTCAGCGATTTTCAAAAAAAATGTTATCAAAAATATCTTGCATATTTCCGTACAGGAGTCGATTTTTCAAAAGTGGGGAACGTTAAGGCGCAAAGAAAAAGATTTTTTTCGTGAATTGAAAACGCTCTTAGAATCTCAAATGTTTTTCCGATTTTCACTAAATCTTACGCGTGTGCATTCATTTTAAGGGATTTTCAAGAGATCGCGTAACTAGTACTATATCGCATCGGGTCATATTGTTACGAATTTTATGTCAAAGCATCATCACGTGGCTTTAGTTTTCATTATGTGTTATTTTTTACCGAAGTGTAAAAGACATTATTTTTTTGAACGTTGATTATGCCGAGTTTTGTGACAATGAAACGCAATTTGCGGGAAGCTTTGTTTTTGTTTTCTTTCATTTGAAGAAGTGCTATTGAAACGTCAACGACTGTTGTTGGAAGCTTATGTTCATTATGCTGCATTGATTTCAACATGGGAGTACTGGTTTCAACGCTATAAAAACGGTGATTTTCACACGAAAGATAAGGAACGTTTAGGCCAGCCGAAAAACTTTGAAGATGAGGAAGTGGAAGCTCTACTCGATGACGACCCGAGTTAAACGCAAGAAGAACTTACATAATCATTAAATGATGATCAACATGAAATTTTACAAACAATTGACGCAATCGAGCCGAGCTTTGACGCAAAAACGGCCAGATTACGCGAAATGACACGACTGAAGTGATTTTCCAGCACGACAACGCTCGGCCTCATGTTACGAAACCGACCAAGGAAACGTTATGACCGCTTAACTGGGATATTCTACCCCACACCCGTCGTATTCTCCAAGATATTCCTCCTTTCGATTACCACCTATTTCGATCGATGACTCATGGCTTGTCCGAGCAGCGCTTGCATTCTCATGAGGATACCAAAAAAAATGGGTCGATGCTTCAATAGCCTCTAAAGAGGTGTCGTTCTTACGACGTGGAATCCATCTATTGCCAGAAAGATGGAAAAAAGTAGTGGCTAGCGATGAACAATATTTTTAATGATCAATTTGTAACCATATTTTCACAACAAAGCTGTATTGTTACCAAAAAAAAACCTTAAAATTAATGCCCAATCCAAATACAATTAGAACATACTTCCTACGATACACTGTCGCCTTGCGAAAATTAACCCCATTCGTTGGCAGAGAGAATTCGACAAAAAGTGCCCAAAATGGCAGGAACATTTTTTTATCCTGAAAACTTGTACTCTGGGGGTTTTGTGGGTGCTGATTACGAATCTGAACTCAAAATTCAGGAATTCACAATGACGAACAAATATGGCGAATGAAAATACAAATAATACGGATTGATTTGGATGAAACTCGGTACTCATAGGTTGTGTAGGTCACTGATTATGAGTCTGAACATAAAATTTGTAAATTCAGTTTGCGGATACAATAGCAGTCTGTATGAAGTTGAAAAAATACCAATTTTCCTCCCAACACCCAGAGTACCAATTTTTATCTAAATCAAGTAAAATTTTCAATTTCGGTCCGCCATTCTAGCGCCGCCATTTTGAATTTTCAAATTTAAAGTTCAGATTCGTAATAAGCGACCTCAAAAATTCCGGAGTACTAATTTTCATCTAAGTCGAGTAAAGTTTTTGATTTTTGTCGGCCATATTGACGCCGCCATTTTGAATTTACAAATTTTGACTTCAAATTCGGATTCAGCGAGCCCAAAACCCCCCGAGTGAGGCTCCGATTTCAAATCAGAGCAAGTTAAATAGGGAAATAAAGGTTGACGCTTTATTGCGTCAATGCCACACAGGGCACGGAATTATTTGACGCACTATTGCGTCAATGCCAACGAAGGGGTTAAGACAGATATCTGGAAAAAAAAAAACTCGAAGTTTTAACGTGTTGCAAAAAAATGTGTACACACACAAATAAACCTATATTTTTTCCTGAAGCTATTTTTCCGACCTCTTGCAATATTCTGAACATATTTTTATTGAAGTCTCGAATGAAAGAACAAAAGTTGAACGTAAACAAAGCTTTGTCTATGAGGAAGCAGAAGTTGATACGTTTCGAGGTATCGCGGGACGGCAGTTTCTTCAGTGATACGACGATCCCATTGCGAATTGAGAAAATATATATATATATATATATATATGAACGTGATAAACCACGAGGAATGAAGAGGCGTGAGAGGTGTTAGACACTGAGAATCTAGCTGGCGTCCTCGTACAAAAGCGCCTGAGCTACTGGCGTCGTCTGTACTCGTGGCCGAGAGTGATGAAGCCTTTTTTTCGGATCGATCGTGAACGCCCCGAGGGACTCTACGAGTCTTTCGTTCTTTTCTCCTCTCGAGGCTTCCTTTCACACGTACTTTTTCGTGCTGTTTTTTTTTTTTTTTCTCCCTCTTCTTATTCTTTTTCTTTCTTCGCGACCCCGTACCAAGTCTGTCTCTCCGAGAATATCGTTCACCGACAAGTACGGAGAGCAGCCAGAGGCAGGAAACGGCGAATGGGGCGAGAAACCGCGAACTAGGCGATGCGCCACACAGTGCTATAAAGGTTATCGGGAAGAGCAAGCAAGCAAAAAAAAAAAAGAAAATAAAAAAAAAAAAACAAACGATTCGATAGAAGTAAAAGAGAACGGCAGAGAGAAAGAGTTGTGCAAGCGTAAGAATGTTCGCGCGCGTTCACTTACTTGGCTGTTCGATAAAAGATGGCGCATCCGTCGACGTATTTGCGGTCGTTCTCAGCCATCGTCTTCGCCCGGGACTTAGGCGAGAATATCCCGTCATAACCGTCGTGCTTTAGTTCCGGCAGGAAGAAATTGTAGAATTGATCGGTCTCGACTTCCTGAAGACTGATGAGATCCGCTGCGTAATGACGTATCTCGTCGAGTATCCCTTTTTTTCGATATTCCCAGTCGAGTGCCCAGCTCGGACAGTAACCGTACATCTGTCGCGTCGCGTACTTGTCGCAAAGTACGTTGTAACACATCACTGTGAATATGCCTGAAATTATGAAAAACGAACGTCCGATCATTCTGCCGATTGGAAGTGTCGAAAGAATTGTGACGCTGTGAGAAACATGGATTTCATATTGGGAGGACGATTTTCGAGCTTTGTTTAATTTTGTTATTAAGTGGCTATTCCACTATGATGGCTCGAAAAATAAGCTATTTTTAATAATTTTGTTTTTTAAACTGTTGCACGTATCGGTACAAACTTTTTTTTCGCTTAAAGGTACACTCTTACAGAATAAAAAACAATTTTTTTGTTGTTGCATATAAATGTATATTTAATTAACAATTGATAATCGTGTAAAGGCATGGACAAAAGTATGTCACTGGCGTTGATGATTTGCGCTCTCCAGGTAATCTGAAACAAAAAATTCAAAAAAATTCTTAATCTGTATGAGTGTCGCTATCGCCCGAATTAGAATTATTATTTTATATTGCAAAACAATAAAATGGCGTCGTTTTTTTGCAAAAGTGGTCGAAAAAACACGTTTTTTTTTGTCTTAATTCGGGAGAAAGTATTAGTAAAAATTAATATTTTTAAATAATTCTAGTTCGGGCGATAGCGGCACTCATACGGATTAAAAATCGTTTTGAATTTTTTTGTTTCGGATTATCTGGAGAGCGCTAATCATCAACGCCAGCGGCATACTTTTTTTCTTGCATGCCTTTACACAATTATAAATTGTTAAATAAACATACATTTATATGCAACAACAAACAATTGTTTTCTATTCCATAAGAGTGTACCTTTAAGCGAAAAAAAAGTTTGTATGGATACATGCAACAGTTTTCAAAAAAAAAAAAAATATTAAAAACAGCTTATTTTTTTTAGTCATCACAGTAGAATAGCCCCTTGAAAGACTCGACCTAAAACTCCCTGTCTCCTGTCGAATTAACACTTTATCTGGAGTATATTTGTGGTAAAACACGAACTGCTAAATTTCACCAGTTAAGGTTGTTCAGGAGTCTAGCAGTCGAAGGTGAAGTACGAGGGGATCGCCCTATGCTTATGCATGGGGCCGACCGACTATTGCCAACTGTTAGCTATAAAATAATCGTCATATTAAACGTACATTTTCGAACAATTTCTTTACACCTCTTTATGAAAATACGTATTTTTGAACATTCGATTATTACATGAAATGTTTGCGTTACATTGTCTAATTATTTTTTACAATTTTTCGCGCTTAATTAACGCGAGACAAATTGGCAACGTTATAAATTGTGGTATATGATAATGCGCAGAAGTGTCGTGAAGATAGAAATACGTGAAATGTCCGCGTATATGCGTCATTGCCAGTGGTGGCAAGAACATTTTGGATGCATCTACGTGTTATTAGAAGTTGACTGGTTAATAGAATAACAATCTCTAATACAGGGAGAATACCTAATTACTTTCGCGCTGCCGGATACGGTCTGTATCACTGTTGCACTAATCAGTCCTTTGTTCCAAAAAACGCGTATTCTTTCGCATTTTGATTCGAACGAAATGTATCGAGACAAAAAAAAAGTTTCAATCACTTCAACCAAATGCAGGTCATGGCGATATTTTTTTTTTCGACGCTACGAAATTCAAATCCTCCTTCCGGTTCAATTCCTCTAAAACGTTTGCTAGACTTCAAGTACAGTGCACTTTAAGGGTTCAAATCCAGGGTGCACTTTAAGGGTTAAAACATTGACTGCATTCCAAAGTCTTTTTTCCTAAGCATTTATTGATTATTGAATTAAATTGATATATTTTGTGAGTTTAGTGAAAATAAAATTAGATTGGTTTAATGTCACATAAAAAGAATGAAAAATTGAATAGACGCCTTTTTACTTTTACACGAATGAAATGTGACTTTGTGTCAGTCTATATGTACAGATACAGTGTACAGTGAAACCTCGTTTATACGTTTTGCACGTATACGTTTTTATCATTTATATGTCAAATTTGTTGGGTTCCGGCAGGTTTTGCCTATAAAGAATATACTAAAGTTGCATTAGTACGTTTTTCACTTATACGTTTTCCGCGCTTATACGTTATTAATTCTGTGCCCAAGCATCCACCTCGAAGTCCGTTTTCTCTGTTATACGTTAATCAGTGTTCTGTGACAGAAAAAAATCATGCAAGTATAAAACAATTTTTAAAAACCGCATCTTGATTTTTCCACTGTAAAACTCTGGGATCGTACTATGTATGCATGTACTTAACTCTGATTACATATATCTTATTAATACGAACGTGTCTGTTATTTACTCGTCTAAAACGTCAAAGCTTTAATGTTAGAAGCTCGCATTAAATAAACATTCTAAAGGAAAATTACAAAATTTGAGTTGGCTCATTGCTTTATTACTACCAATCAATTTTTTTATTGGAAAACAAAACATTAGCACAATAGAGGTACTGCTGTTAAAAAGCATCGCAAATTATGCACAAATCGCCATTTTCAAATGATAAAGAGTTTCAGATCCATATTGTGTTTCACTTCTACGTCATTCTCATTTATACGTCATACTTGCTGCACCCCTTGAAAAATGTATGACTGATGTTATATATCACTTCCATGCCCCCGCCTAACAACTATCGTTAATCTCTCAAGCCTCGTTCCCGAAGTTCCTCATCTTATGCCTTAATGTTCTCCTTGGCCCTTTGAAAGAGTATCGGGACAACGAGACTTGTCAAGTTGTTTGGCAATTTGCTGGTGGTAGCCCCCGAACAACATTTAATTCCCCTGAAGAGACTCCGACTGCTCTCTCACTCTCTCTCTCTCTCTCTCCGCCTCCCTTCTCCATTATCCATGCTCTTCTATGACCTCTCCTCACCGCAAATCAGGATCAGACGAGCGATCTTGGTACTCTCGCTGTGCGCTGCCGTACTTTGGTAAATCCTGCGAGCGATAAGTCGTGCAACGGCGAGCATTGCAAGTTGTACTATGCAGCCTATATCTATGGACGTTTATGTAACACAACCTAGGTAAACTCCGCATCCTTAGTCCTGAGGAGAGAGAATCGTCGGCTTGGTTCGTAGAGGCGCTTATGCGGTCGGTTAGCCTGCGGCAATCGCATTTGGGAATATAGCAAGCATCCTCCGTTGCAAGCGCTGCCATTTACCCGCGAGTGTCCCACGGTCATCCTAAGTCCCAACCACCAAGTATATCTACCACGGGGCACCAAACCTAAGTTACGAATAGGCAATAGAGCGAACCTGCTGGCATTAAACTCTCGGGTTTCTTGTTCAGTAGGTCTAGATACTCCATCCACTTGGTTCACGCGTTGTGCGGCTGACGATTCTCCGCCTACGTACCTATTCAGCACGTGCATCGATATCGAAACTCGGCGAACAAAAGGGCGCTGGTAAAATCACTTTTCTCATTGAGCTGTGCGAAGTACGCCCTTTTGTGGGATAACATAACAGCGGAGCTGTGTGTGTATCTATGTGTGCATCTGTCTACGTGTGTACGTATGATCGCAAGAAAGCAACGAAATACTGAATGGAGTTGGCAGTCTGGAGGTTCTTTGAATAGTTCTTGGTGAAGAGCAATCGAGTCTGGCACAGGTTAATGTCTCGTTGATTTGCCACTTCGTATAGTGCATACAAACTTACACGTCTTTACGTGTAAGCTCGTATGCACTGTCCCCAGCCTTCAGTCTAGCCTATGTTAGCCAGGTCTTTAGCTATATGAGGCAACGAGGGCGAGAACTTCAGCGAAGGAAAGATGGAGTAGGGGCGAGGGGGGCAAGACGGGGTACCCGGCCAAATACTCAATCTAAATGAATCAATCACGTTCGTTCTGGCATCATATGATGCGCTGCCATGAGTCCCATCAGTGTATTGTCGCTCCAGAGAATCAGGTAAGGACTTGTTATTTGCTGCGTTGCGTGTCGTTATTTCATTATAATTATTTGATTGGCAAAATATACGATGGTGGAAGATGGGGTGGTAGATCCCTATCTAGTACATAGTACATCGGACACAGGATTATTCAGTTTTTTGTGATTTTTATGTTATTTTTCAGAAACAATGTGTATTATTTCATTTAAATAATCTTTTTTTGAGAAAACTGTGTGCTACACAAATCTTCCTTTTCTTCTAGGATGGTGCGGAATTATAAACGCAAGACCGAGAGGGGAACATGGTCCGAAGAATCCATGCGTTAAGCAAGAAATGAAAAGAAAAAAGCTGAGTTAAAGGAAAAAAAAACACTATTCATGTATGTGCGCTTTGCCAGCCCGAACAAAGCTACTTCTTTGGGTGTAGTGTGATCGGGAAATAGTGTACCCCATCATGCCCCCGGGGGGTACTCCATCTTGGCCGCAGTATGGGGCAAAATGGGGAGATCTCTCTTATTTTTGTTTTTAATTTTTATTTGCTATAATTAGCACTTGAATGTTCCTAATTTGATTAAATCTTGTAAGACTGATTATTGTAGGTTGACTCAGAAATAAATACGATTATGTTACTTCAAAAACATGAGTTTTATTGTGCTTCAAACCTTAAATACCCCGTCTTGCCCCCCTCATCCCTAATCGTTATAACATAGTACACCGGAATATCAGACTCGAAAGCATACGCAGTTTCTCTTCGTTTTATTGCCGCAATGAAATGCTCAGTCGGATCGTTTACGACTCACTTTATCCCAATTCTATTTCCTCCAGCGTTCAATCTTATACTCGCTATTTCCTCGATCACAACCGATCACGTGACTGGCAATTTCGCCGTGACCACGCGTAGTTGAGTATCGCAAGGTATTTTTTTTTTCTCTTTCCTTCACCCCTCTCTCTTCCTCGCTCTGCCCTCGTCTCTGGTCTTGACACAGCAGCGAAACAATGATAGAACTTTCTACATTCTCGTACGCACGCCACTTCGGGCTTGAAGAGCTTTTTCTTTTCAAGCCGTTGAAGCGAAGGATTGCGAGACGAGAGGTTGCAGCGCTTTGATAGACCACAAAATCAAAGAGTAATTCGATTCGGAAGGAAGTTGATAGCCGGAACGTTCTTGGATCGTTCATTCCGCATCCATTGTGACATGCACCGGAATTCAAAATGATCGGGTGCGCAGTGACTCCTCTCATAGTTTAACGAGATATTTTACGATCGTGACAATAATAAAAAAAAAAGGGAATATCGAAGATTCGGTATCGCGTCTAACGTGGCAATGCTGAGTTGGTCGAGCCTTGACGTTGGGGGATATAAGAGGATCAGCATAAAGTGTGTCTTGGAGCATTAGGACACCGATGTATGCATAAATTGTATGGCTCTTCGTATGCCCGTCCTAGGCTCTTACAGCTCGGTAAATATGCGAACTTGCAAGGTTGAATTTTCGTTAAACGTCATACACGCTCGCGTATCCATGAACTCGTACATACGTATACATGCGCTTCGCTTGGTGCATTCACGCACGAGTAACTTGTAACGCGCTTGGTGCCCTCGAACACACGTATATATACGTAAAATTTTGAATATGAATATTAGACATGGCCACGAACGAGATATACGCGAAGTCTTAACATTATTTTCTCGTATGAGAGAGATCGTTTCGAGGATCTCAACGCAGCAGCTCGCGACCTCGTTGATAATTTCATTCGTCATTTTCGCGTCAATTGTTTTGGAAAATTATATATAACTATACTTCAGTTGTTGAATCACTGTTAACGTGATATTATCGTTTATCCCAAAATTTATATCTCTTAATCCCGCATTAACGCCTAATAAAATGTATTAGAAAATTCTTAAATATTTTTGTTCGGGAAGAGCTTTGCATATTTCAATGTTATACTGCTTCTTGTCATCGTCTGATATATTTTCAATCGTAGTCTTGTGAATTTTCAAATGTGATTTTCGACGCTTGCAAAATATTATCCCCGAGAGACTTTTCGAATGTACGGCGAGAGGGAATCGTAGGAAATAGAAAATCGAAGAGGGGGGCAGCGGCAGGAGAGAGGGTGGAAGGGGGGGAGGGGTTACGTAGCCAGGCATACGAAAAATATATGTGAAGCGATATCTTTCAACTCTTCGGCCTCGTCGGATATATAGAAACGAAGTATTATTACGATCCACTTCTTGTTATCGCGGGTATACGAGGATTGAGTTTAGAAATCGGAGGGAAACCTTCTCGAGTGCGCGATATCGTCTGGTTTTTTTATTTCTTCTTTTTCTCTTTGACCCGATCATCGATATAGCAGCTTTGCGAGTGTATCGGGAATTCACGAAAATCCGGGACATATTTTTCGCGATTCCATTGAATCGACAAATCCTTCCATTCATTTCATATACTGCTCATGGCGAAGGTGGTCGTGATATCAAACGAAATGCATATATATATATATATATATATATATGCACACACACCCACGTATCCACATATACGTGACTAATTTCAAGGGAAAAGGGGTTTTCTGCGATTCCTCCACAGGAACGATAGACGACCCGGTTGCAGAGTGCGGTGCAATCGCAGTAAATCAGTGGTTCTATTACGGCAAAAGCGAGAGCGTTGAGGACGAAGAGGACGACGCATAGAGAATTCTCTCCGTATAGTGAGCACCGTGGGAGGTTGGTAAAGTTATTTCGTAACTCGGTTTGTACGGGCTGTAAATAACAGAACGGTAGGGAGAATACAGGTCGAGAGAGAGAGGGGGGGGGGGGGGGGGGAGACACGCACAGATTTTCTTTCTGCATGACCATATCACTGATAACGCAGCGCTTTATAGTTTGTAATCTAACGGCGTGAAAAAGGCCCTAACGAACTTTGGAGAAATTGAAAATGAGCATTCCTTGATAATCAACTGAGACGACAGGTCTGTGAAGCATACAATTTAAAAGTCAGTCATTGCGGAAGAGGAAAATGCTTTTAACGGAATGTTGGTTGTAATGGATTGGAAGGAAATGGCGAAATTGTTATACAGGAAAATAGAAAAACCATATTTCGTATGGCTTAAAAGCCCATACCGATATCAATTCCGAATCTGGATATGCTTTGCTGGGCCTGGAGGGTTTCGAAATTTCCAGCAATTTTTTTCAAATCACCATCCAAAGTTCGCGATTTTCTTATTTATCCAAGAAAGATAGGAATGCCAAGTTTGAAAGTGCAAAAATTTGCGCCTACGAGACTACAGTACCGACGTCACTAAAACCATAGTGTCGGAGTTTGCATAATTGAAATACAACGAAAGCTGCCTTTTATTTTTTAATATTCTCATTTTTATTTTTGTACAAAATATTTTTTTGTAGACTTATATTGCAGATCGCTAAATAAGTATCTTTAACCCTTCGTGGTCACCCTCGGTAGAATCGACCCGTCGATTAATTTTTGGCGTAAATATATACTAGTTCCCGGCTTCGAATGGGACTGTATTCACCATCTTACATGGAGTTTGAAGTATCCTCATATCATAAAAATTTATCCTCTTCACATGTCGGGAAAAATACCTTTTTTTGGAACGCGCACTATGCTAATATTTTTTCCCCCAAAGTAGCATATCTAAGAAGTTTCACGGACAAGTTATAGGTAAAAATGTTAAAAATTCACGGAACTATGATTTTTTGAGCGAAAAAGTGTATTTTTTGCGTTTTCACCTCTTGATGAATTGTTTTAACATGTCGCCATTTTATTTCTTATAAATAAATTTTCCGTACATCAACTAGAAAGTTCAAAGCATGTTCCGTAATTTTTTGAACCACTTCGAACGGACAGTTTGGTCACGATACTTTTTTGAAAACTGACTAGGTAGAATCGACCCAAGTGTGACCACTGCGATTGAATTTGGAAGTGTGACCATGAAGGGTTAAAAATGGTTGAGGGATTTTTGTAGGAAAAATCTTCCAAGAGAAATTAAGGGGTTACACCACCTTGGCGCTCGGAAAAGTAGGTATAAAAATCATGAAAGGACTGACGCGACTATTAAATATATAAAATAATTTTTATTTTCACAAATACATTATAGTTTCATGAACGAATAAAAAAAAAACGAATAAAAAAGATTAAGAAATGGCTGGGATATTAGTCGTCTAGTAGGACCCTCTTTTCGAACTGGTGGGCAAAATATCTCGAGATCTATTCAACCAATCTTGATTAAATTTATACCACTTATTCTTTATAATATTGGATGCCGCGTTCATTTTTTTAATTAATTTTTAAAACTAAGAATTTTAGTAAAAATCAAAGTTTTTTTCACACAGCTGTCATTTATTCAACAAAATTGTTGACATTTTTTCCGTATGCTACACTGTAGCTATTACCTTTCTTTAAAAGAAAATTATTCTTTTTTTATTTTTCGGACGATGCCTGACGGAGTAAAAAATTCCACCATCGGTAAGGATTTTCAAAAGAGGTTCTGACCAGAAGACTTATATCACCGTCATTTTTAAATTGTTTTTATTCGTTTTCTTAAATGTGTTCATAAAATTATAATGTATTTGTGAAAAATAAAAAATTATTTAATATATTTAATAGTTGCGTACAAATTTTTTATTATTTTTATACCTACTTTTCCGAGCGCCAGGGTGGTGTAACACCTCAAAGGAATTCTGAAATATTAATATTAATTGTATTCCAACGATGCAAACGTCAAATTCATCTAAAATTCTTTGTAAGAGGAATCAATGGGGACATGAAACCCTGGAAGCCAAGGATCTAAAGCCACAGATTGACGAAGCCGCGAGACGGGATTGAAGTGCAGAGCGGTCATGGACCGAAAATATATAGGCAAATTCGCATGAGGTTGTGGCCTCAGAGGTGCTCTGTGGTTGTATCGGTCATCTCTCCCTCGTAGCTTGTACTGCTCATAGTTAATAAACGCCTTACTCGTTTGTAAGATAACCGGCCTGAAGGCCCACGTGTGCATCAGCTTTATTGCAACAGCAACGAGCGACCACATGGTTTCACTTGTAACGTTTTGCACGCAATCGACTAGCCGGGCTTCCTGGTCCCTACAGATAGCCATTTACTCGTATTGACTTTTACCTTGTCAATATAAAGGAGTACCTTACCTCTGCTCTATATTCGGATCGAATCTGACGCAAACAAGCGATGCCTACAAAGGACGGGCCAAGAATATTCGAAAAAAAAAATTGGAGAAGATCGCGTTGAACGAAAATTAGGTAACGAATGTAAGAGTACATCTCCATGGGAAGCGCACCCCTCGTTTCAATTCTTCTTCGTCTTCGTCGCGTGGGTGTCGTTCGCGCGAATCGTGTTAAGAGGGAATTATTCGAGTTCGATGTTGCGTGAGATATGCCCCGTTAATGATCATCTTGAGACTTTTTCCGGAAGTCATGCCCAGACTCTCGTATTTTACCTTCGACATCGACATACGTGCGCTTGTACTTGGGTTATTTAGACGTACATAATTATCTATAAATGTTTTATTATGTAAAGACAGATATATGTTGTTCTATGCGTCGGTTATTTCGATATTGGCATATTAAAATGGATGTAATGTTCATATAGGTAAGATATTTTCAGCTTTCATATAAACAGTATTTATTTCGTCCGTATTCTTCTTTGTTCCTCATAATCTTTTTTTTTTATATTATCGCGCATTATAAATGGGTATTGGTTTCTTTTTATCGATCCAGAATAAATTTAAAGACGTGAAAGACGAGACTACACGTTAGACAAGTGTACGATGAGATAAATTGATCAGTGTGAATGTTGGATTAATCTGTGTCGAATGTTGGGTTATTCAGATTAACATCGAGCGCCGTAAAGTCAGAAATCAATCACGTTCATCAGGTATATGGTTGGAAGTACTGCAGATATACACAAAATTGAATGTTGCATTCCACTCGTGCATTGAATTTGTCTTCCATTAAGATACCGTACAGTGTAACACAGTATCTTGATAAGATCGATAATACTTGAGCAGAATAATTGAAACTCCTTAAGTACTCTGAGTATGAGGAAGGAACGGAACGCGAAGTGGTGGGTGGGGGAGACTACTTATACGTATCGAGATAATGGAAACCACAAATAGAGAATCGCGACGGCTACATTGACGTTTGCCTTATCATCTTCTCGATACCGCATTCGATGCATCGTCAAGTACATCAAGACTACCTATACATATAGTGCATTCTCTTTATCAGCACTCAACATAAATACTGAAACATACGTAGAGTGCTGGGTCCACGCACCGCATTGTATTTTATGCTCGACAATAATAATCGATGCACTTAACCGTCTCGAAGCCTCGAGATCGAAAATCGACGAAAACGATCGCTGCAAAAAAAGGAACGAACAACACATTTGTATTTTCCTCCTAACGAAGCCGGAAGTATTTGTTACAACAAACGTAATGGAGGGTGCATTGATATTCGAAACAATTTATTCAAAGGGTCTATTTTTTTATGGCAAATTCAGACTACGAGTATCACCAACCTCCTGTTAGGATCATTGTTATTAATCTACGTCCAAAATTTACAAAAAAATATTTTGGATAACAATCGAAATGAAATTTAAAAAATAAGAAATTAGTTTCTTTACAAATCGCATTGGCACGGATGTCAATGCCGTCCTTTTGCGCAACGGCTTGACGGATCAAATAGATCTGAAATTCCTCATTGGCCTTTGCCGTGGCTGTTTTTTTGTCATAATTTTATCCTATCGCAAATGTGTATCTCGCACTGAGGTATTCATCGAAAAACAATGAATGAAAAGACGAGACAAAAGAAGATAAAAGAAATTGAGGGATGAAAAGAGGAAGTCAAGAACTTGTCGACCGTCGGCGAGTGATGGGAATATCCGTTGAGTGGGTATAAAAGACTGCTCCAGGTTAATCAATTTTTCTCACTTCGTTGCGACAAATATCTTGTTAGCGCGCTCCTTTCTGATGTCACGCAAAAGGCCGAAAGAAAAGGCGAAGAATCTTCTCTCGGGAGCTAATAATACGATCAAGAGCTCTATTTTCTCCCTACGCTTTTTCCCTTATGTGGCTCGCTCGATGTTTTTTTTCCACGTTCTACACACATCGGATACGCGGGTTCTTCCATCGTACGGTAACGAACAACCTCAAACGACAAGGCAATTAAAAGTTGAAATTGTGAAAGTTGTTTGTTGAACCCAAACAAACTCATGCCCCGTAAAAAAGAATATGTAGATCGTACATCGGCGTATCTCTCATCCTCTATCCAATTGATTTATTTTGACCCCATAAATTGAACGATTCGCAATGAAAACGAAAAAAAAAAATTTACGTTTGGCAAAAAATAATTGATTTCTTTTCAAAACCAATGATTGAAAGCGTGCATGGGTTGTTTGATATGTCATTCAAAGCAAAAGTAGCTAAAATGATGCATTCGATTTTTATCATCACCGTAGCATTTCGGTAAAACTCCCATACTGTGTCAAGGGAAACATAATAATGCTACGCGGACTCATTGAATGCTATTGTCACGAATTATTTCAGATTTTTAAACAGCATCGTCATAAATATACAGTAGAACGTCGATTATCCGAACCAATTGTGATTGAAGATAGTTCGGATAATCGAAACGTCATTATTTTTCTGAAGGGATGATATAGAACAAAAATTGAAATAAATATACAATCTAAATTAAATATATATATATTTAACCTCTTTCAAACATTGAATGCGGATGACTGAGGTTCGAATAATCGGGGTTCTATTGTATGTGCATTTTTAACGGGCTATTCTAGTCTAGAGGCTTAAATTTCGGCTGTTTTTTTGAGGTTGATAAAATATATATATGTATATATTTTCAGTATTCACTTTTGAGAGGTTTTTTATTGATGTTTCAAGAACTTTCAAAAAAGTTTGTGTAAAAAAAATACAAATTGAAAAAGTTATCGGTCTCTAAATATGGACGTGAAAAAAAGGGTTGAGACGGTTGGCATGATTCCAAAGCTCCCATTAATCTGAAACAGAAACAAAACCAATTTTCTCGATGAATAAGAATGTCATTATGGCAGGTACAAAACAGATTTTTTTTAGTGGCGACCGTCTGAAAAAATAGTCACTTTTTAGCCTTTTTTTCCAAGTTAATTTTTTTTAATGGTAATAATCATATTTGCGTAGTCCCCGAGATAGGGACGATAGGGGAATATATATTGAAGGTCCATACCAAATTTGAAGTCGATCGGTTGAACAGAACTCGAGACGTTATGTCAATCAGTTTGAAAAAAGTAGTTTCGAGAAAAACGCGTTTAAAGTTGTGAGTACAATTTCAGACAACCGCAACTATCTAAGTGGTATAAATGGCATGTTATACTTACGTTATATTGATCGGCCATTTCTGCCTTGTAAAGTGTGCCTTCCTCAAATTCGAAATAATGATCTTCTGAAGCTCGTTCGTCCCTGTGAGCAGTTCTACCTGCTTTAGAATCTTCTGATTGTACGATTCGCGCCGGTGCAGCCTCTCAATCGGGCCGTATTTAAATCGCTATAACTTTGTCAATATTTGGGAATTTCGAAATTTCCTTTCGAGGACACATACTTCTTAAGAGTCTATTAACTTTAAGAATACCATGAAAAATCGATTTTTTCCAATTTCTAGACTAAAATACCCCCTTAAATCAGATAGGACTGAGATAGACACAGAGAGCGAGAATCAAAAAAAGAAATGGTCGAGTCGCGATGGGCGGGGGGGGGGCTTATGGACGCCCCCCCCCCCGTCCATAACCCCTTATGGACGGACCAGTAGTGAAGGTACAGCCAGAGGTTGCGGTGAATGTCCTTTTGCGTAGGAGGCTAGCCATTCCAGTGGGAGAGCAGTCAGAGACGAACAAGGATAACACGATCCTGCTGATCTCGCTCTTGACGATGTTTGATCCCACAGTCAAGTAGTTCACAACCGTATACGCACAGTACGTTCTCTGCGAGTTTGAGAGTACCCACTCGACCTGTTAATCACTTTAGCCGCCCTAGCAAAGTGTATACCACGTAGAGTTAGGTGGTAGCAGGTTGAACCCTGTGATGCTCGCGGGTCTTCATCCCCCTCTGTTTCTCTCTCTCTCTCTCTCTCTCTCTCTCTCTCTCTCTCTCTCTATATATATATATATATATATATATATGTTAGTGACTACTGTTAGTATAGGGACGAAGATGAGAAACACCAAAATACACCTACGGTTGACGAATATTTCACGTGCGCTGACAAGGTAGTGCAGTTTCGAAGTATAATATTACTTTTGGCTATATTCCCCTTAAAACGCCATTGACTCGAGGACCACAAATGAAGGGCACTTTTCAATCGGTGGGTCGCTTCTACTGAAACTTTTTCGCATCTGGTGGTTGCAATGTTAACGAATAAATAAAGTGAAACCTCATTTCTACGTTTTGCACTTATACGTCAAATTTCTCTGGCCCGGGCAGATTCCGTCTATAAAGAATATAATAAAGTTAAATTATACGGTTTTTCGCACTTATACGTTATTAATTTTGTTCCTAAGCATCCATTTCGAGGTATGTTTTTTCTCAATTATGCGTTAATCAGTATTCTGTAAAGCAAAAAAAACACAGACAAGTATGAAATCATTTTTACAATCCGTACCTTGATTTTTCCACTGTAAAACTCTGAGATCGTACTATATACGCATGTACTTAACCCTTCGTGGTCACACTTCCAAATTCAATGACGGTGGTCACTCTATGCCGATTCTACCCAGTCAGTTGAAAAAAAAATATCGTGACCAAACTATCCGCCCGAAATGGTTCAAAAAATTACGGAACATGCTTTGAACTTTCTAGATGATGTACGAAGAATTTATTTATAACAGATAAAATGGTAACATGTTAAAAAAAAATTCATAAAGAGGTAACAATGCAAAAAAGCTAGCTTTTCGCTAAAAAAAAAATAGTACCATGAATTTTCAACATTTTTACCTAAAATTTGGACTTGATACTCCTTAGATATGCTACTTTTGGGAAAAAATAGTAGCACAGTGCGCGTTTCAAAAATAGGTGTTTATTCCGACATATGAAGAGGGCCGATTTTATGGTATGAGGATACTTCAAACTCTAGGTAAGATGGTGAATACAGTCCCGTTCGAAGCCGGGAACTATTATATATTGATGCCAAAAGTTGATCGACGGGTCGATTCTACCCAGAGTGACCACGAAGAGTTAACTGTGCTTACATATCTCTTATGAATGCGAATATGACTGTTATTTACTAATCTAAAACGTCAAAGCTTCAATGTTACAAAGTCCTTGTAAATCAAAATTTTAAACGAAAATGAAAATAAAAATTGAGTTGTCTCATTATTTCATTACTGCCAATCAAATTTTCAATTGGAAAACTAAACATTAGCACAATAGAGGTACAGCTGTTGAAATATATGACGAATTACGCACCAATCGCTATTTATGAAATGCTAAAGAGTTTCACATACATACTGTATTTCACTTCTACGTTATTCTCACTTATAAACATCATTTTGTTGTACCACCTGAAAAACGTATAACTGACGTTTCACTGTAATCGCTAAACTCTCGCGGGGAAATACGTTTCTTCAGATTTTTATGTATCTCATCTCGAAAATGTCACTGCCCGTGTGTGCAATCGTTATTATCCAATCATATCAATTCGCATCAATACGATTGCGCAATTTAATTCTGCATCCTATACAGCGGGTGTGACTTCACACCTTCGGGAGGATTTTGGGCACGGCCCTCGAAATGCCCTTTATATAAATATACTTCCATTAATCCAAACGCAATTGCGAAGGCTCAAGAGCAAATAACGTTGAGTATTGGAACAATTGGCTACTACGAGAACCGGCCTTAAAGTTCATAGTCTTCAGAATCATATTCTCGCGAAGGCATAGTCGATTTGAGATACGTGAAAAATTCAAATCAAACTTCAATCAAAGTTTGATTGAACCAAACGCAATTGCGAAGGCTCAAGAGCAAATATCGTTGAGTATTGGGACAATTGGCTATTACGAGAACGAGCCTTGAAGTCTTCAGAATCATATTCTCGCGAAGGCATAGTCGATTTGAGATACGAGAAAAAATTAAATCAAAATTCAAACAGAAATCAGCGCACGCTTCTTATTGACTGTACAAAACTGAAGTGTTTTGTTTTTGTATCTTTTGCCTCCTGTATTCTCGAGAATTATACACCCTTTTTATTTGGTCCTTTCGGTATTATACGGTATTTTATTTTCTTCCCGTATACGATCGAACGCCCCGCAAGACCGAGTGCGAGATCTAGTTTAATGTATACACTATATATATATATATATATAGGGATATCGTGATACGGGGGGAGAGATCGTGGAAAGGTCGATCTTCGCTTGTACGTGCTCCATCATCGGTTTACGATACGGATAGTCGTAGATTCGAACCTCGCTTTCGCGAGACTGGGAGTGAAGCGCCTGATAGTAAAGTCGCGAAAGAGCCATTCTGTCACGAAGAAATACGACGGTTGTGTGAGCGTTCAAGATATACATATAAATTTATGCGCATATCGTATGTACACATTCATATGCCGCTATAAATATACGCACACTCACCCACATTTCTACTCATATAAAATATTGTATGACAACTAGATGATTTTTTTTTCTTCAAAATACAAAAACATTCATTTTTACCCAAACCCGAATTGTATGTTCGGGTGAAAATGAAGACTGCCGAGTTTGCCGCACATCTGGTTGAATTCCAGCTCTACTGGTGAGCATTCTTGTGCAAAAATTGTCGTACGGATCCAAGTGGATCTCCATACTTGTCTCTACTTCCTGATAGGGGACCAATGGGTCATCGCATTAGATCCCTATACTAAAACGTCACGGTCGTACATTGGATTCTAATTGGGGTTCGTCATTGGAATCCAAATCCAATCCTAGATGATTCCTACATTATCGAACAGTATTCGATACGATTTTTGCTCCATTGCATTCTGTACGTTGAATTTTCTGAACAAAATATATAAATATGAAAAATGAGTGGATTTTTTAAGTGTAAATTTTATTTTTTTAAAGTATAAATCGTTTTAAAAAAGTATATCTTAAGGTAATAATGTCGCCACAGTCACGTTGAAATGTTTATTCTCCGCAAAATCGATGAAAGCTTCGAAATATCCTTATAATGTAACCTACATACATCTTATCGGGATATAAAAACTTATAAAGTAATGATGAAAACGTGTAATATAATGTTTACCTAACCTTCACTTTTGTATCAGACTATCCATTCCGGCTACCAATACGTAGATACTCCGCGTATACGGATATGCACACACTACTGTAATCTAGTTCTAGTCTGCCCTAGTCGCTTTGTGGCGCTAGCGTCGCTAGACATTGCTTAATTAAAATCGCTATATCTCCGAAACTAGACGGTCCAAATTCATGATTTTTTTTTATCCACTTCGTCATATGTTCCTCTGTAATTGAGAATAAAAAAAAATCTGTAGAAAAATTTCCAAGTTATGGCGTGAAATGTGAAATTTTCCACTGCTCCCCATAAGAACACGTGTAAAATCGTGAAATCTTTGATTGCCAATATCTCGAAAACGGAACGGTGAATCCGATCCGGTGAATGGGTCCTCAAATTTAAAAAAAATCTATAAGAAACGCCTTGGCGAGACTACTACCGTAAGAATCAATTTCAATCATATCGTTATTGATTAATTATTCAATGATTAAATCATATCGTTAAAAATCCATTTAAATTATTGTTTGTTATTTATTTTACTACACTTTAACGTGGTAAGAATTTTCAAACGGCGATCATCGGGGAACAGTACAGAATCCAATTGGATCCCAATGAGGCCTCCCTATGTGCAGTGTCCCTAATAAATTCCTATAGAGATGTGGGCGCATCTTGGGACTCACGACAAATTTGTGCACAGAATCATCGAACGATTTTTTTTTGGACGTCCAAAAAATTCTGGTTTAGAATTTCATACAAAAAATTCTCCAGCGAGTCAAGCTCGAAATAGCGCGGAATCCACTTGGATTCCAATGTGGACTCCCTACATGCGGCACCCCTATAAAATCCCTATAGGGATCTGGGCACTCCCGAATAAATTTCTGCCGGGGTTGATGTAAATTTGCGTCTTCGGGAAAAAAAAACAAACCTTTCGCTAGGTTTTTCAAATTTTGAATATCCGAAAATCCGATGCTCTGCATTTTTAGCAGAAAAAATGCGACGTTGAAGTTTGCATCGATGAAATTTCATGAAGATTTATCCACATGAATATCTCAAATATTATATTTTACAGCCGTTTTGAGCTACGGAAAATACTTCAATATTTTTGACGATTCTAATTGGAGCCCAAAAAATTAAATTTACACGAAAAGATTTTGGATATTCATAAAAGAATAAAGAAATAAATCAACTACGAATTATCGTTGCCATCCAACGATGTGAACTTCGCCTGTGTAACAAAATTGTATTCGACACGTTTTCGCTAATTACGAGTATTCCAATATTCGCTGTACCATCGGTGAGAAAAAAAAAGGAATATCTCGTTACGATACCTATAATTGCGCGCGTGGTACAGTTTCGCGAAAGGCCATCGACCACACTTGATGTTTCATAACGAACTATACATTTTCCGATTTTTCAATTGTCCACAACGGATAAATTATCACGTAGCAAGGTATACATTAAATGTGTTATGTGTATGGATGCATATTCGTGTACCTGCGTGTGTGTGTGTGTGTGTGTGGCGCACCCATACGGCAAAGTTACGATTGCGAAACGCTCACGCACTCACAGCATGCGGTCTCTCATTCATAAGCCGGAGTTTTCGCTCAGAGGTTAGTGTGCACCCAAGAAATATGTATCTTGCTAATGAAGTGGCCCCGCCGGAGGTCGTCGTCGTCGTAACCAAGTATACCACATACGCTCGTATGTGTATTATATAATAGCTATAGCCAAGGCCCGCGACCTGCCTCAATGCAACGAGAAATCATGAAACCAGTTCCCTATAATCGTGTTGGAAAAATTGCGCAAGGCGATAAAACCACACTTTATGACGATAGATAGAGAAAGACAGATGGGAAATGGGCAAAATACGAGCAGTCCGGAATCAATGTACGCGTCGTACGTTGCGGAATACACAACCATGGAGGACGATTTTTGCCATTTGATCATCCAACTGTAGCACTATAATATTATTGAAGTTAGCATCGTTGGAATGCAACAAAAGTTTGGTGAGCAATAGAAGAAAAGTTTCTTCTATTGCTCACCTTTGTTTGGCGATTTAGGTCACGAAAATCACCGAAACGAGTTTTCTTATCTTCATTAGAGATCGACGATCTTAATAGTTAAAAAAAAGTTTGATTATAACATTCGGTCTATGCATAATTCCGTAGCGAATTCCGCAAACTCACAAAAAGATATGCACCGTGTACGGAGAGAATGCCGTAAGCAAAAGTGCGTGTCGGAAGTGGTTTGCGAAATTTCGTTATGGAGATTTTGATATTCAAGATGCTCCTCGCTCGGGTCGTTCAGTCACTACTGATGCCGATAAAATCGAGGCTTTAATCGACTCCGACCGACAATTGACGACTACAAAGATCGGACATAACCTCAACATTGACCAGTTAACTGTTCCGAGACATTTACGGAAGCTGGGGATGGTAAACAAGATTGATGTTTGGGTGTCGCAAGAAAAAAGCGAAAACAATTTAATAGGACGAATTTCAGCTTGCGATTGGCTGCTCAAACGCCATCAAAATGAACATTCTTTAAAGCGAATGATTGCTGGCGATGAAAAGTGTCTTGTCTACAATGATGTCAGTCAAAAAAGATCATGGTCGAAGCTCGGGGAGGCTACTCGGATGGTCGCAAAGGCTGGATTACACCCGAAGAAGGTCATGTTCTGTATCGGGTGGGATTGGAAAGGTCTGTTATGAGCTGCTGCCATCCAACAAACCGATTGATTCGACCGAGTACTGTTGACAACTAGCCAAATTAAATTCAGCAATTGATCAGAAGCGACCCGAATTGGCGAACAGAAAGAGCGTTTTGTTTCACCATAGGACAACGCTAGACCACACGTTTCTCTGATGACCCGACAAAACTTATTGCGGCTTGGATGGGATGTTCTGGTGCACCCACCGTATAGTCCAGACCTTGCACCTTCAGACTATCATTTGCTCCGAGCGCTACATAACAGTTTGGATAATAAAACCTTCAGTTCCCTGGAGTCCACAAAAACCACTTGGATGACTTCTTTGCCCAAAGATCTGAGGATTTCTGTGAAAGAGGGATAATGAAGTTCGTGGAGGGATGGCAGATGACATTGAACAGAATGCAACATATTTAGCTCATAAAAATCGCTTTTTTTGGAAAATATTTTGCGTTTGAAATTCACTCGATTTTCGCCACGGAATTGTGCATAGATCCAATAAAAATGAAGAAACGAAAATAATAAAAAAAGAACTTTCGTTGCATTTCAACGTTGCAAACTTCAACCCCATTTTAGTACTTTATTTGTTGAAACTTTGAAGTTTGGAAAATCATTTTATCTCACAATGACAAATTGTAGACTGTTCCCAAGTTTTTAATGCCTCGTTTGGTAAAAACGAGCTCAAAGTACTGCGGAGTATTTTTTTTTGTAATATTATTTCTCTCCAACCGTGTGGTTCTTCTACTCCAGTGGTGCTTCGCATTCTGCGTTACGAAAAGAACGATAAAAGCTTATCTCGAACATGCTTTGACAGCGAAGCGAGACAGCTTCCCGTAGGAGCATGGAGTTTTCTCTTAATTGGTCACAGGTCTTTCGAGGTCTGCAAAAAGTCGCGTTGCATGCGAGAGTGCGCCAGGACATTGAATGGCAGAATAAAGTGGATGAAAAAACATAAGGGAGGAAAAGTGAAGAAAAAAAATTTGACATTCATTTTCGCCCGTATGACAACTGCGCATTGTACATTGTGAACATTGCACAGCGTGCTTTTTGCCGACACGAAAATAATTCCAATAACGATAATATGACTAATGATAATGATAAAAACTGTAATAAAGTATAGTATATCCGAAATGGAATGAATCATCGAAATTCATATCGAGAGGTAATTCTCAGGGATGTTATGAGCTTTATCGTATGGCATTAATTTTTTGTTTGTTTGAAATCCAGATAAACTGCTAGCTTTTATGCTGGGAAAATTGGGCGGCCGGGTAAACATTTTTCGTAATAAATAAACGAATTTGTTGGATATATATAACCATGATATATACACGCGTAGATAGCTGATATCGAAATCGCGCGCAAAACTCGCAGTTTATCGCGTCATAAATCGCGACTTTCGGTAAAAGCGTACATCGAATGGGCATATATACACATACATACGAATATATGCGAATGCATATCGATGCAAACAGATAAGAAACAGCCCAGACTAAACCGTTGGTAATCGTGAAGTTTGATGGCTTTCGCAATGTAATATTTCTTTTTATGAACCCCGTGCTGCGGCATTATCTTTGGTGATGAAAAAACACGCGTTGGCGCATTTGCTGAAGAACCTCCATCTCCCCAAATAATATTGGGCCTCGTACGAACGCATTCGCGTGTATTGAAACAGATTGGAAGATTAAAGTGTCCCATGAAATTAAAAAAAGTCGGAAATTTTTTAAAGCTTTCAACGGCTTCAATGTTTATGACGAAATTGAAGGCTAGCCTAGGAACCTAAATTTCTATCGTTTTTTCGGGCTTGATAAAAAAAACATATATATATATGTTTAATATCCATTTTTTACGGTCGTTTTACTGAATGTTTCAAGAATTTACAAAAAAAATGTTTTGTAAAAAAATAAAAATTGAAAAAGTTCTGTGTCTCTGAATACGGCCGTGAAAAAAGGGAATTGAGGCGGTTGACACCATTCCGAAGCTCCCACTTATCTGAAATAGAAATAAAACCAATTTTCTTGATCAATAAGAATGTCATTATGGCAGGTACAAAAGAGAATTTTTTTTTCAGTGGTGACCGTCTGAAAAAATAGTTCTTTTTTTGCACTTTTTATCAAAGTTAACTGTTTTTTTTAAGTAGTAATAATAAGAATTTCGCAATGCCCGAGGTAGAGACGATAGAAGGATATATACTGAATGTCCATGCCAAATTTGAAGTCAATCAGGTGAATAAAACTCAAAATTTTATGTCAATTAGTTTGAAAAAAGAAGTTTCGAGAAAAACGCGTTTAAAGTTTTGAGTACAATTTCAGACAACCGTAACTATCTAAGTGGTATAATGCCATGTTATGCTTACGTTATATTAATCAGCCATTCGTGCCTCATAAAGTGTGCCATCCTTGACTTCGAAATGATGATTTTCTGACGCTCGTTTTTCCCTGTGAGCAGTTCTAGCTTCCTTAGAATCTTCTGATTGTCCGTTTCGCGCCGGTGCGGCCTCTCAAATCGGCCGCATTCAAATCGCTATAACTTTGTAAATATTGGGAATTTCGAAATTTTCATTTAGACATATTCTTCAGTGTTTATACTTTAAGAAAATGCCAAAAAAAGAATCGATTTTCTCAATTTTCTAGACAAGAATATCCCCTGAGGTTTGTATCGTTGGAACGCAACGTAAATGGCACTTTTTCAATTGCACACATTTTTATTGGCATATCTCAGCCACGAAAATTTCTCAACAATTTTTTTAATTGCTTATTCCGAAATCTCTTATCTAAATCTGCAAAAAAAGCTCTACAATGACGAAACTGAGAAAATAAGAATATAAAGACGAATTTTCGTTGCATTCCAACGATGCAATCTTCATTACCATTGTTTATGTAAGAATTGTTAAAATATTCGATTAAAAATAATTCAATGATCGATTGTGTCTAGGTACAGCGACGGTCGTTTCGATAAATGACCGATAACGATGGTTCGCATCTTTTTGCAAAAAACATACCGTACTGTCGAGTAATTACGTACCACTGTTCGACAAGCCAGGCACCGCCAGCCACTCGAATATAGTAACAAGCCTCGCTTTTTTTTTTCTACCTCCGAGAGATGTATTTGTGACATGTACGCCCGTGTATGCGGATGTGCATTTGCCAAATCCTAAGAGAAATAGCGTGAGCTCGTATTGACGAGGATTGACACACTGTCCGCAAGAGATTTCCCAGAACGAGCGAGTCACGTGGGAAATTTGCTGCTCCTATATACAGGCTTGGTAATCAATAATGGGCTGATAGATATTCTATACAAAGATTCAAGTTCCCGGCATTCCGAGTGGAATAGCATTTTTAATTATGAACATTTTGAAGGCTCTGTTGCATCGCTTTTCACATCGTCGCCCAATTTTCGAAACTGCAGATATTTCCTAGTACAGTAATAAAACTGTACTAGGAAAACATGGGACAATCGATTTAGAAAATTAAAGATATGCATTCAATTGTAGCATTGTGTATTGTGCTCCCAATGTCGCTTTGGATGCCCTTACGGGCTTTTATTCCTCCCTTTCACTTGTATCCCATATTATTTCCAGTTGCATAGAGATTCTCCAGGGCGTTGCCCACAGTCACTCTTTTCTAATGCGTTACCGTATCGTATTATCACGAGGGCACAGAGAAACTGCGGAAAACCTTCGCCTGTGCAGTCCGCAATATGTTAAAGGGGGAAGACCATTCACAAATTTGAAAATATCGACCCCCCCCCCCCCATAAATCGATAGTTCAATGTCTTAAGAATATTGTGTCCAATTTGTAGAGCGAAATTCCAAGAATTGCCTGAGTTTTCCTTCGTGCCGAGTAGACGCAGAGGTGCGACCGAGGACGGCGGTGCATGTGCCCTCCTATATTTCGTCTTGCTACGATCTTTTATGTTTGATAGTCGTACTATACTAGGTAGGGCCCATCGTTGTCGATTCGAAGCGTCGCAGGTACTTCAAATTTGACCTTGTGCCAGTTGTGAGCTTAGTGCTTTTCAAAATGTCCGCGTACCCAAAAGGTTCTCATGCAACACCGAAGGGACCTCCACGGAAGAGAATATTTTTTTGGAAACCAACATAATCATAGCTGGTGCAAGTGGCAAAAAGCTCAGGCTACTGGTGAAACTTTCAAACATCCTCATGTCCACAAACATCTCTCGCCGATATACACGCATTTATCCAATCACGATCTATTGGAGAGATGCTTGGGTGGCCACACGCAAAATGCAAACGAAAGTTTCAACTCCACCGTATGGCACTTAGCTCCGAAACATTTGCATTGAGGCTTGAGTGTCATCGAAATTGCAGCTTACATTGCAGTCAGCATATTCAACGAGGGAAATTCTGCAGATTTAAGAGTTGTGAGCACTCTGGACATCTGCATTGGGAGGCAATCGAAGAAATTCGCAAAGAAAGTTAACGAGCGACGCGTATCGCGCTAGGAGCGTTGCAGCTCTCTATCGTCCAAGGAGGGTCGGAAAGCCCGTAGAGAGCAGCAGGAGAAAAATCGTTTATACGAGGAAACCGAAGGAGTCCTGTGTGGCGCCAAAATTGCTGATTAGCTGGTAAGACATCAAAATGATTAAGTTTTCCCTTGTTGAAACTTTGAGCGCGTTTTTGCCAAAACTATATTTTTCCCAACTGCTCGGGTGATGATGCAAAAACTATTCAACCGATTTTTATGAAATTTGTCACACATGTTCCGTATACCAGCAGTTTGTCGGTGAACCTAAATAATGTTTTTATTGCAAAAATAAAACGTACTTTTGCCCTTAAATATAGTAAAAATTTCATGAAAAATCACAAAATTGACTTTATGAAGCTGTCATTTCGCGAATTCTGCATATATTTCCAAAATCCTGGTTCACCGACAGCGTATGGGTGTTACCTTAAAGGATCATTTTGATTTTTTTGTTCCAGACAATTACAGCGCGAGGGAGAACTCCAGCAGTGCGAAAGCTTTTTCAGCGACTTCCTCTGAACATCAATGTACACGACTGGCAATTTGCATTGAAAAATATATATATATATATTTGCATACTTAAAATATTAAATGAAACACACACAAAGTTACAAATTTCCATGTATATTCTTTTCCTGAAAAAATAAAATCATAGAAAACCCCTAATTTTTTGACCTTCTCAATGGTCTTCCCCCCTTAATGAGTTACAGTGATTCTATCATCGGAAACTCAGTAAAACTTTCGCTCAGTAGTTGGTGAACGAGCCCGTGCTTGACTGAGCAGTCACCCATCCAAATATTGGCCAACGTTGCCTAACATGGGAGACTGCTGAAGACGTCCAACGGCCGCGCCTCATTCACGTGTAGTTTCGTACGATTTTACAGGACAATGCATTTTCTTGCGGCATACAATGCAAGCAAAAAATATTGGTTGATAAAAAAAAGGCACGTGCAATTGAGCGCAAAAAGTATAGTGAGTCCTAATGACGTACACTAACAAGTGGCAGCGTTTCATAAACTGTACATCCATATAGAATGGAATAAGAGGTTCCTTCCGTTGCTAGTATAATGGCATCGCGTCGTGAATGGTGAATAGGGTGAATGAAATGATTTATCGTTTCTATTTTATGCCTATTCAATTGACAATGCATTTTTTTCACTAGACCTCCGTTCGTTTCCTGTACATCGGAGGCAGCAGGTTCGGTCTGACACACGTGCAGAAAGCACACATGTGACATAACACGTATACGTTTGCAGGAAGTGGTTGGTGTTTACCGCATGAGTGTATTAGGCCAAAGCAGCAAAACGTTGAGTGTGCACAGGACACTGTGACTAGCGGTTCAGGGGAGAACAGACCACGTAATAAATCTGTCCAGGATGGTGAGGTCCATCGTACAGTTGCGGCTACAGAGATCCTGTAGACCTTCCCCATCTCTTTCTCCGCCTCTCTGTCTCTCTCACGCTCTCGCTCTCTCTCTTCGTCTTTGTCAGCAGGATACGCGATTGGAGAAGTCGAGATGGCAAGGCGTGCAACGGGAAAGAGGAAAATCATCGTCGACGTGGTCTGCTAGATCGCACCAGGGCCAAAAACGACAATCTCCGCCATAACAACATTGAGAAAATAAGTTAATGATGTTGGCGGAGAATTCAATCAGAATAACTCTTATAGGTATCTCGAGCGGAGGATCTCTTTATCTTTAATTTTTTTTTTCTAATTTGCCTTGAAACCAATCTGTCTGTGGACCAGTGATGACGTACATTGAAATGGATTCTTTCGAATTTGCAATTCGTTAGACGCTTCCATTAGTTGGTTTTTTCTTAAAGGGTTACACCTCGTTGGCGCTCAGACAAAATAGATATATTTTTTTTTATTTGACGCGAGGATTAAATATATGAACATTTTTTTATTTTTTACAAATACATTGTAGTTTTATGAACAAATTTTTTGAAAAACGATTTAAAATTTTTAAAAAATGGAGGAGATATAAGTCGTCCAGTAGGACCTTTTTCTCAAACTGGTGGACAAGATATCGCGGGATCTATTCAACGGATTTTGGTGAAATTTATACCACATATTTTTTATAATATTATCTAGGATGTAGTATGGGATTTTTTTTATTGGATGCCGTGTTCATTTTTTATTAATTTTGAAAATTCAACCACTTGGTAAAAATCAGAGTTTTTTTTCAAATAGCTGTCATTTCTACAATAAAATTCTTGAAAATATTCCTTGTGTTATTTTAGCTATTACCTGTCTTGACAAGAATTTTTTTTTATTATTTAGAAAATTCCTGACAGAAAAAATCTATTATCGGCAAGGATTTTCAAAATAGGGTTCTACTAGACGTTTCATATCTCCGCCATTTTAAAATTTTGTTATTATTTCTTCTTTTAATTTGTTCATAAAACTATAATGTATATGTGAAAAATAAAAATTATTTTATATACTTAATGGTCGCGTCAAATTTTATAATTATTTTTGAAAACCTATTTTTTTCCGAGCGCCAAGATGGTGTAAAAAAATTCGCAAAATTTGACAGATAACAATCCAAAAAAGTAGAATTGCCTTAATGTTTCTTCAGATATAGGAACTTTTGAGAATTTTCCGTCAGTCGGAATACTTGGACCGTGTAGAAGTTCAACTTTGTTTTTTCGATTTTCACAAGCGTTCAACTTGAGTGTAATTGCAACTTTTTTTCGTTCCACTGGTTTCATTGGTATAATTAAACTATAATTGTGGGATCGCCGGTATTATTCATTTTTGCATTGCATCTATGATATCATGAACAACTGTTGATGAAGAATATTGCTGTGCAAGGTATATACGAGCGCGGTTTATGCGCTTAGATGCGAAACATCTCTCGATGCCGGAAGTTATTCGAAGAGACGTAGCAGCATTCACAGCCGTTGCTCGATAGACCACACAGGGCAAACGTATGTCAAAATGAATGATGGAGGTTTTTGCGTAGCTAATAGCCATTCCTCGGTATCATCTTTGTTCGCTTGAGCTTGCGTAATCGACGCTAGAATTTTGATCACCGTCGCGATAAGCTGAAAGAGTATCCTAATATCCATTACCAAAAGATATATCTCATGTATTTTTGGACACGTATAATCTTCGTGAATTATTTTGTGAGTGCTCTTGAGAAAGTAAGACGGGAGTAAGAGCTGCCACCGATGCGAGCTGATCTACGTCAATGTCGTTAATCTTCTCGCAAAAGTTTACGCCTAAACTTCTGTGCAGTACACATTGCAAAGATTCTAATGGTGCAACGACTAGGCCCCGTGTGTTCGTGTACCCAAGGTATGATCTTTTAGGATCTTCTAGGTTTTAATGGATATTTATATGAATTTGTTAAAATGATTATCATGACGATTCATGGTAGATTTTTAATGTCGTCAGATGAGGTGTCATTGATATAAAGTAATATGAAAGACTAGCTTCCGCCCGCGGCTTCGCCCGCGTAGAATTTGGCCTATAGAAACTTCATTAGAAGTTGAACCCCGCATTAGGGGTTTAAAAAAATCCTAAAATATGCGCTTTATTATTTGTTTTGAATAATATTTATACCGAGTTTCAAGTTATCAACGCAAGGAAATATTTCCATACAAACTTTTACACGCCATTTCTTACCCCGTTAAGGGTTGATTTGCGAAATATCCTTTTTTTAATGCACCTCTACACCTTCTAAGGAACATATATTTCAAGTTTCAAGTTGATACACGCAAGGAATATCATTTCCCATACAAACTTTTACACCCCATTTCATCCCGTTAATAGTGGATTTTCGAAAAATCCTTTTTTAGAACACTTATACACCTTCTAAGGTACATATTTGCCAAGTTTCAAGTTGCTACACCCAAGGAATGTCATTGCCCATAAAAAAAAGATACTTATGTTCCAAGTTTCAAGTTGATACACGCAAGGAATGTAATGTGTCATGCAAACTTTTATGCCCCATTTCATCCTCTTAAGAGTTGAATTTCGAAAAATCCTTTCTTAGTTTACTTTTACACATTCCAAGGAATATATTTGCCAAGTTTCAAGTTGCTACACCCAAGGAATATCATTGCCCATAAAAACTTTTACACCCCGTTTCACCCCCTTAGGGGTTGAATTTCGAGAAAACCATTCTTTAACGATGCCTCCAATATAAAATCAACACCCTTGCCAAATTTCACGTTTCTATCTTTAGCGGTTTAGGCTGGGCGATGATGAGTCAGTTAGTCATTCAGTCAGTCAGGACTTTGCCTTTTATATATATAGGGGAGAGTGGTCCTGAGTCGGCACTGTGGGTTGAGCCGGCACCATGGTGTTCCTCAGAGATGGAGTGCGTGTCGGCTCAATTATTTTGTCGTATGACATGTTGGTAAACACTGACGTAAATTATGCTTAAAATTGTCAGTTTAGATTGTTCTGCGCAGCGTGAGCGCGTTTATATTTTTCGTTTGTGACATAATTTTATTTTTGTCATTCATTCTGAAGCAGCTACAGATATGTAAATATTTGAAAAATTTGAAATGAGTGAGTGCATTGGTTTCTTTATTCAATGTTCTAATTGATTGGTCTTGTCGATTTTCCATTCGGATTTGTTCGCGTGCGTAATCACGTGAAACGGATAGAAAGTCGTAGTGGTCTTGAGTCGGCACCAAACAGGTGGTCCTGAGTCGGCACCAATTTTTTTTATCTTGTTGCTTTTTTGTATTGTTTCTGTTATTTTTTTTTTTGCATTTTCGGTGTTTTTCTCTATAGTCATGGGACGCAATTTCAAACGCAAGACACAAAAGATAAAATACGACGACAAGAACGCCAGTCTTCGCAGCCCTCCACGAGTGGATTGCACTTGCGTTCGCGTTCGCTACAGAGTTCAGTACGCCCCACGTGCTGCGAATCTAACGACGATAGCGAGTGATCATCTCTTTTTCAATTATTTTTTTTTTCATTCAATCCAAAATTCATATTTTTTTATTTTCAACATTGTACTCGAAAAATGTTTCCATATAAAATTGGACAAAAAATGCATGTTTTATTCTTCTAAATCGTTCAAATTCATCCATTTCCTGTCGTAATTTAGAGAATCTGCGCTTTTTCCTGCATTCGAGTGGAAAAAATGGGGGGGGGCCAACTCAAAACCAGGGGGGTGCCGACTCAGGAACACTATTTTGAGAAATGGTCAAAATGTACTTTTTCACTCCGCACTGCATTGCGACTCCAAAAGCCACACTACACCTTCCTAAATGACATTGGATTGTAGGCAAGCGATCGCTGTACGCAACTAAACACTTAGCAGCGCTATGAAATCCGATTTACCTTCTGTTTTCGGACAAAAAGCTTAGTGGGCCGACTCAGGATCACTCTCCCCTATATAATAGATTGCGAGATGCTTTTTGATTATACCCGAAATAATTAATCTTTTATTACTACAAGTATTCCAAAACTTCCTCATTATCATTTTGATCGTTATCAAATAACGACTGATATCGTTATTCTATCGATTCTCAAAAATATTGCACCACTTCGTATATATTTCATCTTTTATTATATTCTCCAAAATTGATATCTATCGTTTCCGTTTCACGACAAAAAATAGCGTTCGAGTTATCTACGACATACGCAAGCTCTTCTTTTTCGATCTGTTTTTTAACTTGTTTCAATTTGTTTTTTTTTTTACGGGCGCCCCTGTACTATATTTATTGCGGTACTTTATCACGTGGCGACAGCGAAAATACGCGCTCGCTATTACAGCGCAGAAAGCACACAACTGACTTGATTCCACGGAGGATATATCTTTAATCAGTTACGCCACGCCCACAGTTTATCGTCGCGATTATCAATTAGCGCTGCTCACCACGATTATTATTATTATCGCGTTTGTTAGTATTATCATTATTACTATTACGGTAGCGGTTATTGGGTGGCGGACATTAATAGCGTTGCATGTATAGTGACCATAAGAGCCGCGGGGAGAAAGGGCAGTACAGCTCTCGTGCATAGTGTAGGGATTCGTTTCCCCCAGGGGTGGTTATATTTCGTTGCACCATACGTATATACGTACTCGTAACGTACCGTTAGTAACGGAAATTTTGTGAAGATGATCGCAAAAGTGCCTATGCTAGTATACAAATATTCATACCAATTGTACAACGTACATTTATGTGGACAATTTTTCGTGACGTACGTCGCACTGATCGTATTTGTTTGACTTTTGCCGCTTCTTAATAAGTTGTAGGTTATTGTTCCTTTTTAAATTTTTATTTTTCGATGTATTTGCGTTTTTCATTTTTCGACCCTATTCGTTTTTCTTACCCTTCCTAATATCCTGTGCAGAAATGTGACCGGTTATTCCTTACTTTGTGCCAGGCCCAAGGCAAGTTTGCCTCATCTGATTCACCTGACCGGGTCCTTTCATGTAGCAGATTGGAACGATCACAAAATCGTTTTTTACGGCTTAGACTCTATGTTTGTAAATTAAAATGTTTTGGCCGGAATACATTGCGAGCAAGTACACTTTCACGTAATGTATACCCGATCAGAATATTAACATTTCCTGAAAAGTGGAGACCAACTTTAAGAACTGTGTCAAGTTGCTTTGCTTTTTACCCCATCAAATATATTTGTAATTGATTAGGATGAAACTAAAACATCTGTTGTAATACTACAAGTATTACAAGAAGTATTAATTTGGACATAAAGAATAACCAAATTATTTAATGAGACAAAAAAATAAAGCAGGTTCGTAGTTTTGAAAATCGCTGTCATCTTGTTAGGAAATATCAATGTTCTGGCCAGGAAGACATTACCTGAATGTATTTTGGCAACAAACCGCCAGGTGGCTTCAAACGAAGCGCTGACCGTAACCAAGGTATCATCATACAACGATAAAACTTCGAACCCTCGTTATATCACGTATAGAAGTGCTATGCGTACAACGTGCACCTTCTTGTACACGTTGTGAAAGAATAAGTATCAGTACAACCTGATACTATCTATTTTACTCGGGTATATCGCCAAAAGCCCTTATTCCAGTATCAGATCATTACTTTATCCGGCCACCGGTTTATGTTTTCATACGGAGCCTGGTCAGTACACAATCACAGAATGGTGGTGGTGTACCACACAGAATCCAATTGAATCCCAATGAGGACTCCCTATGTGAGGTGTCTCTAACAAATCCCTATAGAGATGTGGGTGCATCTTGGGACTCGCCAAAAAACTTGTTCACAGGATCACGAAAGGATATTTTTTTGGGGAGATCCAACGTTCGAGAATTTCGAATAATAAATTCCCATACGACGTCAATCGGGAAATAGCGCGGCATCCACTTGGATTCCAATGTGGACTCCTTACGCGCGGCGTCCCTATCAAATCCTGTGCGATTATGTATTTTCCATAAACTCCCTCGGTTATTGTCAAAGAGAAAATGATATTAACGTTTCAAAACAGTATCGATTATCATGGCTTTTCATCGCAATAAATAATGTGGCCTTATCCAAACAATCGATTCATGCATTGTTAGTACGAATGAACAAACGCAATTTGTTTCCCAACATTGTCGTACATTTGCATTCTGTGTACATTACACTCGAAATTTTCGATTCGTATTTCAATTAACGCCGCTGCTTCGGCGTTAATTACGAATAGCAGTTTCTATTATGAAGTTTATTGATTTTGGTTCACTGAAAGAAAACTAGTGAAAAAAATTCATACATCCACTCGTACACACGCACACATTCAGGCGTGCAGAGAAAACACAGCTTTACTCACACGTGGGTCGTGTCCTGTTTGGCCTGGTCAACGGTATCCACGGCCTCTGCGGCGGATGATTCGCTGTTACTGTAACCAAAACCAAATGAGGGTCATTATATGCTGAGAACCGACAACGATGTATATTTGAACAGTTGGGGGTTTTCGTTGCATCAAAGAGCCATGCATTATACGAATGTCGGTATACAATTACAGGTGCTTGCCTCGTATAGCAGCTGCTGCTTTTTTTGTCATCATTTTTAATTTCGTTAGACATTCATAGCTATATAGGTATAGTGTCATAACGTTAATCGAGATCTAATAACACGAGATCCAGGACTTGTCGCTGCTTATGGTCGTAAATAAATAAATAAACCAGCGATTTATATATGCAACATCCCTCTATTATTTTACATGATGTTCACTGAGCTATTTGTGGGCGCAATCGAGTTTTGCATCTTTCCTCCACGGAAGCTTCGTGAACCCGATAAATTACTGAGTAAGCAAGATATAGATATAAAATTTGCAGATTCCATGTTTATCGAATTCGGAATGAATTATCGAAATTATTAATATTCAAAAGTACCAAGGGGTCACGGGTCGCGACGTGTTTTTTTTTTTTCTTCAAAAGTTTGTGTGCGAAATAAACTAAGAGTTTATTTAAAAGCGTTGATTCCTGGAAATCTCGAGTGATTTGCGCGAACGAGCGAAAAAAAAACAATTTCGTTCTTCTACAAGATAAAATCATACTAAGAAATATTTTGGATATAAATTATTTTCAATTCAGCTTTCACTTAATTTCAATGTATCAAACGATTTTATTAATCGTTGCACTGTAGACACGAGACTGCAGGTATGATAGACTAGCCTTTTAGAACTACATCGTGGTTAGGACTACGTTTTAGGACTTCATTTAGGCCACGTCGTGTCCCAAGACGTTCGAACAGAAGCTCTTTACTTCCCACGAAATCATCCTCTTTTGTTTTAAACAGAAATCTATATGCCAATTTGTTCCAAAGTGTATCGAAGCGTTTCGAAAAGAAACTCTGTACCAATGAGAATTTAATCTTAGTAAAACAACCACCCGAATAAAAAATTCCTGTGTTACTTGTAACACCCGTTGGTTTTGCTCCTTCCTTTGAAAAGGTACGTAAAAAATAATGCGAAAATGTTTATTCATGATATTGAATTTTGCACCGTTGCCAGCGCGAACGATTTCTTTTTAAGTGTCCAATTTTTTTGGCCCTTTTACGCTGTGAAAAGCACTCCAACGTTTTTACGAATTCTTATTAGAGATTCACGGCGTCAATTTGCAATAAAAGGCTTTGGATAATGATGAAAATAAAGAAACAAAAAATGATAAAAAAAGAAATCGCTGTATTCCAACGATGCAAACTTCAGAGTCATATTGGATCATACACTTCGAAATTTGATCTAAAATTTCGCATTAGTTCAATGATAGTCCCTTCGCGATAATTCAATTCAAGTTAAATCCATCCCCCTAAGAGTCAATTAAAGTTTTCCCCAATGTAGTATTCTTTTACTGCACTGCTAACTGCCTACCTTTGGATTTTTTTTGTTCGTTAATTTTACGATCGCACCAACTCTCGCGAGGATATCATATCGAACGTGGCTGATGAGGTACGAGCATGAACGCGAGAGCGGAAATACAGATACGAAAGGGGAAGGGAAGGAAAAATGGGTGGAAAGCATGTAGATCTGTATATACACGTAAGGGAGTAAATGCGGTGAGAAAGAGCGGAACGAGAAACAACTTCTTGAAAGTCACGTTAACGTCTTCGAGGTCTGAGGAGTATAACTCACGAGTCCAGACGTAAATGAGGGTACATTAAAGTACAGGCGTAACCTCGGTATACGAGGTAGGTTGGAACAGAACCGGCGAGGTTAGCAGGCAACCAAGGGATTCGCGAGAGAGAAGAGATTGGGAGGGGTTGAAGGTATAATCAGAATTAACAATTCAGGAGTCTCTTGGTTATGGAGACGAGAGGTCGCGGCCGTTCGTAGGTTGAAGTACATGAATATACATTCATAGGTCTTCTTAACTATACACGTATCGAACTTTTAACCTCAAAAGCACGTACACGACGTCAATGTATAGTTGCATCCAGGAGGGATAGGCCCTTTCTAATTGAGTCGTATGTGCATGGGAAATTCCTAGTGAGAATTTGCGGACTTTGATGCTTTACAATTTCATTTTTATTTTGCAAGATTAATAAATCTAAACGAACATGTATACGTATACTAGGGTGGTTGTTATTTAGGAAATGTTTGAATTTCTTTACTACCACCCCGAGAATATAATTAGAGTAGATGAAAAAAAAAAACAATGTGTGGTGAGTACAAGTGGGACCGGACATTTTTTAGAACGTTATACTGAGTAATTGAAATTGTTCATGTAAAAAGCATTCGTTTATATCTATTTATTTTTACATTCACAATTATTTCACAATTTTTCTTATTGGAACATTTGTTTAAAGAATTAATTTGATGCACGACGATACACCTCATGACTTCGGTTAAATGTTCATTAAATGTCTGGTTCAAAAAGTCATTAAATGTGTAGAGAAATCGTGTAATGCTTTGCGGTTTTGAAGGAAATCGGAAAAAGATGAACAAAATAAATGTTCAACTTGTGCTAACGAGCGATTGGAATTTTCAGTGGAAAAGACGCTACTCTTTTCCATTTCTTTATACATATTTACTAGTAAAACTTATGCTTCTAATTGAATTCAGAAAAAAATTAAATGCTTTGAAACGACAATGATGGATGGGTAGCCAGGGTTAGGCTCCGGCGGTCCTTCGGGTTAAGCAGCGTTTGTGCATGACCGATACTCGGAGCGGTGACCGGTTGGCCGTGCATCGGCTGGTGCATCAACCAGTGAGTGGAAGGCCAATACTTCTGAGATGTTGGTTTAGATACTTGAGTAAAACATCTGTGCACCAGAGAATCAGAAGCATATGGTACCATCTATACCGGTGCGGGTTTTCCACAGTTTTTCCGAACCCTCGGCAATTGCGGTGTAGTGTAGCTTAAGATGACTTTGGACGCAGCGGAAGTTAGGGTTGATTAGCGAAGTGCGGGTTGGGAGTGATAGGGAATGGTTCAATTGGGGAGGGTAACAACCCGAAAGGGTACCCTCTGGAACTCATCGGACATAAAATAGATAAAAATAATTAAATGTTTAGGGAATATGTATGATACTTTATTGCCATAAATTAAATCGAAAAAGATAGGATGTAAACGAAAAGAATTGCTGCAATAATTCATTCTATTGCTGAATGACAAACACATAAATCATAGTATAATTACAAAACTAGCTTTTGCCCGCGACTTCGTCCGCATGGACTTTAAGGCCTTAGGCCACTCTAGAGGCCAAAAAGGGCATATTTTGTGATTTTTTTTCAGCGAAAATCTAAAATAAATCGGAATTACAAAATAGAGGTTTTATTATACACGTAATTGACTATACAAAATTATTTTTTCACCGCGATACATGTCAAAATGGCGACTGTGCAGCATTTTTCCGATGACGTCTTTATTCTGGAAGGTCAACGGCCGGAACAACAGCTCCTTTAATTTTTGAGTTATGATGAGACACCAACATTTCTTCGATTATATATAAGAATAGCTATAAAAGTACGTAGAATTTTTTTGATATATTGTTTTTTGTCAAAATAGCGCATTTCTAAAACAAAAAGTATAAAATGCCATGAGAAAATCGTCAGAAAATTGTTTATAAAAAAGGAACTATGCAATACAATTTAAAAAATCCTACGTAGTGCCTCAGATATTGTAATTCTAAATATACAGTTGAAATTTCAAGTGAATCGGTTGAAATTTGTTTGAGTTATGAGTCCGGCCGACTTGAAACATGTAGTTTTGAGATAAACGCGTTTAGAGTTTGTTGAAAGTCACGAAATGAATATAGATCGGTTACGCTAGAATTCGAAAATCAAGTACTTCGAGATTTTTCAGCTAATCCTTTCTTAGTGCACCGCGACGCCCTTTAAGAAACATATCTTCCGAATTTCATTGAGATAAAGGCAGGGAATTCGATTTTCTCATACAAACTTTAATACTCTGTTGCAACCCTAATTAGAGGGTTGTTTAAAAAAAATCCTAAAATGTGCAGTTTATTATTTGTCTTGAAGAATATTCATACCAAGTCGAAAAATCCTTTTTTAGTACACCTCCACACCTTCTAAGGAACATATCTTCCAAATTACATGTTTCGATCTTCAACAGCTTCAGGCTGTGCGTCGCTAGATGTCAGTCAGACAGTCAGTCACGGAACTGTTTTATATGTATAGATGGAGACGAAAATCACAACAATTTACAGATTTCAAAATTTCCATACAAAATGAGAGATGTTTCTCAGCGATATATGATTTGTGAGATAAATCAGTTTCTTCGCACGACTTACGCCCGCTCTGAATATCTCCAAGTTATTCTTACGTTTTGTTACAATAGTTTGCTTGCTTCTTATCGAATAAAGTAGTCTTTGGGGACCACAACTCCGGCATAAAACCAGCAGGTCTGCCTTGACACAGTTACTGCCACATTGGACAGTAAGGGGAAAACGGCAGAAAGGGCGAAGGGATCTCTGGGGGGGAAAAAACTGAGTATGGAGGAAAATTAACTTAACCTAAAATAGTGCGAATGAAGAGGGACGGACAGGGACGAGACGTGATTTTTTGTCGGTATCGCACAAACGGAAAGATACGGAGAAAATAATCCGCGTTGCTTCTCATCCTATACTTTTATCTATCTCAATCCTCCCTCTTCTCTCTCTCTCTCTCTCTCTCTCTCTCTCTCTCTCTCTCTCTCTCTCTCTCTCTCTCTCTCTCTCTCTCTCTCTTCATTACTTTCTTATAGCTGTAAGCTCGCATATCGCAGACCCCAAACCGCGGTACCGAATAGACGGAGTTTGGGTTTACCGTGCGTATACGTTTGTATATACAACGGAGGGATTCCGACCGAGAGATGCCCACGCGAGAGAACTCTGCCTCATACGTTATAGTTCTCGACTCGTAATTTGTTTTCGCACTCGACACGTGCTCTGCGGCAAGCAGTTTGCGTCTTCGCTTTTATACATATATCTGGCTGTACCTATGTATACACGAAGCCCCCCCCCCCCTCTCCAGTAACGGGGACGCGTGAGACACTGTATACTTTATTAATTTCAACAACCAAGGCTTTAAAATTACGATAATTTATAGCCCCGTTCGTTTGAACTTGCAATGCAAAAAAAAAAATCAACATCGGAGGGACTACACTTCTCGTAGAAAGTAAGACACGAAAATCAGCACAAGGTATGACGCTGAAGTTTGCATCGTTGAAACGCATAGATCTTTTTGTTCATCTTTCGTTTATTTATTTTTATCATTATCCAAAGCCTTTCTTTTTTTTGCTAATTGAGGTCGTGAACTTCTAATAAGAATACGTAAAAACGTTTGAGTAATTTTCACAACCTAGAACGGCGAAACAAAAATTTGAAGAATGAAAAAAAAATTCGTTTTCGTTGCATTGCTACGATAGAAACTTTAACATCATGAAAAGATTGTCGTTTTATATCGGCCTCAATGGCCATAATTAGAGTTGCATAGCGCCAAGACATACAAACGGTTTTTTTTGTTGGAAATAGAAGAGAGAGAGAGAGAGAGAGAGGTAGAGTGAAAAAGAGAAAATAGAATTCTCATACTTTTTTGAATATTTAATATAATTAATTATATAATTATTAAAGCAATTTTAGAAATCTTATGAATTTGATAGAATTTTTTTGCTATTATATTTAATACCAGTTCTTTTTGAAAAAACCGCAGATGGGTTGTTCCACAAAGAAAAAATGAAGATGGAATTTGGCACGTCGATAGGAAGCATTATTTTTTTTCGTTTTCCTGTGAAAACTAGCGATGCAAACCAATATACCAACGACAGAGAGAAGAAAAAACCCTTTTATCTCGGAGCTCTCTTAGTATGCAAAGTATGGTTGGTCGAGGGAAACTTTGCCCGTGCACAAGAGAGATCAGAGAATGTGTCCCCACGGTAGAAAAGAGTATATGAGAAAAAAGAAGAAAAAAAAAGTATGTGAAGAGAAATCACGTGAAAGGCGGCAGCGGCGAATATTGAGACATTATTAACCCTTTATCGCGTCGTACGCGAGGTAAACTTTGCCCATTAACTGAGAACCGAAGATTTTTTTTCTTCTCATGGATGTGTTTTTCTTTTTTAATTATTTTTCAGAGACCTGTTTTGTGAAAAATTCATGGTGCTCCTCAAGGCGTTTGTTTCGAGGGGCACTTCCGCCGGGGGCATGTTTGCCTCGATGACATCGAGGGACGCGATCGAAAGGCCCTTTTGCAAATATTACGTATACTTTCGCGAGAAGAAAGGTCTCCCTAATATTAACCCCAGAATTGACTTGAGGTGCGAACGGGGACCGTTCGCAGCTCAAATTTTATTGAAAAAAATGAGATTATTGCTGTTTTTTGCCGTTTTTCATTCCTCAAATGAATTTTTCACTAATTAAATGTTAATCAAATTATGTCTCGCACACTATTCTTTTCCTCATGAAAAAAAAAACGAAGAAATTCATGTATGATAAAGTTCGTTAATCCCCGTGGGAACGGTTTTATGATCGAAATAAGTGTGGGGTGCATATAGCTCGAGTCATGCGTTTGAAGGGGGAAAAGAAATGAGTTATGAGTTCTAAGGTCAATCAAAGAATTAGCTTGTTTTGCAGTCGAAGAAAATTAAACGAACCGTGAAATGAGCCAGGAAAAATACAATAACGAGATCAAAACGTCTTTTGTCCAAATGAGGATTTTTTTTTACTATGAAATGAAAAAGTACGGAAGTTGTGCTTTATAATGTTCAAAAAATTTATTAATTTTTTTCACATATTTCAAAAGTATAATATATTGAGAGTATACTGGAAAATCGTAAAATCGAAATATGAAATATTTATGAAGTTATAGCACATAGTCGAAAGCGCAACGGGGCCACATGCCGTGAACTAGGGAAACTTTAAACGCGATTATCTCGAAACTGCATTTTCAAAAACTGCTCATGTTATAGCATAAAAATTTATTGATCGATCTGGCTGAAATTTTGGGAGGTTTCTCACTATAACATTATGGGAAGGATATACCTAAAGTTTTAAGGTTATCGCGTAAATAAATTACTTTTTTGGGGTAAAAATAGTCGAGAAAATGGTCAAAAATGTGAAAATTTGATTAAAAAGCTTACTTAATTTTTAATTTTATACTTTTTCAACTTTTTATAGGTATATCCTTCCCCTACACATGTCAATAGTCGAAAAGAATTTTCGATTTCCGTTTCACATCAATAGAAAAAATCAGACAAATAGAGCCCTTTTCGATATCACGCAAAAGACGCCTAAAGGATACCTTATAACGCCGCCATTTTGTTCTGTTAAAAAAAAATAACACTTGAACGTTGTAATAAGATAATGTCAACATTTTTAAATGATGCGATTATTTTATCATATTTAAAAAAATTCCTGCAAAATGACTCATTTTCTAATCGTCTAAATGGTTTTTCTCCCTTAAGATAACATAGTCAGATAAGACGACACACCCTCAATGCGTATATTTTTTCAAATATTCGCGTTATACGAGTGACGATGACGTTCTATGGTTGACCAAAAGGTATCACTAGTAGCGAAATGTAGTATAGCCACCAATGAACGCGAGCTTTTACGTAGTAAATATTTTCCTAATTTTTAAATGAAAAAAAAAACTGACCACGTCATTATCTGGTGCTAAAAATATCCATCAGGTAAGATTGTTTCTAGTTGAACTAATTTATTTGTAATCTAGGATCATCGTACTTCACAAATATTGCACAACGGATATTCTAACTTCAAAGTTCTTGGGTCAAAATCTATGATTTTTTTTACCCACTTCGTCATATGTTCCTCTGTAATTGAGATTTCTTTTTTTTTTTCTTTAATCTGTAGAAAAGTTTCGAAGTTATTGCGTGAAATGGGAAATTTTCTACTGCTCCCCATCAGAACACGTGTAAAACCATGAAATCTTTGATTGCCAATATGTCGAAAACGGAAAGGTGAATCCTTTTGAAATTTTGCAGATAATCATTTAATGGTGTCCTGAATGAGTCCTCAAAATAAAAATAAAAACGCCTTGGCGAGACTACTACTTTAAGCCCAACTCCTCTGCACCAATGAAAAACGACTGACGTGGAAGTCAAAGGAAGTTGTACTTGTCGAATCGATTTTTTCTTTTTTCGTTTGCATCGAAGCAACATTGTATTTGCTATTTCCAGCAACGTCTGACTCGGCAAAATTAAAGTGACATCTCTCAGCCACCGAGATATAATCTTGCTGACCGCATAGTTTTAATTACGAGGCTATGCGGGTCTTATTCGCCACGACGGTGGTCCGCCGCTTCTGCTATTATATACTGCAGTAGCGGATATGCTATATTATAATATCCACGTGGACGTTTGAACGAGAGATATAGGGTGCGAGAAACAGTGGGGCGAGAGAGCGAGACTCTGCAATGGCCGGGAAGAGATATCCTTTGAAGCCGGGGGTAACGTTCATTAAGATAGTTCATTACACCGGAGAGCTCCTTTTATAATCTCCTCTCTTTTAAATAGTGCTCGCTCATTACTTTATTAATTATTGAGCGCCCGAGTAACGCGAGCTTCATAACATCTCGAAGATGCGATCGTGCTTACGAGAAAGCGAGCATGCGCCTTTCAACCCTCCTCAGCTTTTTATTGACGAGATTTTTTTTTTTTTCAACGAGACTCATAGCACTCTTCTCAGTATAATATTTATCGATTGCATCCTCACAGAAGCACCGGATGAGCACGGATACTAAGACGCAACGAAATAAACAATCACAACTGTTACGAAAGATTCGAAATAGCGAAATGACGAATGATCGCGTATGGGAGAGTGGGAGAGAGAGAGAGAGAGAGAGAGAGAGGAAAGAGGGCTCTTCGAGTCCACTTTAAGAATTATATTTTTTCATTCCGGTCACGTATAAAATATCTCGTAAATAAATTCAACGGATTAAGGGGAATCCCAAGGCGACGGATTTTCGGGCCGACAGTTATTCTCGCTTGTAAGAAGATTGATGCGTAAACGATTTTCTCGCGGCTGTCCATTCTGTCCAATATTTAAGGTATTACTGGATGTATATTAAAAAAATCGCCAAAATTCCTGAAAATTCGAGGAATGATAGTTTTTGATAGAATAATAATACATGAATTATTTTAGAATTTTTCACGAAATAATTTAGTAGTTCTAAACATATGAATTTAACACGGTGGCTCATGGAAAAACAGCTTCTGCAGACATTAATGGTTGGAAAACGAATGGAACTAAATCGCTGTAAATGCTGAAAATATTATATCATCGAGATTTAGGATGAAGCGTTTGATTATGCTAAGTTTCAAATAAATCGACTGAATAATTATCGAGAAATGAATTCAAGTAATGAGGAGTATCGCCTTTTTTTAACGATGAATTAATAGCATTGGAAAATTCAATATATATTGAATTTTTGGGTAATTATTGGAAATAATAAGATGATTTGAACGTATTAATTAAATTTAAAAATTGATAATTTTTTTTTGTTGGACAGTTGAAACAGATGTATAGTCACTGACAAAACCTCAGTCAAGCACACGCCAATATCGTCGAATTTGACTTCAATTATTATTAAAAGTGGAAAAGTAACATTTCTAAGTATTAATTTATTATTAAATTAGCTATTTGTGAGGCTAAACATGTACGACATGATCTAGACTTACAAATCTACGGTTGGCCCATTTTGGAATAATCCTTTCCCAAAGGTCCATCCAGTAATACCTGAAATATTACCCTCAGTGTGACAAAACACTTTCAAGAGGATGAAAAGGCTCAGTAGCCTCGAATTTCACGAACTTCGCAATTTTTCGCCAGGTAGCACGATTTTTGTGCTTGGTTCGGTAATTTTTCGATCTCATATTTTTCCTTTTCTCTCATAATCATTAAAAAAATTGGAACCCAAAATCCAGCGGACAAGTGTCTTTGCTGGAAACGAACGATATTGGAATTTTGAAAATTCTGTGATTGAAAATCACTCAAGTGGTTCATAAGATCCTCATTGGAGATCAATAACCTGCGTATGTAGGTTAAAAAAAAAATAACAGCGATAAAGGAATAAAAAAAATACAAGAGAACGTTCATTGCATTCCAACGACGTAAACTTCAGCACGGCCCAAACGCCGCGTACGTACATTTATAGAGGCGACGACATTCTACGATACCGTTTCATTACTTCCGCTCATTCTCAGCGCAACGTTCTCCTTATCGTCATACAAGTGCGACATATGTCTATGTAGATACTGAGAATCGTGTACCAGTATTACAGATCTGTACGGACGCGAATAAATCGCAGACGCGAAAGAAACTTCAACAAAAAAGGAAAGGAAACGGCGCTTGGTATACATGTGACTCAGGCGGTCGATGTATGTACAGTGAAATGGAGCATTAAGGTCGTCTTAAATGGCAAAAAAAAATTATAATTCCGCTTTGGCAAGTATGTTTTTAGGACCAATGGCGTAGCTGAATGGATAAATATCAAACGACTCGATTGATTCGGCTTATAGATTCGTGTATGTACGGGTGTTTGCCACACCAGAGATGCCTATATATGGATGTTGTGTATCCAAATATTCCGTTTATTCTCCCCTGGGATTTGTACTATGGACACGCTACGTCCCGACTAGAAATTTTGCTACGGGACTGACTAGGGCCGAATCCGGCATCCGTATCCCGTACTACGGCACTGAAAAGGCGGCTGGATCAGGGCTTTATCAGGCGTGTAACGCTTTTTGGCATCCGGCTCGAATCCGGCGCCGTAACAAAGCGTCCATGGACGCCGTGTTACGGCGCCGCACAGGCTACTACGGCCCGATCAGGGTGCCTTTTTACGCCCGTACTACGGTTCCACTGATCCGGTGGACATCCGGCCCTGATCAGGCGTGCCGTACTACGGCATTCCGGACTGCAGCCTGATCGGGGCCTCATCAGTCTTCAGGCTGCCGGATCAAAATTTCTAGTCGGGCTGTCACCATCTTAGTGCATGTTGATCTGAGTCGGCGGGGCTCCGTAATTTTCATATATACTGTCCTTTACTGAATTGCGTTTTGATACATACAAAAAAAGGAATAGATGATGATGAGAGATTTTCTAAGCATTTTTGGTTTGTTTTCCATTTTTTAAATCTTTTGGGATGATAAGTGCGAAAATGTGAGTACTGTGTATGAGCAATGTCTGAAATTTTTCAAGAGAACTACACATCAATATACGTCTGCATATATTAGGGTGCTCCTAATTTGGGACAAAGAATTGTTTTTAAAATGTTGTGCGTCACCATTTTGTTCAATTCTAAGATCTAAAAACCATTAAGTTATTTTGTTTATATTTTTGATATCAAGATTAGGAGACGCTACAAGCACATTAAAGTTTTTATAAAAAATATCCTTTTAATATCTTTTTATTTATTGGGCATATACATAATTCCGTAGTGAAATTCCGACAGGTGTCGTTCGCAGTTGTTCCTCCGCCCGCACATTCCACAACCATATGAAGTGTCGTAAATTAAGTGAAAGCCGAAATTTGTGCCAACATTAAAAAAAAGTATCCATCGAGATTCATGGCGTATAGGAAGTTTAATTATATTTTGTATAAAAATTAGAAAAAAATGAAGGTTTATTTTTAGATGATAGAAGGGAATCGCGGGGTAAGGCGATTATTTTTTAAAAGTTGAAAAATAAGGAGCATCCTAATACATATATGTAGATATATACCTAACACTTGTTGCTGGCAAAAAATCGTTTTTATTGCTTTCTAACTCGCAGAATACCTACGGTTCAAATGACCAATATTGTCATACTGTTATGAAACTATTTTCGTCAATGATTTTTTTAAATTACTTGCGGAACGATCCGGACTCTTATATGTTAAAAAACGTATTAATTACCTTATTACGATCTTGGTAAAGAAGGAAATCATAACTCAGACCCCACGGTTCAGTCAATTATATGGATTATTAAATCTGTATTCTGCAAAGTTCTTAAGTACAATTGCGAGATTTGTCTACGGAAGGCTCTTCATTGGAATAAATCCCGATAAATTGAAAGTTTGAACTTCAGGATCGTCTGGGAAAACTCGTGAAGAGATCCAGGCCTTGCAGACTTGTTCGAGCTCTCCTTTGCATCCGCTGCAATTTTAAGGAAAGAGAGAAATACGAGAAAGAGGACAAGAGAGAGGGAGAGAGAGACAGAACAAGTAAAAATTTAACAGATATGTACGGAAAGGCAATAATCGGATAGTTTGTCGTCGAGTTTTTTCAGCTGATGTCAGAAAAGTTCGGAGGTGGACAGGGATGTTCTGTAGCTCGAGAAACAGCGCAAAAAATACTCTGCGAATGCGAGAAACGAGGGACATTTGTTTACGGGAATTCCGAAAAGGATTGTAATGGATGTAAAGAATGCATGAGAAATTCAACAAAAAGGTTATGCATGTAATTATCGTTATTTTGCGGTAACTTTATTACTGATTTTATGGAGTGCTTTTTTTAAATTGAGCTCAGTTTACTTCCCTTTAGAGATTTGATGGCCAGATGGTCAGTAAAATACTGCACAATGGGAGATGATTATGTGGCATTGTAAACACTGATGCGTAAACTCCGCATGGTGCTCGCCGCCATATATGACAACATCAACCGTGTACACAGTTATTTCCATACCAAGTGTATGGAAAACTGCGAACGATTGGAATTAGTTAGAAAGTAGGAATATAATCGTGGTGACAAATAGAAGGTGAAATAAAATTTACATATATGTATAGACATGAGAATGGCTTGCGTTGTCCTATCGAGTCTCCTGGTAACGTAGGAGAATGATATCGTGAAATCTTGGTAAATTCGTCCTAAACTCGATCATCATGAAACAGGATCGTAGGCAGTATATTATATTAGATAAGAAAAAAAAGACAGGGGGAGAGAGAGAGAGGGGGGGACACTTTCCGAAATAGGGTTTGTAACAGTTCATCCCGAGATGCCTGAGGCAAATTTACATTCAGAAAACGCCAGAAGCACTAAAAGTAATTGAAACTCGACGCTTTTATGGTTTTATCATAAAAAAACGTACGTTACAAAAATACCGTTTCAAAAGAAAACCTTCTATCTTATTATTTGAAAAAAAGGGACCGCGTCATTTCCCCCATAACAACATTGCGATAAGACTAAACTGATCGAATTACAAAAATTGAAGATCATATCGGACAAGATACGCACCGGATGTGTTTCCTTCGATTTTTTTTTTTTTTTCAACCCTACTTGAAGTTGATTTTGCAATTAATAAATAAGCTTTTTTAGCACTATGAAAAATATAGCCCCGCATATAGTTTCCTGATGCGCTTAAAAAGTTCCGGATTAGTGTACAAAAACATACGAACCTTTTGCTTCCACCAGGGTCGCAGTGAAAGGAAAATAATAGAACGGAGTTTTTTCACGGTAAAACGAGGAAGGGAAGGATTTCCATGCACTTTAATTAAAACTTTTTTGTTCTGCAGATTTGCGAGTGAGATGCGCTGACATATAAAATGACTCATCTGGCACAAATGCAGCGACAAAGTTATTCTCCATACGTATATACATACACATGGAGTTTTCCCTTTGTCAGGCATTCTGTGTCGTATCTCCACTTATTTTCCTAGTTTCTTTGCAGTTCACTCGCACTCACGTTATCTCAAGTATACGCTCTCGTAATTAAACTTCCGTCAATTCGCTCACATAGGTATGAACATATATAGTGTATGCATTGCCATATGATGTACATGGACATGTACGTCCGTATTGAGTGGAACGCGGTCTCCAGCGGTTTTTCGCATACCGCTGTGACGTAAGATCATTTGTCTTGGTAGCTAATAAATACGAAAATTGCTATGTGGCAGCTTCTTTAAAATCCACAGAAGTAGAGCTGCTCTTTGTACAATATTCTTGTCATGACGTTATTATAATTATACGCCGCGAATTTCCTCGAGTTATGACATTCAAGCTGGGAGAATATGTATATATATATATATATACACACTACTGGCGAAAAGATTCCGGACAAAAATTCAAAACAGTTCCGGAACGATTTTTTATGCCATTTGGCCGATAATTGACATAAATGAATTTAATAAACGGCATTTCGAAGGGGAGGAATTCGCCTTCTTTTTGGATTAAAAAAATTTTTTTTTACTATTACGACTAGCACTCTTTTTTGAAAACGACCATTTTTCGCATTTTTTTGTTTCTTTTTCTGGTGGAGCACCTTTACAGAGAAAAATTTTGTCATGCATTTCTTTGACCGGAATCATAAAGGGGGAAGCTCAAGCTTCAATATTTTTTTTTTTTTTAAAGCTTCGTACGATTTTTTTCTAAAGATTTTTTAATTGTTTTGAAAAAAGAGACAATTTTAAAAATATCGTTTAACGCGAAAACGACAAGGATTCTCGGAAAACCTCAGGATAGTAAAAAGTTGAATCGGTTTTCGTTGAGTTCGCGAGAATTTTTTCAGATTTTTTTTTCGATTTTTTTTTTCACCTATTTTCGTAAAAAAATCAGACGATTGAATTACAATCACTCGAGAACTAAGGGGTTTGTGGTAAAATTTCAAGAAAAGAAAAAAAAATATTTTTCTATTTTCAACGCAATATAATTATTTCAGATTTTTTTCTCGAGTTACGGTAATTAAATCGTCTGAATTTTTTTTATCAAAAAATAGGTGAAAAAAAATTTCGAAAAAAAATCTGAAAAAATTCTCGCGAACTCAACGAAAATGGATTCAACTTTTTACTCTCGTGAGGTTTTTCTTGAACCCTTGTCGTTTTCGCGTTACACGTTATTTTTCAAATTGTCTCTTTTTTCAAAAAAAATAAAATATCTTTAGAAAAAAAATCGTACGAAGTCAAAAAAAAAAACAAATTTGAAGCTTCCCCTTTTATGATTCCGGTCAAAGAAATGCATTAAAAAAATGTTGTCTATAAACGGGTTTAACCAGAAAAGGAACAAAAAAAAGGCGATAAATGGTCGTTTTCCAAAAAGGATATTAGTCGTAAAAAAAATAATAACATTTTCAAAAAAAATGGAATTAAGATAAATGCTGCCCGTTCAAAATGCCGTTTATTAAATTTATATATGTCAACTATCGGCAAAATGGCATGAAAAATCGTTCCAGAACTTTTTTGAATTTTTATCCGGAAACTTTTCCGTGGGAGGAAGTACGTTTCAACAAAATGCCTCGCTGGCAAGTACCTGGATACAGCAAACAGGTGTGTATCTTTAACCTCTAACCCTTCGGTGAACCATTTTGAGAGAAAAACGAAACAGTTTTACCTGCTTATCAAGCAATTTGAAGTGTGAATTTTTCTTCGCATACTTCCAACTATATGTGACTGCTATAGCTAAGCAGAGCAAGGCGAATATTTTTTGTTGGAAAAAAAAAACACAAACTTTTATCCGAGCACGACACGACCGCGGATCCCGTCGACAAAGTTTTCCAAATGCAGTTTCTCAAGTCGATAAACGAATTTAAAGTCTCGCCAGTTTTTACACGTTGTTGCTTCCGTGTTTCTTTTTTATGAGTGGCGAAGGAGAGAAAAAGCGTCTTTCGAGTTATTGTGGAATCGCTTGCGACTGTCAAAACGATCAGAAATCGCGTCTCCTAGGAGATTTGTGCACCTAAAATTTTAATGGAAGTAAAATATGTTCACTTTGAATGTATGATTGAAATTTAATAGACTAGTTTTGATATGTGCTAGAGCACTCTATCGGCGGAAATTAAAGCCCTTCCTCCAGCCTGAACCTTGGATATTTCTGTGCTGATGCAAAGTTCCATTTTTTTTTAAATTTAGTCTTTATTCTCTGCGAATCCTGCACGTTTCGGGACGTTTTAAAAAATAATTACCATCGACGAGTTTCATAGCCTTTATTAGAGAATTGGGGCGATGAAGCGATGAACTTGAAAGTGTACGTGAGACGGAAAAGGCTTGGATGAAACGTGGAAGTATCCGATCCACGTGATCAGGAGCCCTCTTAGCTAAAGGGTTTACGTAATGGAGAATGGGATAATTGGAGAGCAAACAGTAAACCGTCGAAGCGAATGGACATCGATGTACGTTCGAACGTTACAGATTTGGCACTGGTCGAGTAATCAAAGTCGAATTCACTTACAGCACGAGCTTGCTGTATCCACGTACTCGCTGATATATATATATGTATATATATGTGTGTCTACGTGTTCACATGCCAACTTATTTAGGATTCAAAGCGCCGGGGTCTCGTGTGCTCCGGCACTAATGAAATCTTGGGGGTTCGATCCCAACGACGAGATTGTGTTCTCGGGGTGTCGATGAGTTTTCACAAGGTGTGAAAACGCGATGATAGAGGATGCGGAGCAATGAGAAGCGAGAGAGAGAGAGAAAAAAAATACGAAGGTTTGTTCCCTCACGCGTGATTCCCATACACATCCGCCCGGATAGGGTAGGGCGGGGCTAGTTGAGCAATTTTTCATTTGAGGCAGTAGTCTCGCCAAGGCGTTTTTCTATAGATTTTTTTTTTAATTTGAGAACTCATTCAGGACACTGTTAAATGATTACCTGCAACATTTCAAAAGGATTCACTGTTCCGTTTTCGAGATATTGGCAATCAAAGATTTTACGCTTTTGCACGTGTACTTTGGGGAGCAGTGGAAAATTTCACATTTCACGCAATAACTTCGAAACTTTTGTACAGATAAAAAAATAATTCTCCATTACGGAGGAACATATGACAAAGTGGGTAAAAAAAAATCATGAATTTTGACCGTCGAGTCTCAGAGATATAGCAATTTAAATTACGCAATGCCTAGCGACGCTAGCGCCACGAAGCAACTGGAGCAGACTAGAACTAGATTACAATGGTGTGTGCATATCCGTATATGCCGAGTATCTACGTATTAGTAGCCGGAATGGATAGTCTGCTACAAAAGTGAGGCTTAGGTAAACATTATATTAGGCGTTTTCATCAATACTTTATAAGTTTTTACATCTCGATAAAATGTACAACCTACATTATAAGAATATTTCACAATATTTCGAAGTTTTCATCGATTGAGCGGCGAATAAACTTTTCAACTTGACTGTGGCGAGATTACTACCTTAATCTGTCGTAACTCTTAAAAGGTACATCTGATTTACTTGATACCTACACTGCTATATATGTAATTTATCCTGCTCAAAACATCTTCGGAAGGAAACACTATTTCAAATGTGGTTTAGAAGTAATTGTCTTAAATACGAGAAAGTTGCGAGTTGCTCAACTTAGCCCATGGGTAGGGTAAGTTGAGCAAGGGCATGAGGCAAATTGAGCAATGGAATGAATTCTCTCAATAGTGATATGGAAGTCATAGAAATGAGAAATAAAATTGCAGTTTTCAATCAAATCTATATGTATTTAATCCTAGAACTTATGTACGGGGTAGATACCCACCCCAGTTGACTTTTGACGTGGGCTGCTAAACTATAAATCGACATTGCCAACTGGGGACCATGATCACAATTCAGTTTGACTACTTGGCTGTGAGGGCAGACCGACAGTGACAACAGTTGCTCACTGGTTGTCAGGCAAAATGGTTCTCAAGAGCGTCCGGGGTGGGTATCAATCCCAGTCCAAAGTCGCCGTTGATGTTTCGTAGCACTAAGTAAATTTTACTTTTTTTTTTAACCAGAATCGATTTATTTTACGTATTATTAAGTAATTTAAGTGCAAATGGTCACATACATTATCTGAAGCCATATATTTTATATTTCATTTGAAAGTAAAAAATTACGCGATGATCCTCCACAATTTCAACGCGGATCTTGAAAATATGAATCAGAGAACCTTCATAAAAAGTCTCGTCAAGTCTCTCATCGAGCCTTATCTGTAATCACGGCTAATAATCCCAAATCTTAGGCAAGTTTTGTAAGTTTTCATTAGTACCATGTTGCAAGAAAAAAAACCCAACAGCACCAAGGGTTGGGCCAAAGCAAGCGGCGACATATGCATTCTGTTCAAGAGCAAAGAATCACTAGCTTCAGGTTTTTTGCCAACGATGCCAAAGGGCCGCCTGCGAGGAGCATAGAACGATGCATTTTTGCATTTGAGCTACCCTAGAATGAGTTGAATGTACGATCTCTTCATATTCTCATTTTTACCATTAGTATTGATTATATACTATTTTCTCAATAAACATAGTGGAAAATCTGCGAAACACCCCCGTAAACATTTTTTTTTGTTTCGTTCCCCTTGCCATTTTTGTACTTACAAATTTCGCATTTTCCTCATTTTCAAATCCCAAAGTAAATATACTTTTCGAACGGAGTATGATTTAACTATTTTTTTTTAATGAGCTCAATGCTTCCTCTTAAAAACGTTATGCGACATTTGAGGATCTGTTAATTAGGGGAAAAAAATAGAATTTTTCGTTTAAAAAATGCGATTTTCGCTGATTTTCGGCGTTTAAACGGGTTTTTCATCAAATAAATTTTAATAAAATCGAATTTGCGTTACACCATCCTCTTCCTCATTGAAAAACGAAGAGATGCATGTGCTGATGTTTCTCTTTACTGCTCAATGGAGCGATTATGCCTACAAGAAACGCGTGGGGTGGGTATCTGCCCCAGTCATGAGTTTGAAGATAGGAAAAATGATACATGAGTTCTAGGGTTGAAGCTTCAGTACTAATTATTTAGTGAAACAAAAAAATACAATAATATTTAGTGAAACGAACGCTCCTGCGTTCGTCCATTACAGATCGTGCTGCATCATTTAGTTGGTTGGATCGAAGCCGAACCCCTTGAAGTCTTTCTCTTGTAAGTCCGCATCCTAACCCACGATAGAAACAAAGATTTTACTTTATGTAGTGAAAGTATTATAGTGGGGCAAGTGGAGCAACGCCTGCTCAACTAGCCCTGACCCGTCTTCCCGAAATAAAAGTAAGGTTACGTCAAAATGGTGAGACTTGTGACTATACACGGCCATTTCTAATCGAAAGCTCAATAAATACGTAAAACTTCAACACTTACGTGATCGTGGATAGCTGTTTTTGTTAAAGTCTAGGTGAAAAGTAACGAGGAACGTATTTTTTACTTTTCGATAAAAATAAAACACAGTATCCGCCCATCTCACTGGTTCGCCCCTGTGTTCAACTAGCCCCACACTATCATACTCTTCCCTTGAGAAACGTGTCAAACGTATTAGCCGCTCACAGTCTGGTCCATCTCTTTGAATTTTTCAATATTTTGTTTTTCGCAACTTTCTATCATACGATGGAACAATAATATTTTTTCTAGGTTTCAAATATATAATTCTATAAATAATAATTCTTTTTCTACAATAGAGTTTTCTTTTTCGTGATGATTGGGGGGCAAAATCTTCTTTGAAAATTTTACCATGCGCCAAGTTGATGCACAGTAGTGACAAAGGTCGAACAATTGAACTTTCGATGGACAACATCGGACTGTGGAGACCCGTCTAGGAGTGCAAGGTTTTTCTTAATCGCGAGTCACGTATCGCGTACGACACACACTCGGGAGGGAGGGTCTCGTATACATTTTGAGTGCCGCACTTTTCACGTATACTTTCTGCGTGTATACGGATTATTTTAGTATGCAGCAAGCGGTCGCGGCTCCAGACGCATAACCCTCAAGTATTATTCTGAAATATGACACCAAATACCATTCGCCTCCGGTTACACGAGAGCGCGTCGTGCCAACGAGTTACGAGTTGTATTATTCCCTGGTGCATGTGTACGCTCGTGTGTACGTATATACGATAAAAATATATTGTTGCGAACACACGCATAGGCACGCGTACACACGGCAGAGCACGTTTTCCTTTCCGGCCACAGGTGCAATATCCCGTCGGAAAAATAAAACGTTGCATTATAAATGTCACGGGAAAAAGAGACATTTTGCTTTTTACAGGAGGTCATTGATTTTCTTTTCTTTCGACCAATCTCCTGCGAACGTCCAGCTTTTTTCTTCAGTACGTACGTTGCACTGGCACTCACTAGTCTTCTTGATAATGTGGATTAGAAAAAGTTCCACCTTGCCAAGTGTACCAATATATGTAGGGTAATTCCGGAGAAGTTGGACGGATTTACCCTATAAAATGTGCGCTGATCGTCGAGAGCTACTGCAGGTACAAATTGCACAGTGTAGAGACGGAATAATTTCGCCCACACGAGAACATTGTGTGGACAAGTACCCCGTGAGTTCATCTAGCAAAGAGTCAAGACCGAGGACAACACGGGAATTCTCGTCTCTCTGCGGAGGCAAGTTCAATAAAAATAGATTGTCTCGTAGATTTTTGGGATTATACTTTGAGTACTCTGTCAGGACATGACGTTAAAGTTTGCATCCTCGGAATGCAATGATTTTTATCGTTATGCAAGGCTTTTTTTTTGTAAATTGAGAACGGAAGTTTCTAATTAGTAATCGTAAAAACGTTCGAGAGATTTTCAGAGCCGAAAATGGCAAAAAAAAATTTGCGCAATTGCAAAGAATTAATGTTTTTCGAGAAACATTTCAGTCGAGTGAGTATATAAACTTCGGTGCGTCGAATATTTCCCATCGGCAAACGACAAAAATTCATGAAGCTTTTTTATTACTAAGGGATTTTTTTTTTTAATTTCATGTGGTTGCTCAAAGTGAATTTAGATGAATAAGAACGAAATAATGAATTAAATAGTACAGTTTATTTTTAACGAAAACAAACAATCGAATAATTTATTTTTGCTTGTTTAATTTTAAGATTTTCCGTCACCCTTGAATTCATTATAGTTCGAAGTATGTGCCACATAATTCAAATACCGATTTTTATGAGGTAATTTTGTAAATGAAAATGCGGGTTTCGCTCATTGCCAAGATTTATGTGCGTAGAAACGTTAATTAGGACACAGCTAAAAAAATTCGTTCGTCAGTTTTGTTATTTTCTGCATACACATTGGAAGAATCTGCGGTAATTAGCATAAGCGATTGTTTATCTTGACAAAAATGTAAACTGGAATTTCATGGCCTTACCGCAATCGTGATGTAACGTACTACAAATATAATAATAGTGGTAACCATAAAATGCGAGGTCTACGATATATTATGCGCACGGTCGACTCGTATATTTTTTCAAGCAAGTTCAACATTATCGCCAGAAGTATAAATAAAATTCTTGATATGCGTATGCACGGGGAGTTATGGAAAAAAAAATGATACGCCGCGAAGTACTCGAGGGAGCGGCTAAAAAATTGCTTTAAAAAAACGTATACATTCACGCAATCTCGGCATTGCGTAAAATGCATGGGCGGACTAGAAGATAATGTTTGTAAAGCAGTATTGTTGTCCAGAGCGCTGTTTTGGAGGTGACTCTTATGATGGAATAACTGTTAAACTCTTCCACTTTTCTTTCTGAATTCTTTTACACATGATTAATGATTCTTCAAGAATATGTACAAATTAAAACAAAATGTATTATCATGTACTGTACATTCGTTTACAATGGTGCGCGGAAAATGACCCTAATTTGCGACCAGTGCTGTGGACGTCCTATGAATGTGAAAAAAAATCAAACATATTCTTAAGGAGCTTTGAGCGGTCCAGAAGTCAAATGACGGTTTATGAGTTTTTTTTCTTCAATAAACATAAAAAAATGCATGCGAGATATAGATCCTACCTGTAGATGCTAAGTTTTCATAAAATATATAATTAATGGAGATAATTATGCATTTTTATACTTTGATTACGTGAAAGAAAACTGTTGTCTTACTACCAACTTGAAATAGTATAATATTATTCATGATTATTATGGAAGAATCGTACTCTTTTATTAGATTAAAACGATTGAAAATATGTAAAAGATTTGTAATCTTTTATTGAACCTTGATGGTTGAATATTGAATATATATGGTTTTTGATGGGCAAGATGGGTTTTTATTTTGTCTAAATGTTCACAAAGGTCTATTTCAATTTGCAATTCCAACGTATGCATGATTTTTAGAATAGATGCATAGCCTACGTTAAATAAACTGGCAACCAAATAGGCTGAAATCTCTACAATTTTTAGACCGTAATGCAGGTGCATCGGCGTAAGACGTCAAACGGTCGAATTAAGGTATTACTGGATAGATATTAAAAAATCGCAAAAATTCTTGAAAATCGCCAAAATTCTTGAAAATTTGAGGAATGCTAAATCTTGGTAGAATAATAATACTATGAATTGCTTTAGAATTTTTTACTAAATAATTTAGTAGTTATAAAAATATGAATTTAACATGGTTGTTTATGGGAAAAACAGCTTCTGCAGACGTTAATGATTGCAAAACAAATGGAACTAAATCGCCGTAAATTTTGAAAATATTATATCATCAAGATTTAGAATCAAGCGATTGATTATGCTAAGTTTCAGATAAATCGACTGAGTAATTGTCGAGAAATTAATTAAAGTAACGAGGAGCATCGCCTTTTTTAACGATGAATTAATAGCTATCATTGGAAAACTCAATATATATGGAGTTTTTGGGTAATTATTGATAATCATAAGATGATCTAAACGTATTAATTAAATTAAAAAATTGAGAATTTTTTGTTGTTGGACAGTTGAAACAGATGTACAGTCAAGCACACGCCAATATCGTCGAATTTGACTTCAATTATTATTAAAAGTCGAAAATTAAGATTTCTAAGTGTTAATTTATTATTAAATTAGCTATTTGTAAGGCTAAACATGTACGACATGATCTAGATTTGTAAATCCACGATTCGCCCATTGTGGACTAACTTTTTGCCCGACAGTCCATCCAGTAATACCTTAAAACGTCCATTCGCATTTTGCATCTGGGCGCCCAAACACCTTTCCAATAAATCATTTTTAGATAAATCTTCGTAAATTGGCAGAATGTGCTTTCGCACTTCGAGGCGAAGTGATGCAGAGTGCTTTCGAATTTCGCTTTGAAACTTTGGAAAAATATTCTACATATATAGTTTTGTCATTAAAAAACAATCGATCGTTTGATCGTTGTAAATGTATATCCCGCCTTAAAGAAGTTAAAATTCGCATGGGAAAAAGAAGTACTGCAGGGGATAAGAAAAATGAGAGCGCAATTTAGATATGTTGAGAGTAGATTAGTGAGGCGAGAAATTGGTCTTTTGACGTGACAGCAAGTCTGCTATGGGTCGACTTGCAACTAACATTTCGTCTCTCTATCTCTCTCGCTTTTTCTCGACGAACAGAATAACAAGAATGTCGTGGCCACGCTAAAGGGGGTCCTCCAAATCGTGTTTCGTCTTCTCTTGCGATTTCGCATCTCGAGACGAGTTTCAAAACTTTCCTAGGAAACACGCTGTCAGCGAAGAAGTCTACGGAAGTAGAAAACGGTTGCACCATGGAGCTGCGCGTGGTTTATTTCAGTGTTCTTTGAATAATTAAAAAACAATTTGAGAATAAAATGAAAAATTAAAGAAGCAAAATACGTTGTCAATTCAATTACGACGACTTTTTCGTAAGGAATTGGAAGCAATTACTTCATAGTCGTCAGGTAAAACGTCGTCCTCTATAGTTTTATACAGAGAGGGAATATTTCCAAGATCCGTTTGTAATTTGATCACCGGAATTGCAAATTCCATTGTCGTTTCTATACTGCAAAGAGCAATTACATATTGTCCTGATGAATCAAGTTGATTATCCTGAAGTTTGCATCGTTGGAACGCAACGAAAATTAATTCTTTTCAATTGATAATATGTCTTTTTGGCTGATTCAGGCGCTATGAAAATCATGGAAATACTCTTCATATTCTCTTATCCTCATCAGAGATTGACCACCATAATTTGCAAAAAGAAAACATAAAGCTTTTGATAATAAAAACAACAAAGAAATTAAAAAATGACGAAGAACCGATCGTTGCACTCCAAAGATGCAAATTTCAACGTCATACAAGTTGATCAGCTCTCACGTCCTCAGGAACAGGTTTTTTTCCGAAAAAATCAGCCATTCGCCAAACGATCTAGATTAATTATCAAACGATACATTGCTCTCGGCGAATTCGGTGTATATTTGTCGAAAAACTCATTCTCCTGGAACTCTGTGTGCGCAACAGTTCGTTCAATTCGAGGCGCCTCTCGGTTATTAGCTTTTAGGTTTAATCGTGTTAAACCTCGGGGCAGACGTAGAGTTCTTTTTTTTTTTTTTTTTCAGTGGATGAGTTATCCTTTTGACCGGTATTCCTAGGAATTAACGATTGATCGGACCCCCGCGGCGTAGTTGCAGTGCCGGAGTCCGCGATATCGGTAATTGGAGGGTAGTGAGACTTTCTAGATTTCCATGGGGGTGTGTTCCAGGTTTTCCTCACTATCTATCTCGCTTTTCCTACCCCAATCTCGTACCCCAATTTTCTGTTTGCGCGCCTACAATTATCGTGGGTCGAGAGTTTTATCTGGCATGTGAAAAAGGAAAAAAAGCAAACTGAGATGATAGACGAGGAGTACAAGAGAGAGACAGAGAGAACGAGGGGGGGGGGGGGGGGGGGAGAAGGAGGAAAACGCACAGGTAGAGTTTCGAATCAACAAAATCAACAAAGAAACCCGATGCCAATGTCTGTAACAAGTGTGGTAGATAGAGAGTGGAAGATTGGCAAGTGAAGTACTCTGGAACGAAAATTCTTTCGCCCGAATTATTCGGCATTCATCCTGTTAGTCAGGGGTTCTTTCAATATTGCGTTACCCTTTATTTGCTTTGAACACATGCTGGGAATTTTTCAAATACGATAAAGAGAGGGAATAAATCTAGACAGAGAGAACCGGGGGGGGGGGGGGGGGGGGTGCGGAGAGATTGGAAAAAAGAGAAATTTCATGTGTCTGGCAAATACCAGAGCAGTCGGTTGGCAGGATTATATCGGATCTCCGGAAAAGCAGGAAAAACAGAACGCAAATGCGCTGTGTGCGGATAAAAAGAGCAGGTAAAAAATGCAGGAGAAATAAACGAAAAAGAAAACGAATAAAATTGAAAAAAAAAAGAAACAGAATTCAGAGTTAGGAACAACCATAAAAGAGAATTGTCGGACTGCCGAGGAAGAAACGGAGGGAATGTGAGGTCAGGTAATATGGATATAAAGCAAAAAAAAAAGAGTGAAAAGCAAAACGGGATGAGAAACACTAAAACCGGGAGAAACAAAAGCGCCCTGTTTTCTCGTTGTCGGGAGAGACAAATTTCCTTTATTCGGAATCTCCTACTGTGAACAAGCTATTCCTTTGTAAATTCACGACATCGTGCTCAGGCGGCATGGAAGAGATGGAAAGGGCTCGGTATGGTTTTACACCGGTGTTGCTTTGAAGATGGAGAATTGAACGCGAAAAATGGGAGACAGGCGAAAGAAAACATTCACGTAATGGGTCAATATATGACTCTTGCAGTCAATAATTTAATAACATTAAGAAATAAAGAGATGAAGAGAGAGAGAGAGAGAGAGAGAGAGAGAGAGAGAGAGAGAGAGAGAGAGAGAGAGAGAGAGAGAGAGAGAGAGAGAGAGAGAGAGAGAGAGAGAGAGAGAGAGAGAGAGAGAGAGAGAGAGAGAGAGAGAGAGAGAGAGAGAGCGGAGTCAGAGTGACGTGGGAGGGTCAAATTATCTACGATTTCAATTTAACAGAATTTTATAACGAGAGGTACTCACCTACCATTTTCAAGCGCATTAATGCGTCCATATTGCTAAATTTGCATATTTATTAATAGACGTACACTCAGGTGGCCGCGAAAAAAAAGTATGATGCTTAATATGCATCTTGCACCAAACCTTGGCGTTTTATCACACTATCACTTTGAAGTATACACCTGCTTCATTTACGATTAATTTTTTGTTTTTCGTTATATATAAACACACACACCTATATACATATATATGTGCGAAAAAGGCGGCATATATATATATATATATATATATATATATATATATATATATATATATATATATATATATATATATATATGTATATATTTTTGCCGTCCTTTTCGCACAGAAGCAGCTTTGATTGCTATCCTGTGTGTGTGTGTGTGTGTGTGTGTGTGTGTGTGTGTGTGTGTGTGTGTGTGTGTGTGTGTGTGTGTGTGTGTGTTTATATATATATATATATATATATATATATATATATATATATATATATATATATAAATAGAGTGGAGATACATTAATAATTGGACACGGTTGACTGCTCTTCGGAACGTAAAACTTTCACGTTCCGGACTTCGTAGGTATATACTTGCCGGAGACTCATAGACGATTAAATACTCGAGCTCGTGGCAACGGAGAAAGAAAAAAACGTGAATGTTTCATGTTTTTTTTTTGGACTCGCATTAGCCGCGTAGCAGGGAGTCAAAGCCTGCGCAGACGCACAAGGGAGAATCGGCTGGGCTGAGAAAAATTGTGTTCTAGGGGCAAAGAGGTCCCCGCGAGACACACATACGTGGTATTTGTCATCTGTGCTGAAGAGCATAATCGTGGCATCAACGCGCGTCGTTTCGAGATAGTTGTGCGGGCAATCCGGTTTTTTGCACATCCCTCGTCCTTCCGTGGCACAAGAGTATGGCGTTCACTCATAAAGGATGAGTTCAAATAGCGCGCAAGGGGGAAGGTTAAACGATACAGTGATTGGTCAGTTGAGTGGATGAGAAAGAAAATCGTTATTGACATTCTTCCTGTTCTTCTCTATTGATCTCTGTCTATCTCTCGCTCCGTCACTTTCTATTTTGCTTTTTTATTCGTGACGTTTTATTACGAACTACCAATCAACGGAGGGTGACTAATAATTGTCAACAGTTGCACCAGCACACGCTCGAAAGGGGAGATAAAGGAATCCGCAAGGGGAGGTCGAAGAGTACCCACAGTCACGACGAATTACAAACAAGATTGCTTTACGTTTTTTATCATCTGCTAATTGCATCGCTCGAGTCTCAACGGTTTTGATCGTCGGTATTGCTGTAACGTCGGTGAAGCACCGCGGAGCTTCGTAGGCAGGAAAAAGTCAGGCAACATCCATCCGTGGATTCGTATTTATTTTTCCCATTTTACAGTACTATTCTTCAGTTAGGTTCGGTCTTTATCCATTTTGTTTTCCTCTGGAATATTTATTTTTTATCATTTGCCGATATTCGTACGTTTTTGACTTGTCGATAATCTCGTAGAGTTCGATCGAAAAAATAACTACTAACCAGCAAGTCATTGCAGTAAGGGAGACTACTAATAACTCTGCAATTCATACATTAATAAACCATGAAGCGTCTATAGCCATAAATTTGTTCTCTATTGACCGAGAATTATATAGGCTCGATTCACGGATAAAATTAATCGATCGATCGATCGCCAATGAAATTCGGTCACGAGAGATTGAGGTCTCTCGACTCGTTCACCGGCACGACTCAAACTCGTAATCGATGAATCGTTACGCATCGAGGTCGCAACGTGAGAGAAAACTAGGGGACCGCCTATCTATATGTATGTGTCTATAAATCTAGAGGAAACTTGCGGTTCGATCTATGTAGATATATATATATATATATATACGTATTTATATGCTTAGCCTACGAATGGGCTATACGATCTACTTTTAATCGTCAACTTCGTGCAACAGGCTATATACATTAGCATATTCAATCTGTAAGTAAATTACTTTTGAGCGTGTTTCATCCGGGAAGTTATATAAAAATTCGATCGAGTTGATGCCTCGCGAACACAAAGTTATGCTACGAGGGATGAGAGACAAGAGAGTGGATTTTCGAAGTGAGTCATCGACGTCTCGTGGCTGAGTGTGATGCGCTATTAAGCGTAAAACCGATTTACCAAGTGACGCAATTAGGCTGGACATTAATTCACCGGTTAAATATTCTTTTAATTACCGCTCTCGCGGTGATTGAATTTTTGTCGAGAATCTCTCTTTTTTTTTTTTCATCGGGAGCATGTTTCGTCGAGTCTCTCAAAATACGTGCTACGATTGATAATTTACAGTATTAATGATTGATCCGCACATTCGTGGAATTCTCAAGCATGTATTCTCAGATGTGAGACTTTCATTTCGCAGAACCTTGAACCATTTTTCCGGGAAATAGATAATAAATAAATCATGAAAGTACCCAGGTTAATGCAAATATCTCGTAAATATTGATTACTGGTATCTTACCATACTGTGCTTTCTCGTGTATTTATTTTTATCCTTCACTGTTCATGGTAATAGTAAAAAGAATTTATCCACAGACGAAAAACCACAATTATGGTCACAATTCTTGTTTTTCGTAAAAACTTATCGAATATTTGAATACAAGTCGCTAACGTTTTTATCAAACTATTTTAGAACGCGTGTTTTCTAGATTGATTTTTATTTTATTTGTCTGTCGCATGTATGACATTCATATATTGAAAAATAACTTTGAACTATCAAAGTTTCGTAATGTTTTTGATCCACAATTTTTTTCCATTAGGAGAACCTATTCGCGTGCGAAGAAAAGAAATTTAGAGGGATTTTTTCGAGATGGTACACACACTGGAATTGAGATGTATTATTCAGGCTCGAGGAATAATGAAGACGTTTTATAACAATATGTATATATATACGTGTATATATGTATACGTATTGTATATATAAAGTATTGTTACGTGAACCTAGGTACGAGATGTTTACGCACGTTCCTTTTCACTCGATAAAATTCGAGACACGGTTTGTTGGATTTATCGATTCTCTTTTCAGCAAAAGGGGAAAATTCGATATGAAAGCACAGTTTCGGAAAAAATGCGCCCCCTTAAATCCGAAAGAGTACCGTGAAAATAAAGAAGACCATTCACTTACGAGGATAAATTGCAAAAAAACCATAGCAGTATTCCCAAAGCAAAAAAAAAACGTCCACGTTTCTTCAAGCTGTCAAATAATTCAATTGTGGAAAGCATCAATGTTTCAAACTGGTTCGCTGATATTCTAAATACCTTCGTCGAACGCTTGGCTGAAGAGAATTTTGCGAAAATCCTCACCTGGAACAGAAAGAAAAACGTAGTCCATTAGCTGATGAAATCGTTTTACGGTGTACATGTTTTATTTGAAACGTATGGGCAGGTTACATATTTTTTTTTTCAAAGTGCTCACGGTTCTTCAACCAACGATACAATAGAGAGTGCTGGCATATCTTAACGCCGTATCCAATGCTGACAAAATGTCTCTTAGAGAGGATTGATCAGAGAGGACCTATACTTGAAACGAGTGCAGATAATAACATACGCACATGATGATATATCCACGTATATATACGTGTATATGTAATTATGAGTGTATCGATAAATTGTACTTTGCTCTTCCTATTTCCTCGTTCAAAAATTACGAGAACCCAAACCAAAGTTCAGGAACACGAGCAGACAAAAATTTCACGATCGAGGCAAAACTTATTCTTCGTTTATGTGCAGCAAGAAAATAAATAGAAGAGAGGGAGGGAGAAAGAAAGAGAGAGAGAGAGAGAGAGAGAGAGGCCCTGTGCACGGAACTTTACAATTCCAGACAAGTGAACTAGTCTCTGAGTTGCCGCGCAGGTGAAATAAAAAATTCAGAGCTAGACCGGTGCCGTTGCATCGGATAGAAAAGCCTTCTCGAACATTGTATATTCCACTGCACATTCAACAGCGTCAATAATTCAAAAAGCCCCATTTTTACATAGTCATTTATCCGAACCGTGATTTTTTATAAATACCGGAAGACCGAACGAATAAATGAATAGTTCGATTTTTTTTCGCTGTGCCAAATAAAACATAGGCGAATAAACACGTTGGAACGAATTCACTGAAAAGTATTTTGTATTCAAATATACGAACGTTTTTTTTTACCATAGGCTAGTTGTTTGCTTTTCGTTTTGTGTTTCGAATGTGGAACACTAAAATTTTGTGCTATTTATCACGACTGGTATAAATCCCGTACTGCTGGAGCTCTCATTTCGCGATTCGCAATTTTTTCTGATACGTTGAAATTTGAATAATTTGTTGACCGTATTGAAATAATTCACAAGCGTGGAGTTGTGGTGTTCTGGCTTCATTAATTCGTCCGTTTTTTTTTTTTTACAATCTTCGTTTGAAAAATTAACATTTTTTGCGCAATAAGCATGAGACACATGGTTGTGCGAAAGGTCTGACATAACAAAAGAATTCGCCCATGCTAGAGGCAAAAATAACGTACCAATGGGAATTCATAATGCGGTTTGTTCCAAAGTGCGTTTATATTATTTACGAGACGCCTGACCCGGTGGTACTTTCGTGAGAAATGTTCTCGTCCTCGTTGGAAACGTAATATGCACTTTACACAACACACGTTTCATTTTTTTATTCGATTTGTATTAAGTGAACTTTTTTATCAAGCCCGATGAGAAATGCAGCCGGGGGGAGGGGCTAGGGGGAGAGGTTAAACGCGTATGAAGACTAATATATATATATATATATATATTTATCATTTTGATAACTTGAAACAATAACTTTTATTTTCCATGCACGATTTTTTTCATTCGCAAACAATTCATCGAAATATTCTCGGAACTTCATTACACAGCATTCTTTGCGTATATCGATTGAACACGGCTAATACGTGCCAGCAAAAGCAGTAAAAACGGATAAAAAGCACAGGCCGAAGTTGGAAGGTAATCACTCTTCTGCAAAACGCTAATTGATCGAACGTGTCGCAAGGACCTTTTCATTTGCCGTGCAGGCATGGTCAAGAAGACATGAGGCTCGTTCGACTCGCGGTAAAAGACGGAATAACGATCGTTCCATCTGCAAATCCTTCTGCGCGAAGTGCCCTATTGAAAATGTGAAGAAAAAAAATCGAATCTTAATCGATCATTGGTCAAAGTTTATTCATTGTAGAAGAGAAATTCTCGGAGGATATTGTAATTTAATTAAACGGCGTCTAAGTTCCTTTTTTAGTTTTCATTGCGGGACCCTAATCGTAACTTATTGGAAGATTTTAAATTTTCAACGACATGTCAACGAATTGGTTCAAATTTGATCAAGTAGCTCACATCTTCCTGTACAACTCATCAAGCGAGAAGTTGGACAATAAAATGCGCGATTTTGTATGCACTGGTCCAAATGAAAGAGGCTTGAGCTCACGCTTTCGACCTTTCCGTACTGAACTAATTTAAACACTATTCCCGGAAAGTACGTTGTATAGGTACAGATCGTTATAAGCTTTGCACATACCTATATACAAGTATATAGTACGTATATATATTTATGTGTATTGGCGAACAACTTGGTATACGATAAGTACACCTGCAGGCCCATAATTCTCGGTACACACGAGTTCTACGATGGTACGCGTTAATTTTCCATGCTCTCATTAGTCTAGTTTCTTATATAAGCTTTGCTCAACTGGGGTTTACGCGCGAGGCAATGCAGCACGAAATCAGTCTCACAAAGCCTTTTATGTTTCTAATGGTCTTCGTAAAACTGTATCATGCATTTTTTTATTCTCAGGTGGCTGCATTAAATATGCCATTTACAGTGTAGACTTGTCAATTAATTAATTAACTGCCAATTCCACAGTTCTTCAGTGCGGATATACATGAACTTTGTATTCTGATTGGTCACATTAAATTCATGTATTCTCATCCTCTTTACGAGTTGTGAGAAGACTCATTCCGATCTGACTGTAGAAAACTGCATTGAAGGCTCTACATTGAAAGGAGGAAAAAAAGTTTGCATGAATGTCACTTCGTAAATGAAAAATGTTGCGCAGTTGCAGGTATATAGCCTGTTCACGAGAAATTTAAAAGGAAAATCCTACCTTCGGACTGAAGTAATCTTCGTGTCAGGACGATAAAATCTTTAGGAAGGTTGATTTCATTTGTCGGAGTGGCTTGGACAATACGGGGGTTTATCTTTACTTTGCAAACGGACCCATTAGCTTCAGTTGCAGATCTACTATGCAAAATAGTCCATCGAAATGGTTTCATCGCATGTGCAATATGGGATTTATCTGAATTCCTTTGAGCGGCGCGATTTCAAGTGTGCAACAGTATCTGGTATTCACCCAAAGTGATTATAATCTCTATCAATCGCCAGTGAAATTACAATACTGAGAACCTGATTCCAGTTGCTTGTTTGTCCGCTCATGGTCGGTTCAACTACTCGCAGTGGAAATGGTAATCGCGTGGTCGGACACACGAGATCCGAAGGTAGGTAATCGGATAGAAGTAGCGTTTTTACTTGACCTCGTTAACTCGGCGCAGATGATACGAAACAGATTGTGTATATATATTCACTTTTTCGACTTTATGGAGGGCCTTGATTTTTTTTTGGAAGGCAACGACCCAATTCTTAATTTGTTTCGCACGCGATGCTTTAGAGTTTTCATCGACAGCCTTAATTCGCGAATTAATTAGGGGCTACAAATGTTTTTGATGGCTAATTTGTCTACTTTAAATATGGTAAATTTATAAAGTATATCAAAAGAATTCTTCGCTTTTATGTGGCTCCTAAGAATCCAGATAGAGAGCGAACTCGATTGACAATTGCAAAAGAAAAATTCATTGGATTAGTCAAGATTTCCTTCAGAAGAATTTTATTTCCTTGGAGCACATTGTTTTAATGGCTCATCGCTTATTCATTTCAACGTAAGGCAGCTAACGTTAATAGCTCATTTTGTTTTTTCTTATAAACATTTAGAAATAGATGCAGATAGATTGCTTGTCACTGAAATACATTTGATGTAGCAGGTATCCATATTTTTTGGAGAAAAGTTTTGATTTAATGAGCCGAAACGAGACACAGCGTTTTCGAATAATTAAAAAATGAAACTTGATTTTTTCTTTCCGATTAGATAACCACTCGAATAGTATTGTTCGTGAAATAATTTTACATGGGGTTTCGTGTCGGCAATCGTTTGCACTTTCTATCTAAAAAACAATGCGGCGTTATCGAAATGTCTATAGAGACGAAAACGATGTTGCGTTGAAGGATTTTTTGTTACAGAGCTCTAATAAAATTGCAAAACGTCCTTGGTACATACGTGCACAAACATCTGAGTAAAAAATATCACTTTGTCGCGGATCGTCGGAAATGATCGCCACAAGAAAGCGAGAGAAATAGAAAGAGAGACAGAGTGGTTCGAGCGAGTACTGGAGTTCGAAGGACGGATACACGTGTGCGAAGGACGAAAAGCCTACGTAAAGAGCGAAACAGACAGCCGAGTCAAAGGAACCGGTATTGTCGCATTTACACACAATACCTATATACAATGTAGAAGAATTTGCGAACCAACGGCGATTCTCAGACTGCCTTGAGCAAATAGTTTCGATAATGTACCTTTACGTATATCGTCTACAAAGTCATGTTACGATGACACTCCTTTGCTTAGAATTCGGCATCCCGAAGACATTCCAGATCGAATTACCGAGCTTTATTTCTTCAATGCAATTAAAAATCACACAAACTATAGACTTTTTTTTTAATTATAAGTGAATCGTTATCAAAATTATGCTCGAACCGACGCTTTTAGATATGGGTAACTTTTCTAACACATCTGTGGCACGTTTTCGAGTATTAAGGCGGGCTTTAGGAGACCGAAAATTAGATGATTTTTTTTTATTATGAAAAAAAAACGGAAATTTCCACAACTCTGACAATAATTTATTCATATTTTTATACATCTCTGGTAATTTTTTCAAGTTATTTCATGCATTAATTAAGGTGCAATCCGGTGTGCCCCTTGACGTGTCCTCATCGTCGTTGTCAATTTGCGGGAATTGTGCAGTTCGCAATTCGCATCTGAAATAGTCCAACAAATTTTTATACATTTTTGAGATGTTTTTAAGAACGTGAACCTAAATTTTGAAGAAAAAAAATCGAGAATTGAATGATGGAACGTGTTTCAAAAAAAAATGATCGATTTTTAGCATTTTTTCCCCGGGATTTTGCAATAATAAATATGTTTCAAACAATCTAATCTTTTCAACTTTAGGTTCATGTTTTAATAAATTATATTATGTAAACGTGTTCCAAATTTGAAGATGATCCATCAATTAGTTTTTGAGTTGTGATTCCCGCAAATTGAAAAAAATGTCGTTTCGAGAAAAACACTTTTCAAGTTTCACAAACGAAAAACTCAAAGTCGAATGTGTTTAATCAAATGATAAAGTGTCTTACCGATTAATCAGCGATTCCAGCACCATACAGCAGTTCTTTCTCTTTCTCATGCAACTCATTTGAAGCTTGCTTTTCCTCTTTACGAGCTTTTCGAGCTTCTTTTGTCTCTATTAAACTTTTTCTATTTTGCCACGCGCATCTGATCCATTTGCTCGGCATATCCGTATACATACCGTTAGAAGAAATCCGAATATCGTTTTGAAATTTTCAGGGTGTATTCTTAAGATATTTTGCTAACGATTTATGAAATAAAAAAATTGATTTTTTGAAGCATCCAAAGTGGTTCCCGTCTTAAGGAATCATTTCAGTGTAAAATTGTTTGAAAATCCGTTTTTTTTTCATTATCCAAAAATATGGACTTTTATAAGCATGCTGTTAAATTTTGGTCGCGAAATTCGAATTATTCCGGTCGCTACAGCCTTTCTTCGAAAAAAGGATTCGAACAGTTGCGTGAGACCTGGCGCTGGTGAACGATGTTTTTCTCGAAACGTTGTTTGCCAAACCGGTGGAAGATTTTAAACGAAGAATTTTCAAGCTATCCGTCTCAAATTTTGCCACATCATTCGACACGTCATTCCTTAACGTTGTACGGAAGCGTTTTTTTTGTCATTTGAAAATTTCACATTTTTTTTTAACGAAATACCGACGAAAAAAGGCCCAATTTGACTCTTCATTTTGAGATTGCCACCATTTTGTTAATTTTCATTGAAAAAAAACATCCTCCTCACGCCTCTACAGTTTTTTATACTGATTAATAATCCTTTTGGTATTTTTCTTTCAGACAATTTTTGAAGGAGTAGGTCTCTCTACTGTCTGGCGCTATTTTTTTAAGCATCATTTCCAGTGGCCAAAAAATTATACAAAAAATAAAACTAAACATTTAAAAATATTTTCATGTACAAGATAATTCATTTGAATAAACGAAAAAGAAATCGGACTGATTATCGAATTTTATTTAAAAAAAAAGCACCATGAAAATCAGCAATTTCCAAGCCGGTCACACTGGAATGTTACCTAAACATTTATTTACGGATACAGATGGTTCACAAAAGGCGCTTTATGTTGTACATGCTAGTGGGGTTGGCACATTCAATGACGGTATGAGAATTTGCTCTGGAATTACTTTTGTCGAACATGTACAGCTAGCGTATGAAACGAGCAACGTGTGGAGCGAATGAGCGCAGAAGCAGGAGGTAAAAGCGTGCTGTGTTATTGTAGACATTTTGACATGAGTTCGTCTACGTCAATTCGCGTGACGTCAGCGTCGTAAAACAAAACGATTGTTTTCGATAGCGCAGACAGAAGGCTCAAAGTTCTGAATCGCTGGAATTGATTGTTTAAACAAAGAACTTCATAGCCATAAGAAAAAAAACGTCCCCATTACAGCATCATAAATGTTTTGTGAATTCAACGGAGTGCAAACAATACGTCTGAGGTATCTTTAATATTGTGCTATGTACTTTTCGTAAGTTTTATGATAAGAGACTTAATATTTTATGTTCTTGTGCAATCTACTCAATTTAAATTCATTATTTGCAGAACGAAAGATTTAAAATTGTGATATTTAATGCAGCTTTCTAGTTGAGAAATTTGGAAAAAGCGATTTTTTTTGTTGGTACTTTCTGAAAGTATAAACTATTGAGAATATGTCCTCGAAAGGAAATTTCGAGATTTCCGATATTTATAAAGTTATAGCGATTCGATAACGGCCGGATGGAGAGGCCGCACCGGCGCGAATTGGACAATCGGAAGATTCTAAGGAAGCTAAAAGTGCTCATAGGGAAGAACGAGCTTCAGAAAATCATAATTTCGTCATCAAGAAAGGCACAGTTTACGAGGCAGGACTGGCCGATTAATGTAGCGTAAGTATAACATGCCATTATACCACTTAGATAGTTGCCGTTGTTGGAAATTGTACTTAAAACTTTCGTGGTTTACTCGAAACTACTTCTTTCAACCTGGTCGACATAAAATCTCGAGTTCTATTCAATCGACTGACTTCAAATTTGATATGGACCTTCAGTATATATCCCTCTATCGTCCCTACCTCGGGCATTGGAAAATTATTATTATTATTGTTTGAAAAAAGGTTAACTTTGAAAAAATTAGGGCGAAAAATGAACTTTTATTTTAGACAGTCACGATTTAAAAGAAAATTGTTTTAGTACCTGCCATAATGACATTCTAATTGATCAAGAAAATTGGTTTTAGTTCTGTTTCAGATGAATAGAAGCTTTAGAATCATGTCAACCGCCACAACCCTTTTTTTTTCACGGCCATATTTAGACGCCTGTAACTTTTCAATTTTTATTTTTTTGCACAAATTTTATTTTGTAAGTTCTTGAAACATTAATAAAAAGACTGTATAAAAATAATAGTGAGAAACTCAAAATATTTTTTGTCTTCTATCATCAAGCCCGAAATATAGGCCTCTAGACTAGTATGCTGCTATAAAGCCGGGACGACATTAGAGTCCTCTGTGTATTTGTGCACAAGACGGTAGTTTGCAATTTTACGTAGGGGTGGTTACGATTTTCACACTGTTATGCGTTGGAATTTTTTTTACAGAAACTTGTGGAACACGATTGCATAGAGCAATTTTCAAGAGTAGGCCGATCAGGGTAGAGGAATGTTGAGAAGGGAGTAGAAGCGTGACAAATGGATAAAAATCTTTATGTATCACTGGATGGAAATTCAATCCAGAGCCAACTTTCACTAAGTGTCGGCTTGAAACTGTAATTACGAGAAGAGAAGTAAAACTGCTTTTTCGGAACAATTGCTTACTGACACAATACGAGGACTATTGCTGTTGATTTTAGTTCCTTATGCACTGTTTTTTCGCAATCTTATTACAGCTCTATCGCGAAAATGGTTGAGCACAACATCGTTTTCTCCTCTATAGCTATTTCGATATTACCGATTTTTTTTTTAGATAGAAAGTACAAACGATTCTCCATATAAATCCCCATGCAAAATTGTTTCTTGAACAATTCCATTCGGGCGGTTATCTAATCGCAAACGAAAGATCAGAACGGCGTATCGTTTTCAAATTAGTCAAAAACGTTGTTTCTCGTTTCGGTCTATTCAATAGAAACATTCATTCAAAGACATGGATATCTGCTACAAGCAATCTATCTGCATCGATTTCTAATCGGGTGTAAAAAAAAAAAACAAAGTGATCTATGTTCGTCAGTCACGTTACTTTGAAATAAATAAACCATGACCCATTAAAACAATGTCCTTCAAGTAAAATCCTTTTCAAAGAAATCTTGACTAATCCACTGAATTTTTCTGTTGCAATTGTCAATCGAGTGTTGCCGATAAGTTCGATTTCCTGGATACTTCAAGGGCAATTGTCGACTAAGATATTTTCCACAATACAAATATTTTCCACGAATGCTCGTAGAAAGAATAGACGGAAAAAAATGTTCATTTGATTCAATGCACGCGATCATAAATCACTGGAGTGCCCTGGAGTAGAGTTTAATCGTGCAGTCGCTTGCTTCTCTCCTCTTCTTAATATCCTGGTGTACAGTATGTATGAGTACATAAATGCATACGGTATTGCGAATGTAGACACGCGTTATATACGCATACACATGTAGAAATGTTTGAAAAGGAAACAATATAAATATACATATGTGCAAAAGAGTTGTAATCTTTACATGGGTAGATTGGCTATCTATAGATACGAGAGTATATAAATAAATGATATATCATTTTAAGTTACCATAAGTTGTGCAAATCTGTTCCACTTCCGGGCAGTTAGATAAATTTGCCTCCTAAATGTATTGATCTTTTATCGACTTGTGATCGATTTCTTTCAGGGATGATACACGATAAATAATATGCTGTTGAAAATGTGTGCTCGTTCATTTATATAGGAAATATGCATAAGATGCACGATGTTGAAGTTTACATTGTTGGAATGCAACGAAAATTCTGTTTATTCTTTTATTTCCTCATTTTCATTATCATCCGAAGTCTTTTCTTACATATTTAGGCTGAATATCTCTAATAAGAATCCTGAAAAACGTTGGAGGGATTTTGGAGCGCTGAATGTGCAGAAAAAAAATAATTGGGATACGAAACTTTTGTTGCGTTCCAACGATGCAAACTTCAATATCATTAAGGCGCACAAGAGCTACGCGAGCTCATTGGGCCAAGCTCCACGTGCGGTCCTGGTCGTGCCGGCGGCCGAGGGCACCGACCATTAATAATTATAGAGGGACACCCCTCGCTGGCACCTTTTCCTTCCTCTTCTCTCTTTCTCTCTCTCTCTCTCTCTCTCTCTCTCTCTTTCTCTCCCTCTCTCTCTCTCTCTTTCTCTCCCTCTCTCTCTCTCTCTCTCTCTCTCTCTCTCTCTCTATCTCTCTTTCTCTTCTCTCTGTATCGCTATTTTCGCAGCGACCGCAGTTGGTCTTAGTCTTGGCAGACACCCGGGGCTCTATGTGCTATTTATTACCGGACTAATGATTATTTATTAATCTAACCCCATCAACGATATCGCGCGGCAAATTTGTCGCGGCTGCCGCTGCCGTTTGTCCAGACACACTAGATATATATGCATGTGTACCTACTCGCATTTGTATATCAGGTTGCATGAGTTTCGCAAGCGGTTTCTCCACAGTACAACGGCAAGTGGACTATACGAGAGAATATAACCCGCGGAGGTGTGATGAAGATTAACATGCATTTTCTTTATAGCCTTCATATATGTACATAGGTGTTTGTATATTTATACACGCACGCATACACACACACACATACACACAAATTGGTCGAGCCAATTCACACCAAGTATCGATAGAAAATTATACACGAGTTCATTCGAAAGTGGAAAACCGTTTATGATAAGCCTCTGAAGGCACCGTGTAAAAGCATTGCAACAAAAGGTTGCAATGCTTTGCAGCTTGTCCGAAAACTTTCTCAAATTCGAGAGTTTCGCGGAATTGTTTCAAACGCATTTCGAATATATTGGACAAGATTCAGTGCTCCGATTGTTAACGCGAACAGTGGGTGTAGCAGAGTATTTCAAATTTCGCCTCGCAGAGAACAATCAGCGTCATTAAGCTTTACTGGGTAGAAGCATCTAGCCCATACTCGCTTCAACAGACATGGCTGTCACAGTTTCATATGTTTTATATTCAGAGTAAATATATCAAGATGATATATTTTATTCGTGTACATAGTACCTGGCATCATGCAGGAATTCCGCAAGCGGAAATCAATCTGCGTTGGTACTTGTTATTGGCAAAGCCGAAGTCAAGTTATTATTCTTTAGAGAGTAGACGAGTACAAGCAATCGCGAATCAACGAGAAACAGAGAGCGAAAAAAACGTTCGGTCCCGACATCTCTATATAGAAGTTGGATATACAGGGTGTTAGGATGTTAGTGCAGAAAACTGAAAAAAAGTTCCAGAGGAATGGTGTTAAATTTTCCATCGTTGGAATGCAACGATAATTTTTCTTTACTTTTTCATGTCTGTATTTTCTTACCATCTAAACTCTTTTTTTCCCCTGCTTTGGGTTATGGATCCCTAATAAATATGTTTAAAAAGTAAATCATGTTCAGTGAGTTTGTAGCTTAAATGTGGTGAAAAAAAATTGGACAGTACGATTTTTTTTTCGTTGCTTCCTAATTATGCAAATTTCAATACCATCCCGGGGAGGTCATTCAGGGTCGATTCGACCTAAAACAGTGTTATCCAAAGCCTTACGGATTTCGAGATACCCGCGATTTTCGTTTTGTTTTTAAAAAGATTTTTCAACCTTTTAACTTTGAAAGTTAATTTTATAATTTTTTTATGATTCGTACCAAAGATTTTTTGCTTGTGATAAACGACACTAAGTAGATAAGTTTTTAAAATAATTTGAATGTCAGTAGCGCGTCGATTTTTTTCTCTATGCGTGGTCAAAGTTACAGACGTTTTTTTAATGGTATTTTTAACGTTTAGGTGAGGATACTGACTGCTGGCAATGATAAAGTCGATAAAGTTTATATTCGAAGGAACACACAGAATCTTTAGATTGCGAATAATACGAAATCTTGTACATTTCACGTAATAAACTCGTACGACTTTCGCTACTTGGTGCAAAAACATGAAAAAAGCTATAAAAAACGAAAGTTGAGGATATCTCGAAAATCGTGAGACTTTGGATAATATTGTTCTAGGTCAAATCGATCCTAAATGATCTCCTTTAGCACTTTTTTTTTCAGTTTTCCGCACTACCTCACCGACACCCTAACGTATATATATACATTCAAATCGTAAACGCAGAAAAAGGATTTTTATGCTATTCATAATTCTTAAAGAAGTACAACATCAAAATGAACATTAACTTCTCAATTGTATTGATTTAAACCCTCATCAATTTCGATATCCCATAATGCCACAATTGATATTCGTGGAAATGTTTCCATCCGCGATGATCGTACATCTTACATAGTGTTTAATTGCCGAACTATTAGAAAATAAATACTAAATTAAATTAGAGTGCGCGTAATATGAATGAAAGCAGTATTTTAAGGAACGAAACGAACGTTACGCGTGTACATGAATATTAATAATATTAACAGTAATAGTGTAACATCTTTCTTATTGTTCACCCTCGAAGTAATTGGACTTCACGAATAACGAGTATTATTGCATTCGCAAAGATCTCATCAATTAGCAAATTCCACATGACCGTTTCGTAATTTTCTTCCTAGCAGCCTTGCTCAAAGTAGGCAAGATATTCGACAGCGGATGCATTAATAAACATTGAAATCCGCGCATGTTGACGCTAATTTGTCGCGCAAATTAACAAGGAGAGGTTTCCATAAGCAGAGCTCAATTACGAGCCCACCGGGAAGCCCGAAGGTACAGTTGGGTATGGGGACGAAAGGTACGATTAATTATATCCAACCTCTCGTCCGGGTCGCCCTCGCACCCTTGAATTTGCACAATTTCGAACTGGAGCCGCGTCAACTATAAATGAGATTCTCTATAGGCACTTCCACATCAAATGGCGGCACTGCGAAACATCGTCGTCTCGGATTCGACGGAAACTGTTTCTATTTACACGATACCACATGCTGCAAACGTGGCATGTTCGCATAGATCTTTTGTCCCGTTTATTTCTCACGTTAATATATTTGTGTCTTTGATTTCTTCGTTTGTTTTTTTTTTTTCACTTGCGATGTACAGATGATAACGCCAAATCTATGTTGCCATCATTGAAATACAAGAACAGGATGTCTCGTACGTAGAAGGAAAAAGAAAAAAGTACAGCTTCGGCTTCAAAGTGTCTCACTCTTCCGTTAAATCAGCTATCTGTATACCGAATAAACGACCGTTACATGTATACGTAATGTCTCTTTTACATAAAGGACAGTACACATGGAGGATCCATTTTCCCGGTATACGAAGAAACGTTGTGCCGCGTGAAATTATTCAAGAGACAATATCTCGAAGGTGTCCGAGAGATCGTGTCTCCGTCTTAGTCGCAGCTAGATCTGAATTAATAGATTCCGGAGAGACTCGCTTCCGTATAACGATGCGAACTGCTATACCTATTCCATTTATGTATACTCGCTATACAACGTGAATGTGACTCGTGCGAACTCGCGGGCAGAGAGGCGAGAGAGATAAAGGCGAAACCTATTCGACGTCAAGACCAATGTGATTTACGTCTTTCTGTTAGCCAGCAGAACCGCATGGTGATCATTACATACGTGTATGGGATGGAGCATAATCCCGACGTTTTTAACCTTCGAGCTCACCTCGACACAGAGGATAGCCGTGGTTTTGCTCTCTTGCACGGACAGGGGCAAGGCCATCCTCTATATTACGTAACACACACACACATACTTGGGTCGTACGTCAACGTCACCATTCTGAGGCAAACATTATCTGCGTCTCTCTTTCATATTCCATATAATAGCTACAGCCGAGCCATTATCGTACCTGGCACGTTTACCAACCAAGATTTTGTAAACTTACCATTCCAGCAAACTGTCGACTGTCAAGTGTGTTTGTTCCGTGGACAAACTGTACAAGGGGGAGTGGGTGATGTGCAGATTTTTTGTTTTCTAATGGATTGACACTTTTCATATAATAGTTGTGAGAGAGATGTACCATTTATAGTTGACTAGCTTTTGCCTGCGACTTCGTCCGCGTGGACTTCAAGATTTGATCCAGAGAGGAGATAAACAACGAGAAAAAAAAGTAAGAAATAAAGTTGACTGTGGTAGACGGTGGTAGAGTGACTGACTGACGTAAGGTTTGGTAATTAATGAAATAGTAGTGTAAAAGTGCCAACCTTCAACTTCAGTATCATACAATGTCATTGTTGTCTACAGAGCTATGGTATATGGCTTCGCAATATACTTCTGTAGACAACATTGTATGATTTGCGGTCTTCAACCACATTCAAGTTTTAGGCACCCGATGCTTTTGAACAGCCCACATATAGTTGACAATGCGAGAAGCTAATCCTTCCTTAGTGCATTAGGGAGTTCGGTTTCCTTAAAAAAATTCAACATCCCGTTCCACCCCTAATTAAGGATTGTGTAAAAAAAAGTCTAAAATATGCATTTTATTATTTGTTTTGAAGAATATTTATACCAAGTTTCAAGTTGATATATGCAAGGAATATAATTTTCCATACAAACTTTTACACCCCATTTCACCCCCTTAGGAGTTGATTTTCGAAAAATCGTTTCTTAGTGCATCTTTACACCTTCTTAGGAATATATCTTCCAAATTTCATGACTTTATCTTCGGCGGTTAAGACTGTGCGTTCTCTCTATGTCACTCAGTCAGCAATGGAATTGTTTTATAAGTATAGATTTCTCGGCGCCTTTAGGCCTACGATGGAACTGAAATCGCTTGTATAAACGGTTCAAAGATATTCAAATAATTCAATGGAAAATAACTCGTGGCATGGCACATTGAACTCTACAAGTGGGGTAAAGCACATAAGCGGATAGGCTATGTCAATTCGACACTATATTTTTTCCTTGTCATGTAGATAATGTATTAGTCCAGTTCTTGCTATTTGATATATGATGTGATCGGTCCTTGCACATATACCGATAATATCCCATGTTTTATAGATCATTATAGCGCAAATAAATTTAAAAATATATCTTTGATGAGGTACTCTTTAATAGATGATTTGGCTCTACTGCTCTACTGCTAAAAAAGAACTGCTAAAAATTCTACTGATAAACGGGCTCTACTGCTAAAACTGTACTGCTAAAAGCTCTACTGCTAAAATTGTACTGCTAAAAGCTCTAAGTGGGCTCTCATGCTAAAACTGGACTGTTAAATAGACTCTAGTGCTAAAAGCAGCACTGCTAAAGAGTCTCAACTGCTAAAACGCAAAAGGGTATGTTTTTGAAAAGATTTATTGGAAATCATTGAAACTGCTAAAACGCAAAAGGGTATGTTTTTGAAAAGTTTTATTGGAAATCATTGAAAAGTTAATAGAACATTGATAACAAAGGGAAAATGACATGAAAATTAGTAGTGAATGTTGGATGACAAGTTGAGAAGAAGGTGAGCCCATTCCTCAGCACCGAATTCAGAGGTGTCTTCAGCTACTGCCAAGGTCGTCTGAAGGCGCTGGTCCGCGCGAGCATTGGCGCCTTTCTGTTGTCCAGCAGGCTGAGAGCCACCTGCACCATCCTGAATAAGTCGAGTGTGAGGTATCTACGGACGCATGCCGCCGAGGGCAGCACAATGGCGCCGATAGCAAGGTAAGTTTTCTCAGAAAAATTCCAAAAAATCGTCAAAAAACCGCAGAAAGTACAGTATAACCTCCATCAGTGGGACTTATATGAGCCCTCTGCCAGAAGCTAGTTTTAGCTGTCCAGTTTTAGCAGTAGAGCCCATTTAGCAGTACAGCTTTTAGCAGTGGAGCCTTTTAGCAGTACAGTTTTAGCAGTGGAGCTTTTAGCAGTAGAGCCCGTTTAGCAGTACAGTTTTAGCAGTAGAGCCTTTAGCAGTACTTTTTTAGCAGTAGAACCCGACCACGGATGATTTCTTTTGTTTCTTATGCTTTCGTTTCTTTTACTCGTCTTCCAATCCGTTTTCCACACGTGACATTCTCCTCTGCGTTGTCACTGCCTCTTTTATTTTTTGTCTCGCCCCTTGCTTGTCTAAATGTGAAAATAACCATTATATACCACTCTTGAAGTTCAATGTTGTGGTAGGCTGGATGCCCGGAGAAGGCACGTACTGCTCCACAGTACACTAAGTCCCGCTAGCAACAAGCCATACCTACACAATTAATTACTTGACGAATTAAGAGTGACGAAACACGGATGTGAGGCACGGATGAATACTCTATCAATTATGAGCAAAAACTTAGGCTGTCGGAGTCCGATTATTAGATTTCTCCTGCGACCGATTTTTTCCCCCCCTAGGGGTCCAAATCTATTATTTGTTGTATTTTTTTCAAAGGGTTATTTTTTAAGTTTATTTATGTCTAACGGAATCCAATTAATGCCATAGTCCGATGGAAAAAAATCATTATTTACCCACGCAAAACAAGCCTGCATGTATTCGTCGCACGCAATGCCCCCGGCACATTGTTCCCCACTCCCCTCTGCCCGCGGATAAAATGAACATTTGTTTTTCCAGTTTCGAAAACGTGAAGCTTTTTATTTCGACGCAAGCTCAATACTTTGAATAATCAAAACGATCGCCGTAGTTTATTTTTGTACGTCTGCGCGTAAAAAAACAAACGCTGAAGCTACAATTAATTCGGCATAATATATATATATATATATATATATATAGACGTATTTTAACGAAGAGCTCTTGCTATCGATTAACGCGGTATGGTAAAAAGGATAATTATACGAAAATCAAGCTGGCGAGCGATTCGGAAAACGAGAATAAAAAACTTCGAGAGCCTTTTTTCTGTCGAAGAATCGCGATAAAAGTTTCAGGATGAATAAGTATATACAGGATAGTTCGCGATGTCGGGATCACGGGGAAAAGATCTCCGAGCTCGGGCGTTGATTCGATTTTCATAATCCTATTCGATGGACTCCCTCTCTGGCTGCTCTTCAACCTTACGTCTTCCTCGTCTTAAATTTATTCAAACTCCTCTCCGACCGCTATCGCTGTGATACCAGCTCCCTCCTCTGCTGTAGCGATACGTGATACATAACAGATGGTAGCGATTATGAAGAGAGCGAAAGAGGGAGGGCGGGCAAACAGCTCGTAAATGGAAAATTTCGCCGCGGCCGGATGCAATTGAATTTTTCAACCCTTTTTATATTTCCAACAATACCGTTATTTTGACGTTAATAAGTCATTTAATTCTGGATTTCGATACCAGGCGAGCCTTGGAACATCTTGTTTCGACGTCCTTCATTAACTGAGTGCCAAGGACCTAGAATTGCACAATTTTTTTCCTGAGAAAAAATGAAGAAATTCATGGACTGTTAAGCTCGTCTGTCTCTGCAGGAATAACTTTCGAAACATGAAAAAAGCTGGGTCGTCATCTACTTCGGTTATGCATTAGACAGGTGAGAAAAGGGTCATGAATTTTAGGGTTAATACAAAAGATTGTTTCCTTATCGGATGTCAATCCAAAACGAGCTGAAGAGACAAAGGGAGGGGTTTCCACATTCCCAGTGGAGTTGTAGGTCAGTAGGGAGTCATTATTACGGTTTCATCAAGACTTAATAAGCGTCGAATCAAATTACTATATACAACTCTTGAGATAGTGGAAGCGTTGAAATTTTACACGAAGGGCTAAATCCGTATCAAACGATATTATTTTGCGCAAGAAGATGAAATAGTGCCCGCTCGCGACAGCCCTTTGCCTTTCTCTCCTCATTAACATGTATATGTCATTTCTGTCGAGAACACTTTATTAATCTCCACGCGAGTAACTTTATACATCTACGGGGGAATTACTTTATAAATTCTGTTTCCTTTGGATATGTATATATTGTATGTAGAGCGCGCGGTACTCGTAAGTTCGCTAAATGGGAAGTTTCAGGATTAGTTCGCGCGGTAGCTATGTGTGATGGGAGATAGAGAGAAAGAGGGAAAGAGAGGGGGGGGAGAGAGAAAGAGAGAGAGAGGAGAGAGGAGAGAGAGGAAGAGAGCAAGAAAGAAGGAAATATATAAGTCTCATTGGTGTACGAGCACAATCCCACCTCGACGTTCTGATTCACTCATCCATTACCGTTACCTTTTCTTCTCTATGCCTCTCTCTAGTTCACCATTTCTGCCTGTCTACTTCTGTCTTTTTCACCGAATGCTTTCCTCTATCTCTATGTCTGTCTATGCATTTCTCGTGCACGAATGGACTGTGGCAGTTCGCTAGTGGTAGCGCAAACTCGTACGTACTGACACATGCGAGAGCTCAAGTATTTTAATCCGAAGACTTGTGGCACTCGTCGCATTGTTCTTGGATTCATACGGCGTAGCGCGAAACGGCGTGTCTCCGTTGTCGCGTCTGCCGGTCCTGATGTTCCGGCTACCGGTGTGTCTTTGTCACGTCTTTCTCCTTTCCTCATTCACCTTATACCTCCCACACTACGGTTGTCGGGCGCGTCTGCTAACGTTATTGTTACAGCTGGATTTAATTACGAGTTTACTTCGTGAATCGGTAGCCAGAGTTCTTTGTGTTTATACATTATATCGGTTGTTGGGAGACAAGACGACTGCACCGTGTCATTTTACACGTTCAGGAGCGCGGGTCATGTCCGTGCTTTTGTTTTTTTTTTTGCGCAACGCTGCATGCTTACGCGAGTGATCGGAATAGCGACATGGATGGACGACTTTCATGGCAATTGGCTGCTGATTCTAAAATCCGGATTATCATCCAAAGCCGTGGTTCGTTACTGTAACGAACGGCACGAAACGCTGTCTCGTGGAACATCAGATCGTGTTATGCAACTCGCTAAAATATCCTATATTCTTGATCCTTTAGTTTCCAGCACTGTTGCACGAGCGCAAACGGCTGAAGCAGTAATACCTGCATGCTTTGTAATCTTGGCACGTTAACGAGCGTCTGGTGAGACTAATTGAAGTTCTCTTTGGCCGGTACAAATCCGGGTATTGCTTATGTGAAGTTCTGAAGATAAGGATGTCGAATCAACTGGATTAAAGATCGTCCGGACAGCGCATGTAGGAACGCATCATGACGAACGACATTCATATCCGTTTAACTTGTTAAAAACAAGCTTCCGCCCGCAACTTCATCCGCGTGGATTTTTGTCCATAGAAACTTCATTGCCAGTTGCACACCTTATTAAAGCTTGTTTTAAAATATCCTAAAATATGCGTATTGTTATTCATTTTGAAGAATATTTATACTGAGTTTGAAGTTGATACACGCAAGAAGTACAATTTTCCATGCAAACTTTTACATCCCATTTCATAATTTTAGGGGTTGCTTTTCGAAAAATCCTTTTTTAATGCACCTCCACGCATTTTAAAGAATATATCTTCCGAATTTATCGAAGATAAAAGCAGGGAACACGATTTTCCCATACTAACTCTAACATCCCGTCTCACCCCTCATTAGGGGTTGTTTTTTTTAATTCAAAATATGCGTTTGATTATTCATTTTGAAGAAAATTTTTACTAAGTTTAAAGTTGATACACACAAGGAATACAATTTTCCAAACAAACTTTTACATCTCATTTCATAATTTTAAGTTGATTTTCGAAAAATCCTTTTTAAGTACACCTTTACGCCCTTTAAGGAACATATCTTCCGAATTTCATTGAGATAAAAGTAGGGAATACGAAAAGCAGGAATTCCCATGCAAACTTCAACATCCCGTTGAATCTCTAATTAGGAGTTGTTTAAAAAAAAATCCTAAAACGTGCGTTTTTTAAATTGTTTTGAAGAATTTTTATACCAAGTTTCGAATTGATACACGCAAGGAATACAATTTTTCAAACAAACTTTTATACCCCATTGCACCTCTTTCGGAAGTGATTTTCGAAAAATCCTTTCTTAGTGCACCTTCTAAGGAACATATCTTCCAGAATTTCTGTTTGTATCCTCAGCGGTTTATGCTGGGCATTGTTTATATATCATTCAGTCAGTCAGTCACAGAACTAATTAATATGTATCTGTTGTAACGTCAGCAATGCGTGTTTATGACGCGGCCGCTTAACTCGATCAAGATTCCTTCAAATATCAGTTTGTAGAAAACTTGAGTTAGAAAATGATTCAGAGGCATCTGTTTTCCCTTCGAGAATTTCTCTTTCTCGTTCGCAACGATACATCGGTATGTTCGAATACGTTTGCGACACGTGATCTGAGAAATTTCCCTTCATCATCAGTCTAAAAGTTTGCCAGGTTATCTTGATCACCTAGATGGCTAATCTGAATTTGACGTTACTCAAAAAGATGGTCGTATGAAAAGAAAAATCGCTTGCCAATTGAAGAAGACACAGCATCAATTGCCAAGCTGATGGGTCTGCGAGGAGAACACGAAAGGTAGCTACAAACGAAATATTTCAAGAGCCTGTCTTTTCTAATACGAAGATATTCGTTGAATCCAAGTTGTTGAACATATAGTGCTTGGCACACTCGGATGACGCCTATGCTTGTTCGTCTCGCTTCTCGTGTCAAACAAACTCGGCGAGTTGCCGAGTTGGATTCACGATGCCCTCGGGCTATTCTCTCACCGCGGCTCAGCTATAATTCTCGTCCTCTCGGCGTTTCGAGAGCGGTTCTCGGCGGCTCGTATGTCTATCTGATTGAAGCTCGCGCGCGGTCTCGCGGAGCACCCAACAACATCAGCGGAGCATCAGCGGGTGCCGACGTAACCCCGCTCTCTTCGCACGGCTTGGTTGGGACATTGTATGCACTTGGAAGCGGCTTAATCAGCCATTGTCGGCTGCGCGAACGACGAGGTCAGCTTGTAACTACACAGACCAAGCGACGAAGCGGGCGATGTTACGCTCGCGCATACAATTGCGGCCTATGCACAATGATCAGGAAGACAGGTTGATCGGTATCGTTCCAAACACTCAGCGAGTGTCGATTTTTTTTTGCCGCTGAAGAAGCCTCGATTTTGCTTACACTGGTTCCATTCACCGGCTGCATTGAGGCAATCTTTTTTTTTTTCTCCTTCGTAATCATTATAGCAATCATCGCTGACGACATGCCATACGTAATCACTGACACAAACTAAGCTAGTCTTGCGCTTGGTTATTAAATTATTACTTAAGGGGGCATTCTAGTCTAGAAGTTTTAAAAAATCTTTTTTTTTTCATTTTCTTAAACTTTAAAGAATGTGCTCAAAAGAAAAATTTCGAAATTCCCAATATTTACAAAGTTGTAGCGATTTGAATAGGGCCAGCTTGTGAGGGCGGACCTTCGCGAATCGGACAATCCGAAGATTCTAAGGAAGCTAGAACGGTTCGCAGGAAAGAACGAGCTTCAGAAAATAATCATTTCGAAATCGAGGAAGGCACACTTATCGAGGCAGGTATGGCAGATTGATATAACGTGCCATTCTACCTCTTAAATTGACTTCAAATTTGGTATAGACCTTCAGCATATATCCTTCTATCGTCCATATTTCAGGCATTGCAAAATAATAATTAATACTATTTTGAAAAATATTTGAAACTTTGAAAAAAATTAACTTTTTTTATAGCGATCGACATTTGAAATTTGTTTCCTCTTTGATACCTGCCATATTAACATTCTTATTGATAAAGGAAATGGGTTTTATTTCTGTTTCAGATGAATTTGGAATCCTGTCGATCGCTTCAAACCTTATTTTCCACGGCCATATCTGGAAGCCCATAAGTTTTTCAATTTTTATTTCATATGCACAACATTTTTTTTGTAAGTTCTTGAAACATTAATAAAAAGATGGTGAAAGAAATAAATACGAAAAATATGTTTTTTTTTATCAAGTCCGAAAAAACGCCCGTAATTTAAGCCTTCAGACCGGAATACTAACTTAACAAAACGTCACTGTCCCATGTTGTTTGCAATTATTTGAGGCACTCATCACAGTGCCACAAATACGGTGGATCTGATATGGTCTTCTATTCAGGAAGATATAAAGCTAAAAAGACCTGACGGAAGATTAAAAAAAACTGAATAGCCTCCGGCGCTTCTCTGCAAGTGTATTCCCGGCGCGTGCCTCGCGAGAACTTCACTCTCGTTGTTACGAGAAAAAAGAAGCCTGTGACCTCTCACGCTCTCTCAACTCTTTTCTTCAACTTAGGCACAATGAATTTCCATTAAACTTAGCGAGGATCTCGAGTGCTCAAACGTCTTGAATTCCTCGTGAGTACCGAGTGTACACGTACGTCATAGCCTCCAAAGAGAGTTTCGCGCTTACGTGCCGTACGAGCGTAGAGCCGAGAATTTATTTGGAGTTAGCAAAACGAGGCGGAAGAGCAGACGAAGAGGAAGCATGAGAGCACTGAACATTGAAATCCAATGAAGAGTGCAGAAAAGACAAAACGACGGATGTAAAGGAGTGAAACTAACGCCGTTATTTTATTGGATAAAAAAGAGAAAATGGGAAGAGAAAAACACGAGAAGCTTTCCGTTCTTGTTACAAGCCTGGCAACCGTGACCGCACTTTTACCACAGTTTGCACATCCATATGTATCTCTCGTAATTTCCGTGTTGAATTTACATTCGCCAGGATGCATAACATTAATACGAGTTTAATGCAGCAAAGCGCAGGAGCGTTCTCTAGAAAGATTTTTCATCATTGAATCGTTATAATTATTGATAAATGTGGGAAAAAGCAGTTACCACATTTTTAGAGGGGATCGTATAATTTTCATTGCATTAGGTCCATTTATAGGCACCTGTGCGGTTGTTCTTAAATTCTCACTCGTACCACGTCACTCGAAAAGAAAACTAAGCGAATAAGCAGTGTAGGAATTATAAGAGCCGAACCTCAATATTTTGAAAATGAAATCTATTTCCATCTCCGCCGAGTGCGTGCACTGAACTAATATTAGTTCGAGAACTCCTTGTGGCGAATTATTACACCAAACATATGGAAATTGCAGCGAGCTCTCGTGGAATGAAACGTACCGAAAGCGTGCAATTTTCATAAAAACATTCGATCAATCCCGAGTCAAAATGTATAGCCTCGTCTGGACACTCGCACAACCCATTTCTTTTGTAATGCACAAGCCGCCAGCCTCTGTTGAACCTACCCAACCTCATTTGTCGAGTTCAGTTCCACGACGAGGCCTCCATTTGGTCCAGTGTAGCTTCTGTTAGTTCTCCCAAACCATCTTTCGACCCCCCAGTTTCAGTAAAACGTGCAGAACACAGGCCTCCTTAACCTGCTTTCGATCTCAAGTCGGCCTCGACCCCGCCTAACCTGCTTTGAGCCCGAATTCGATATCTCCTCCATCAACACTCCATTGTGGCCTGATCGGTAACCCGTTTGATGACGAAATAAATACGTTTTCGCTGAATGGAGGATCCGGAGGGTTCACATGGCACCGTCCCTGCACAGCCCGTGCAGAAATTTCTTAGGGATACCTAAGTTCCGATCGGATCCCGATCGGGATATGATACGGATTCCCTAGAAGAGGTATCTTCATCGGAATCAAGATGGCGCCCACTACGTAGCATAAGGCGGATACCTGATGGCATGAATTTGAAATACGTATTCCAAATACGTATTAAGGCCTTATGCCACTCTAGGATTTTCCAAAAATCGTTTTTTTTTTGTGTTAAAAATGTACTTATAAAATTATATTCCAAAAGATTATGGGTGTGACCAATCTCTAAGTACTCGATTTTCGAATTCTAGCGCAACCCCTCTTGATTCATGTTGTGACTTTCTACTAACTTTAAACGCGTTTATCTCAAAACTACATTTTTCAAGTCGGCTGGACTTAGAAATCAAACAAATTTAAACCGATTCACTTGAAATTTTAGCTATATTTAGAATTACATTTTCTGAGGTACTACGTAGGATTTTTTAAATTACATTGCATGGTTCCGTTTTTTATATACATTTTTCTGACAATTTTCTCATGGCATGTTATACTTTTTATTTTAGAAATGCGCCATTTTGACAAAAAAACAATATATCATAAAAATTCTACGTACTTCTATAGCTATTCTTATATATAATCGAAAAAACTTCAGTGCCTCATCATAACTCAAACATTATAGGAGCTGTTAGTCCGGCCGTTGACCTTCCAGAAATAAAGACGTCATCGGAAAAATGCTGCACAGTCGCCATTTTGACATGTATCTCTGTGAAAAAAAATGTTGTATAGTCAATTATGTGTATAATAAAACCCCTATTTTGTAATTCCGATTTATTTTATGGTTTCGCTGAAAAAAATCACAAAATATGCCCTTTTTTTTTGCCTCTAGAGTGACCTAAGGCCTTAAATACATTTTTCTTAGCAAATTAAATACGTATTGTCTTAGTTCGAACGATCGTCATTGAATTTAAATATAATTCCTTAAAATAAAAAACCTATATCACTTTTCTCCAGGAAATATAAGTCTTTCAAGGTCTATATATTGTTTTTTCGAAATTTTTAAATAAATCTAAAGAATTTTGTTCGATATTCTGTTATTAAAATATATAAGTTTTGACAGTTATACTGTAGCACCAATTTTTATCTAATCTTTTTCAGATCCTTGAATAAACGATTTCAGAAAACGTCCAGCGTCTCCAGCAGATACGGATCGGTATCTCCTGGTAATTTTTACATTCATCCTTGGGATCCGATTCGATATCGAACTAGATCTTGTTCTGGAAGTTCGGGATTCTAGCCTGGATCCTATGCAAAGTTTCTATTTGGATTCTGACTAGAGTCTTTAATAGTGTCGGATTAGGATCCTGGATGGAATCCGATTGGCGAGCGTTTCATTTCGCTCCCGGATCCGATCCGATATCTGACTAGATACCGATTGAGAAACCAGAATTTTAGTCCGAATCGGATTGTATCCATGATAATATATCTGCACGGGAGTAGGCCGAAAGGGGGGCCGGTAGGTTCTGCGGGACGCTCGAAGTAGGTCCACCTGGGGTTTCGCAGGTTTAGTTGCGCTCTGCATTGGCCTCCTTTGAGTGACAATGTCCAGTTTCTGCTATTTGGGAGGTTCATCGGAGGCCCTAACGTATTGGTATTAAAAACATTGTATTTTCGTTTAAGTACCCGATAATCCACTATCGCCGATCTCTGCTCGGGGGAGGAGGGCTTTATTTTGCGAGTTGAACGCAGCTCGCAAATTTTGCCTCGGGATGCATATGACCCTTAGGTGTAAGATTTGACGCAAAGGAAATAGGAAGTACAAATTCTATGGCAATGCCGTGAATGCCTCTTCAAGCCATTGGTTGTAATAACGTGGCGTCGATTCGTTGCACGAAATTGGGTTCGCTAGATCGAAACATGAAGCAGGCTTTGCGCAAAAGGGAAAGACCATGATCAGCGGAAAGGTTTGCTACTTCTTGAAGCTCATCGAATTGGGAATACGGTATGGTCTTATTTGGACAGCATATAATCGAGTAGACAGCTCTATCTCTCTTTATCGCTTAACACGCAACACATGTATTACTCCTGGCCCTAGAGCGCGTTAACTATTGCTTGTAGATATGGCTCGCGTACCTCAGTACGTGGAATGTAAAAGACGCGGAGCTGATGGGTCGGAGGCTTTCGAGAATTCGTTCCCGTTCTCGCTTCTTCTACGTGCTTCACTTTCCGCGCATAAATGTCAGAGCGTTGGTGAGCGGCAGCACGGATGCCACATGCTGGAATTACACCGTTGAAGGCAAACTCCCACTTTATCGCGAGATTAGACAATGCCGTGTCCGGACGTTAAAGCGCTAGACAGGAAGGCTCATCGTCCATTTTCCACCGCGCACTGCTTTTCTCTCTCGCACGCAGCTCTTATTCCCATTCTATCATCTTCCCAAGGTCTATATAACGGAGCTTTCCCGTGTGATTCTGCGGTCTCTCTCTCTCTCTCTCTCTCTCTCTCTCTCTCTCTCTCTCTCTTTGTATCTCTTTCACTTTGGCCCAGACATCGCGTTGATATCCGACAGAGGCAGGGAAGCGTCGAGCTTTATCGCCGTTTTGCAGCTACTACGAGTATTAGAAGATTGTATGGGTAAATGGGGTTTATACACACAGAAGAGAAAAGCCCAGTGGCTCAAAATGGATAGACTGGAATGGCTATTCGTGTCTCGTGATATGGTGACACTCGGGATGAAAATGTCCAGAGATCACCAGGCTCAAAGCTCCTAATTGTGGTACAAACAAGAATCATCGGGACCAGGATTTCGAGCGTTAGTATAAAGAATTTTCCGAGTTTCGGTAGACTCCCCTGGGTTAAGGTCACGAACGAGTAACCAGCAGTACTGGTTATTGATAATCATTTTCTCTTTACGTTGATTGAATAAAGACGAGCAATGTACATGAATGAGCTAAGGCGCGAGAACTCTTCGTATCGCGTATGGCACGTTTTTCATGACACGTTCCATCGGGTTATGAAAGCTGTAATAACTGGATATTACCAGCTTGTAATGAAGTCCGTCCAATGTAGGCAATTGTGGCTCCCTCCCTATCATACGTGCTAGGATC